>JAQQRF010000010.1:0-461803 GCA_030523145.1 Trissolcus brochymenae
AAAAAAAAAAAAAATAAAAAAAAAAAAAAAAAAAAAAAAAAAAAAAAAAAAAAAAAAAAAAAAAAAAAAAAAAAAAAAAAAAAAAAAAAAAAAAAAAATGAAAAAACGAAAGTCAGTGTTGAATAAAAACTAACAACCCAGAGCTGTTGCTTTTCTCATTGTCACCCTGGTTCTGCCACACCTAACATAACCAACACAAAAACAAGTGTCTTAAAGCAAGACACTTTTAACATCGTTTCCAAAAGACCTCTTTAAAATTTCAAGATCATCCCAATTCATTTTGTTTGAAAAACAATTGTTGTGTCACATATCCCGGCCTCGTTTCGTTTTTACAATCCAAATACAACCGTAATATAAATGACATATACATAAGATATATAATTCTATGTTTAATTTATATACAATATATTTTTATCCCCTTGTGGGGATAAGACACATTATCTGATTTTTGTGAGGCCATTTCTTATACTCTGATGCGCCGTCTTCCGGCAAGGTCATTCACAGCGCCGAATTACGCAGTCCAGAGAAACAGTTGCCTTCCGCAAACTAAATATATAACCAAAGCTCACTATAGGTGAAACCCACAAATCGGACAGCCGGCTTATTTCCATTTCTGTGGCCGTCAAGTGTGAATTTCTCCTCTGAAAAAGACACCAGCTTGAGTTCAACCTCGGCTTAGAATCAACGAGATCTTCTTTTTTTTTTTTTTTTCATTCTTCCCTTCTTGAATAAAAGTCAATAATAACTATCCAAGTAAAGAGATAGGCAATAAAGCATCCCGTGAGCTTAAAGAGAAGCTCCGGCAAAGGATTCGTGATGGTTTTGGTGGGCATGTACAAGCGCCGAGTACGTGTGTATGTGTCGGTCAACAAGCCTGCGGCTGATCGATTCACTAAAGGACGGCGGAATGAAGGACCCGAGTGATACTCTCTTCTTTTCTGCACGTTTCCACGGGTTGGACAAATATCGTGTGCTTCTCTCTCGGACAATCTGCGTCCAAATAACGTACAAGCTTGGATGGTTGGTTCACAAAGTCCGCTTCCGTTTTCGTCCAGCAGCAAGTGGCAGACTCAACGAAAAAGAAAACATTGTGAAAACGATGTTTGGAGCAGACGTTGCTGTTCCCATCTGTGCTCCAAAGTTGTGAGCCTGAAAATTGACGCAGGGGGAGGGGTGGTTCGGTGCCTATTTCAGCTCATTGCACCACGCTCTAACGCGCTCGATACATGTGTATAGGAGGTGTACAACTGTGTCGCTGTGTATCTGTGTGTGCCTCGGCCGACTTTTGTTTCTCATTCTACGAAATATGTCATTTCAACTGGTGATCTAAAAAAATTTTGCAATGAATCATCACGTGAGATGCAGTCGCGTACACACCTGTATCCGGCAAACGCACAGGGCGCCCATCAGGACCAACACTGAGATAATCCCCCGCATTTTTGCGCGCTAATTGTCACTCGTATTTGAATCCCGCCGCCGACACCAATGGCGTCGCAGGTCCCGCGTCACACGTCTCGTCGATCTTCGGTGGGTTCGCTTCCTCACGAAAAGCTTTATCGATTAACGATCCAGGGAACAATGGGGGTCGCGCGACTGTCACCTTCGTGGTGAATGCCGAGCACTGTTCGAACGCACTGGCTACCTCTGGGTGGGTCACCGCGGTCCCTCCATGCGCATCAGGATCGCACCGAGATGGCTGCGCCGATCAAGGAGATCCGGCGGGGGTAGCAGCTCGACGAGCCCGCCATTGGGCGCACGCCCGCGCACGCCCGAGTCGATACTCTGGCGGGAACGCCGAACAAATTTTAAATTGTCCAGCGCGCACAGCTGGCTCGTCCTCTCGTTCGGCGAGGGATTCCGAGAGGGATTTTATGGGATCGGCCACCGCCTGTTTGTAAGAGCTTCGAGACGATTTTCCGCGAGGGATCTCTCGCAACTTGAAACAAATAAATAGTTGCGGCTCGTGACGGTGGGAGAAAAGGAATGAAAATAAAAAAGAGGTTGCTCTGCTTGTTGCTGGTTACGGATACAACGCTCCAGTAGATTCGGAAGATGGTTTTGATATTCTGGCTTCGCGTTATTGATACGCGACCAATCCCGGATTTAAGGATTGTGCTGCGACTCATGTACGAGAGAAATTGTGCAGTGACGTTACGGTGGATTTTTTTATACAATCTTGTCGGACGATATAGGTCGAGAGCATGCCTTCAACCTCATTCCGAGTAATTACATAACTAATTGTTCGAAAAAAATTGCTCACGAGATGATGCACACGGTTTCATAATCATAATCATAAACACGAATCATACAGTACATATCTTGTGTAAATATGAGTTTTTACAGTAGTAGAGAATAGCTCTACTGTTGCAATAAACAATGGTGTTCCTTTTTTACTTGAATATGTAAATAGTTGACTGATTTGTTGGTGTAATTATCATTTTTATGTTGATTGTGAGGATTGTTTGCAGTAAGGGATTGATTGTGTATTTAAAACTCGCACAATGTGAAAAGTTTAATTTCAAACTTCGAGCGGAAAAACAAATTTAAAACTTTACAACTTTCGTACGCATGGCGTGAAATTAACATGTGCATTTATTGTAAACCGTTTTGCAATTTTTTTACCGTTTTCTCTTTTGTTTGTTTATTTGTTTTTTTTTTTTTAATTTTGAATCAACGTAATGCAAACATCGTCAACATGATACTTGGATTTTGTATTCGAATACATAAGCAGATTACAATTCAAATAAAATAAAAAAAATTAAATTAAATTGTATATAATACATCAAAATGGAACAATTCTACAAATTATTTTATTTTTTTTTTTTTTTCAGATATAATCTTCTCTTAAAGTTCAGAAGTTACATTCCTGTTTCTTCTATTGAAAAATTCGTATTATTGAATTTTTTACATTTCGAATTTGAATTGTTTCTGATATTAGAATTAATTTCTTATAATTTAATTTGAACACTTTCGTTCCGTCTTACCTGCTCTCAGTAATCGATTCATTCAAGCAAATTCTTTTTCAACTCTTCGTCAATTATGCAACAGTATAAATTGCTGTTTCCAAATCTCTTGCAATTAGTTGATTCAGCAAAAATTCCGCCATCAGATATTGAATTAAACCTACAGTTTTGTTTACTGCAAGGCTTATCGTTTGAATTCAAATTTCTCCAACATTCGCAGTGGCCATTCAGTGTTTGCTGAATGAACGAGACCCAACTTTTTTCCAACTGTTTTATCGAATTTACTATTTTACATTTCAAACGGCCAATAATTGCACCTCAAAGGTGTTGCGTGACGATTGAAAATTCGAGTTCAAAAACCACAATAACATTTGACCAAGCAAGAGGGTCAGCAATTTTCAATGGTTCGCTTATACCACCGCAACAACTACACATAAACGTAACATTCGCGCCCACTATCTAAGTCACATTCGCATAATTTATATTATATTGTCTTCGTACCACCGAAACGTTTTGCAAACTCTCCACTGCCGAGGGATATTGTTTTCATATTCAAATTTTATCATCTCTGAAGCGAAAACGATGAAAATGTCACATAATCGTACAAAACACAAAAGGCCCTTGTTAAATTACACGACAGAGATCTCTCATCCATCAAGTAATTGCTTTATTATTATGCTAATTATAATTGCATGTTGAAGTCACTGCAATCGTGATGTCTGAGAAATTTGATATAAAATAAATATTTGCTCTCTCTGACATACTTGTTAGTCATTCATTCATGTTTTTCCTATAAAAAATATGATCTCCACAGAGTCGGTACATAAGTTCTCGTATAATCTTTAGAATCAAAACTATACATGTCCGACGAATAACAACCCAAAAAAGGCACAGTATTTATTTCCTGAAATATATTTAATTAAAGAGAATATCTTCAGAATGAAAGAATTTTTTTATGAAAATTAAAGAAAGACGACTAAAGTAATGAACATAAAATTTTTGTACTAACTTCTCACTTTTCTTACATAATTAAATTGGATCAAACCTAATAATGCCTTTCACATCTTCTTCTGCTGATTAAAAGAATAAATTTCTCAACCCCCGTTGTGAGTTTTTGTCAGTGACAGACTTTGTTTTTTTTTTTTTTTTTTTTTTTTTCAGGAAAAACTTTAATTTGCAGAAAGACATTTCTGGGGGAAAAAAATATTTATTTCATGCTTACTTGTATCAGTAAAATTTTTGTTCTATAGGTCCAACTAAAATGCTGAGAACACTGATTTCTTGATTCAAATGTGATTTATTTTGCAGAGTCTCTATCTAAAAAAGCAGTACGATAGAACAGTCGCGATGTACTTGAGCGAACTTTTTTCCTTATTCCATTTTTTTTCCTTCTGTTTTTCCCTCGAAACGAACTTTGTATAGGGTACATTGAATGTACCATGCACATCGAACTCGATTGTTACCTCCCGAATACCGATGACGTCTACATTTCTATACACTGAATTCAACAACGCTATGAAGGGCAACAAAAACATGTTGAAAAAACGCAATTCGAAGCCATCCTTGCACAAACAGTTCTACATCCTACCACTGGGAGAAAAAATTAATTTGCGTTATCTTTCTGCGTGAAATTCTGAAAAATGTTCAAAGGTTGCTCATCAAAAAAAAAAAAAAAAAATGTGTATTTGTTTTCAAAAACAAAACTTTTATCCCAAAAAAATAGCTTTTAAGAGAAATGGTTATTAAAAGAGGCGAATGCAATTTTTACAGTTCAATGTTTCTAGTTCCGTTTGTTTCGTTCGATATTTTTACTTTCGACAAATGAAAAACCAGATTCTTGCAAGAGTAATAACAAAATTCATTGAATAAAAACGTCTCTTTGGACATTTTTGAAACGATTTTACGAACGAAAAGTTATGAAATAGGATGAATAATTATTTTATTATAAGAGGAGTTAAAAACACTCATTAGTGATATCGATTGAGAAGAAGTGCTTTTCAAGTGCTCACATACCCGTTCATCGGAGTTTTTTCTTTCCTCCGCGGAATTCGGTTTGAATCAATTCTGTCACGGAATATTGAGTATACAATTATCACGCATTGTGTGTGGTTTTTTTTTTTTTTTCATTGATAAAACCATCGAAATCATTTTTCTTGCAATTTAATTCTGATGGATTGAAAATTCAATACTATTTCTCATCAAATTGTTAAAGATTTATTCGATATCCTTTATTTATTGTACGTCTCATGTGCATTTGTTGAATGGAACGTTCGTGTAAAAAGTAAACTCCGGAAAATAGTTTTATAATGCTATCGAACAGACTTTTTCAATTTAACGAACCTTAGTTTTTCAAACGTTCGTTAAATTGAAGAAAAAATCGTTCGACTAACTCGTGCAATCAAAAATATGTTTAAGTTTGATAATGTTGTTACAAATGAAACGAAAATTCAGTTAAAAAATATACAATCAAAATAATAATTTGATTGTTAGTATAAAAACGTTCGTATAAAATATTCGTTAAATATCACTGGATGTACTCGAATTTGACATTTCACAAAATTTCTGCATTATAACATCTTAAACTTTGAAAGAACAAAAATAAACGATACTTGATGCATTTTTTAAAATTATGAATTGTTTAAGCTATAAAGCATGGCAGTCATTTTTATCTCTTAACGAAATATAAGATCCTAATATTTGTGTAAGTGATTAGGTCATATTTTTCTGATAGATAAGGCACGTTAATTCTCTATCACCGTATATTATATTGTGCAGAGCCAATATTTAATGTTTAATAAATATGTTCAATCGATACTCTCTCTGAGAACGATGAGCAACTACAAAGAACGCAGACAGATATAAATTTAACTCTCCAAAACTTTGACGTTTTTCTATTTTCATAAATGAATTCATCCCAACCTTGGTCCTCTTTCTTTTCATATGACAATTTTTTTAATCCGACCTTTTAGCAGGTAGATATTATATCATCATTTGATATTTTTTTGCGACGCACTCTAGAAAGCAACTGACTCGGATCGAAAAATCACTTGTCGGAGTTTTAATTTTCATCAAATAAAAATCTTCAGAAAAAAATATTCTTCATAATTTTGCTGGTAGTAACTTAATTTGTTTTTAATTATTATTTCAAGTGAAATATAATTTAATAATCAGAAATTATATTAAGATAAAATGTAAAATCATTTATAAAATCATATATAAAACATATTGTATATTTTCCAACCAATTTTTATTTCTCAATAAACATAATTTATTCAGCAACTGAATGCTTGTGAACTAAATTTTAACTAATTACATTTGGAACGAATAATTCTGAAATTGAACGTCAGGATTCTAAAAGGAGACTTATACAAATATCTTGTATAAAATGTATATAAATGTAATAAAAAAAATATATAATTCACATATGTTCGATTTATATTTTCATCCTTATCGGCATCATGTTTCTCATGACGATCAACATTAAAATAAAAATACACGAAAAAAATTTGCAATAGTTCTGATAAAAATCGATTTAATTTTTAATTTAATTAAATTTGTTGGTAAAAATTATCGGTCTTATCTCACCGTGTAAATTTATTTATAATAACTATAATAGAAATACAATAAAACAAAAAATTAAACGAAACAAATGAAAATTGATAATTATTTTATAATTATTATACTCTGTCAATTCAACTTTGACCATTATTTTGTTATAGAGTATATTTACATGAACATTAACCGAGATTTTCAAGCTAAAACAATTTTTTACTACATACTAAAATGCTTCATTATAATTTTAATTAATGATACTTCATTATCTCTACCTATCAAAAAACATTGTTTGACAAAAAAAAAGATTCTTCTATTGAATTTATTAATTTATTTTATTAATTTTTGCTTTGTTTTTATTTATTAATTTTTTTTTTTCAGAAAAACGTGATTTAAAAAATATTTGAAAATAGAAACTTCAGGGTGCATTAGACTTGTCTAATACGGATGGTGATTGGGTTCCAGTAGCATGCAAAGTGAAGTCTAAACACGAGAGCGATGCGCATTGTCAATTAGTTGGTGTCGAAGCTCTGACGGCCATCAGTTACGCAGTCGTCGAAATGAAAGCATCAATATGCAAGGGCGCAAGGTTCGAAAGAGCCGGATAAACGTCGGACGAGGCCTCTCGCACCCGTGCAAAATTAGTGCGTCACACGAGGGACTTGATATCTTTCGCGCGACCGTGCAGCGCCTTTCTTTGCTTTCTCTTTTTTCTGTCCGCGGAAAGCCAGAGCTCTTTCGACGAGGCATGAAAATGCATGAGTAGCTAGCCTTGGCCCGTGGCTCATGCTTCAATGTGTCGGGCACCGTACCCCCGGTTGCCCAGGCAACGGTATCGATTTCAACCCCGTCCTATGCAGTAGCGGAACCAACGAATCAACCAGCCGACCGAACGGCCAACTGAGCGCCCAAAGAACCAATCCTCACCGACATTAGAACACTGTCGATGTCGATACACACGTATTCATTATCGCATCGGCATCTCCTCGTATATTTTTCGCCTTCCCGGCCCTGAGCAAAAAACAAAAGTTTGCGAATTAAAGCCATAAAGTATGAAGATTTCACATGCTCCGAAGGGGCGAAAAGCTGAACGTGTAAACCTTTTTCTTGTTTTGCCTTCTTTTTGGCGAGCTGCTCGAAAACGAAGGGTGCAATAATTTATTAATATTGTTGGATGAAATATGAGGATCAAATTTGATCCGAAAAATTATCCGGACTCTTGCTATTGTTAGAAGCACAAAACGGAAGTTGCATGAAACTTTCAGTAGAGATTGGAGACGATGAATATTCATAATTGGTTGTCTGATTTGTCAAGTTGTTTTTTATTTTATTTATTTTTTTTATTACTGTTGTTCCATTTTGAACATTGATTTTGTACAATTACAAGGATTTGCAGGAATTGAGAGTGACGTTCGAGTTTCTCTTAACAATGAACTGACGTTTTTTTTCCTTTTTACAACACGCACGTTCAACTTGTATGGGGACGCAATAAAAGTCGATTTGTTTAGACAAATGACGGAATGACAAAGACGTAAATCTTTCCATCGCCAGAAACACTGAGTTGGAATTGTCCGAATGATTGAATGAATTGATATGAAGATCGCCTTTTTTTATTACCGGAACCCGTCCTAATCGTCGGTCTGAAAATCGTTTGTACTAATTAGTCCAAGAAAGATATAATGTTAATTTTTAAATCTTGATCAAATTAAAACGAAACGTACGTTATTTTATAATGTCATTATTACAACAATGCAAAAGCGAAAATTGGTTTTCTTGTATGCTTTCCGCAAACACCAGGATACTGGTTTATTTATGTTATTACGTCGACGTTAATTTTTCTAGAATTAAAACATACCTACTGAAAAATAATATTACTTTGAAAAAGTAAATTTCTTTACATCTCGCATTCTATATATCATAAATTATCATGCAAACTGTTAATTATGCGTTATTGTATTAATTCGTTTCGACCTGGTTGGCCCGGAAATGTTAATTATACTTTTTAAATGTGAAAATTAGAAAATGTAATTAAAAATTGATATTTGTTTTAATTGAGACAAAAAAAATCAATAATTCTAATAGAAAACTACCGATGTTGAAGATTACTTTTTCATCCCTTCAGGGACCAATTTTCGTACAGAAAATTAGAAAATTTTGCATTTCCTTTCCCATGTCGACAGAATATACACTTTCATTTTCATGCAAAATAACTGGCGCATCTTTGCGTTCGGGGTTCACTGGTATTGATCGATGACTAAGCGTGTTATCATTTTGTTTACTTTCAATGCGCGTTTATGATTCAGCTTTCGTGCTGTTTTAGCACGATTTTTTTCTATATATGTCAACGACGCTCATTTGCCGTAAATAAGCAAGCCGTGATCATTTGAAAATGTGCTCACGTATTTCAACGACGGAGCAGCTGCGATACAGTATGTTATTATACGTTTTCCTTGCTGATTATTCAGTAGCTGTTTCTCTGTAAGTTCTATTTTCTCCGGCGGAAAAAAATATAGGACAAAAATTCAATAAAAAAATCAACACCACTTTACAAGATGGAGCCTGAAATCACAACCTGCTTAGTTGCAAGTTCTATTTAAACTCTAATAAATTTGGTTGAAAAATACAACGCTTGAAAAACTGCTTTCAACAAATATCGATCGGTAGTTTTAAAGAAACATTATTTATCCATCCTTATGCCGAGCTTTCGCAAGCTTAAGAGGACGATGAGCTTTACACTTGGGAAGTTGTGGGTTTTGTTTTCTTGGTGTTTGCTTTTCATTCTTTTCATACAACATTGACATTCAATTTTGTTCAACAAACGTGCCTTTAATTGGACTCCCTGTGCAATCAATTAGTTTGATCAAAACTCGCGCTAGACATGAAACAATTAAGGCTCTGAAACCTTGAGTCACAAATATTTGTCCAAATTTACGTTATGTAAATTACATTTTGTTCTAATACAATCAATATGGTATTATAATTATTTTGACACCATCGTCATCATATGTTATGGTATAATTTTAATTTGGAAAAATAAGTACCAAGCAAGTTAATTATTTAAATTACAAAAAAGATAACAGTATTTGAAGACTTCTTGAACAAAAAAAACGATTAATCCGATATGTTTTGACACCAAATGTTTCAATTAATTTGATTAATATGCGATACGTTCCACTGCTTTTCCATTGTTCACGTTTAACCATAAATTTTGAATCACAACATACTCGCCATTTTATCGAATAACACACACAATTATGTAACACTTTGGAATTCATTACAGCATGTTATTAAAATTAAAGTCAACAATTATGCCACTAAGGGGCCAGTTACACGTTGATTATACGTTGATATTTGTTTGAAATGACATATTTTTCACAAAAATCGAATGATAGCTTTGATTTTTCTTTCTTCAGTTTCGTCAGTTTTGTCCATGCGTCACAATGTCAAAAATAATTACTGAAAAAATCCATTTCACTAATCAACAATTTATTTAAATCCCAAAAGCATTAATCAATGTCCCAAATTGAACATTGATCAATTTTTCATCGTTTTCAGCTACACTTCGTATAAGCCGCAGACTTTATTAGCCGGTACTGCAATATCTGCAACATAAATAAGTAATATTAATATTATTAAATGCACCAAAACAGGGCACTTGTTCACATAAAAATTGTGCGCGCTGAGAAACATAATCCTGTGAATTCGACTCGGCAAAAATACGTTACACTTTGGCACTGCGTTAACTGCGTACTATTTTACTAAGATGTTAGAATTTCTCGCAAAAACAAGAACCTTAGACGAACTTTTAACAAGAAACATTTTTAAAAAATGTTCTGTCTAGTGTGAAAATTTGAACAAACGTTGAGAAACGATAAAACAACTATATAACAAATAGCAGAACTAAACAATTTATGTACCATTAGTTTTTTTTTAAATTAAAACTTTAACTACCTATCAAGTATTAAAGTTATTTAAGTAATTTTATGTCGCATTGTGCAATTTCAGTTGCAGTTATAACAGTTGAAGTTTGCTGCGGAAGTTCAAGTCACGGCGTTACGTTTTGTTTTGGAACTGCAGATCGGCACACGTGTTGTAACGGTTAATGACAAAATCGTTAAGTCAGCTCTCGCCGACGACCGCTGATAATTGCGAAGACACCGCGGTGTCTGGATTGGCTGAGTTTGGATCCTAAATGGATCGCCTGATTGAATCCTCAACCGAAGATCCTGTGCACTGCGATATACCAAAATCGTATAATAATTCACGACACATGATCTCTCGCGAAATTCTGTGGATTGTCTGAATGTATAAATATGCATGCATACATTTATGGAAATGTGCGAAGTAGTCAACCATAACGATATAAGTTACTTTGTTCCTAGATCCTATAACAGTTCAGATCGTTTATTCAAATAGTTAATTTAATTCAACTCGTTTTCATGAAAAACAAAAGGAAAATTTATATTTCTCTATTGTTCAAATTCGTTTGGTCCAAAAATACTAGACGATTTTTGCAGTTTGAGATGAAATGTTTCGGAATAATCAAGTGGAAACAATGTTTAAACTCAAGGATGTCTAGTTGGAGCTAAGTATCTTGATTTTTATAGTCTTCGAATAGATAGCGCATATTATTTCATTCAAGTAGATATATTGTAGTTTCGGCGGAATCGTTGCACCGCTTAGAATTCAACGGGAGTTTCTTGACATAAACTAACTGCCATAACAAATTTCGAGTATCATGCTTCGACTAGGACGCAACTTGTAACATTAGTCGCGACGTACAAATTTAAATGAATTCAGATAGCGTTGTGCAAAATTTGCAACTGATATTAATTTTATAACAGCAATTGCATTTAACTGCGTTCCTTCATTTCTGTCATATCAAAATTAAATTAAATAATCTGCTGCAATTTTTAAAATTTTTTTAAGAAATATTAAATTACATCATGCTTCATTCAAGTTTTGTTTCTTGATACTCAATTCGTTGTTCATGAAAACTGAACTTAAATGATAAAAGTGCAAAGTTAAAAACAGACCCCAGTCGTAAAGAATGAACGAAAATTTAATTAATTCGCTATTGCGGAGCCATAGTCAGCAAACCTGATCGATCCCACTTTAAGAGAATCCACATAAGTCCCTATATATAATTACCTACAGACACATTCCCGAAGACTGCTCGGATTTCACTCAACTCAAATCACTTCCTGATTAATTTTTCAAACAAAGTTCCATACTCTTTCATCCCAACCTAATTAGGTCCGGTCAATTGTACACTCCAAATTTTTGTTTCACCATCATTATCATCTTTTCAAACAAAAAATTTAAAAACTTTCATAGCCCACGTGAATAAAAAAAAACACTAATGTATTCAATACTTTATTTACGATTCTATTCGATTTTCAAGAAATTGCAATATTTAAATACTTTGAGAGAAGGTCAGCTTGTTTTCTCTACTGAAAAGTTAACAAAATAATGTAAAAATGGTGAATTGTGAAGTTGGATGGTTAATACGCATCAGTCGACAGGATTGTTCTCAGTGGCACTTGTTCAGTTGAAATTTAAATAATCGATATCAAAGAGGATCGATTACAGCTGTAAAAAGAATAAGAGTTACCTATCATCTTCGGGTAGGGCAGATTTAAATTGTTCATGATTTGAACAAACTCCTTCAAAGACTTGGTTAATCTCGGATTAAGAGCCTTTTCCTCTGCGACGGTTGTAACTGTTCTGCCGTTGTAATCGTGAGCCGGATAAAGTCTGTAATTTGGCGGGAGATCGAAAATGACCGAGTGCACTGAGCGATACAGAGTTGCCGCCGAGCCTCCCTGCAAGTCAAAGTTAGTCTTCGTAGTTTGTGCCATTAGAGAGGACGTTGCCAATTTCGCTCGTTTATCTTACAAAAAAAGCCCGTACATTTTCGGCTCTAATAAACGCGCGTTCGTGAAAAATGTCTACCATCGACATTTTTTGCAGGCCGATAATTATATTTCCACCAGACACGCGCGCCCGACTTCCGACGTTTCAGTTTTATCGGAGGGAACAAAATTGATGGCATTTGCTCGCCATTTTTTAATGGACACCAAAACGTCATGATAAAAAAGAAAAGAAAAAAGAATTATACCTTTAGATTTTACTCCCCAGTTATGAAATCATTTGTAATTGAATTTCAGTGAACCTGAAAAAATGATATAATTTTCGTTCCTATTCTTTTTTCTCGTCGCACAATTTTATTTTATATTATTATTAAAATTGGCTCTATAATATTCAGTGGTACGAATTCACGATCCATTGGAAATTAAGTAAAGCAAGTCCAAACTTGATTTAGCGACGTTTCGCTCGAGAAGTTAGGGAATAATTATCAATCGTGAAAAAAAAAGGTATCATTAACGAACTTCTTTGGTCGACACTGGAACTTTATCAGTCGCTAATGAGTTACCAATAACTTTTTTTTTTCTTTCTCTATACCTGTGGCAGACTTCATTTCACGTCGTAACTTTCTTGCCCTTTTTATCGTCACACATAAAGCGAGCAAATTGAATCTAACGATGGGAATTTATGAAAAATTTACCAGTCATTTTGGTTTGAATGCACGCGAACAAGTTTCGTATACGCGAGGATATGAGCAAAAAAAAAGTGGAACCTCGTTTTAAGAGGCGGCGTGCATTTCACGGCGACCTCGCGAGCGTTAAATTAAATTTTCGTACAAAGCAGTTGGTTTGCATCCGCGCAAGATGCTAGGCTAGATTAAATTTAGGTAAAATGTATCACACTTAATGTTGCCCAAGGCACAGTTTAAACGCGATTTCCATCAAAGTTAATTCCACGTTGACGCAGAAAGAAAATGTGCCGCGCATTATAAATTTGCATGTCAAACGCGCGCGCGACCGAATGCAATGGGCTTTTCGTTGATAAGCACACACGTGATACAGTTCGCTTATTTGTTGGCACGAGTTTCCGACAAATCGCAAAATGTAATAAGAAATTGTTTTCACAACGAAGACGTCTTTTGGATAAACTTGAGCGGAATCGCGAATTGAAATACGTGTTGTCTTTTTCGCGTAATGTTCTTCCGTATTTTTGAGATCCGCAGGATAGGAGAGGATCCAACCTTTCTCTTTTTTTTCTCCTTCTCTTTTTAAATACAAAATTGAAATCTCTAAAGCTTTTGATGTTTTTATTCTCGAGTTATTTTCTGACCTGAAAATCGGTTCTTCCACATCCTCTGATCAATAGGGTATCCCCTGTAAAAGCAATCCCTTGCTCTTTACTGACATAAGTCATACAACCTGTAATGACAAAAAATGTTAAATCGCATTTCATTGGATCGACAAAACTTTTACAATGAATAAATATTGTTCGAGCAATTTTTTGCGCGCCTTTGTTTTGAGCGCGAACTTCGATTTTATTGTGATGACTGATCAAAAGAACAAACTTGAACATTTTAATGCGAATCTTTGAATGTAAAAGGTTGGCGAAAACACAACTGCTAATACATCACTTCAAACCTTATTTACCCAGAGTGGGATGTAATCGAATATTGGAAACTTTTCATACAACCGGATTTCCGATCGATGAGAACGTCCTTTATCGCGCAGTACCGTTTCGACACTCTATTATCCATCATTAAACATCCGACCAATGTTGATTCAATTCAATTGGTAATACTAATACTATAGAAAATTGTATATCCCAGATTCAAAGCTTTCATCGAATTCCAGTTATTGTTTTTTCGACCTCACTTGTGAAAGTAATGTTTTCATAATCAAACTTATGTTTCACAGTCAAATTTTAAAAATAGATGCTAAACCTTCAGTGTGTCCAGGCGTCGGCAACGAGTCCAAAACGTGTCTTCCAAATTTGATCTGATCATTCGGCTCGAGCAAAATATCCGCTTGTGCACCACTCGTTTTCGATATTACAGATTGACAGCCTGGCAGGATCGACTTCAACTTACCTGTCCCCGTGATATGATCTGCGTGCATATGCGTATTAACTGAAATTGAACAAAATTTGGCTTAAAAAATAATCACTATCGGTCGTTCAATTATATTATTTCGCATTGAATATTTTTGTATTTGATTTAATACATTTTATTGATTTCATTCTTAATTTGGAATATAAAATCGCTAATAGGTCGTTTATTTAATTTGTTGTTTCACACTATCCGAGTCTTTTTATATTTATTTCGTTGTTTTTTTTTTTTTTTTTACTGCAATTCTATTCAGCTTGGAATATAAATTTATCATCGAATTGAACGCTTCCAACGTTTCATTATAATAATTTAATAACCCGAGTTGATTTTGAACAAATGTAGAGACGAGAAAACTTTTACGACGCGCAATTTCATTGAATGATGTAGCAAAACGTTTCTAAGAAAATAAAGAAGCGAGTAAAAGCACGGACGAAACTCCGCTCAATAAACATGAGAGTCGACGTAAGCAGAGCTCTGGTGGTTTCCCAAAATTTCGGCACAAAATGAGGTTTGTCGTAGTTTGTTTTCGGCGTGACTCTCATGACTGTAATCGAGTCGACTATATATCCCATCCGGAAATAAATACGTGTTACGCAGCTCGATACCGACATCAACGGCAGTTTAACGCCCAAATTATTTGTGTTGCAGAATACTCTTATTAAACCTGCTCGCTCCCACTCATAATAAAAAAATCCCGCAGTGCGAAAATCGTTCTTGAGGCTTGTTCTTGGAACACAATCAACGCTGATGATTTTAATTTCATTTTCTGCCGATCAAACGAAAACAAGTGCGAAGAAAGCTGAAGATGAATCGATAAAACAGCTTCCACAAAGCTCACTCGCGAAAAATTGAAGACTCCTGACAATTATTGTTTTTTATGTAGTTCCAAAGTGGCTGCAATTTTTCCCTGACGAATCGAATCAAAAAATCAAAAAAGTTGATTAAAATCAATGCATTTAGAAATAAACTTAATGAAACTAAAATAAACTATCATTAAATTGATCTCGGATTTATATTTGAGAGTGGAAAATATGAGTAATTTTTGTTTAATATGAAAATTTTAAACGGAATAATTTTGCAGTTTTAGTCATAACTTTTTTTGCGAACACCACAGTTGTGTATTTCGAAAATATCTATATTCTATTTTGAAGTATGTCAATAATGAAATAAAAGTTTACCTGCATATTTTAAATTGAAGCCCAATTCCTCGATGATTTTTGAGTCACGCTCTGCGCAGTCCAAAACTGGATCAATTAAAATTGCATCACCAGAATTGAGGTCTGCCAAGATGTAAGTGTACGTGCAAGATTTTGGATCAAAAAGCTATAATTGTATTTTTAAAAGTATTAACAAAAAGTATTGTTAATCTGTATAACAAAAGAAGAAAAATTTATTTTAGTTCATCCCTGAACAATCAATTAATTTCAAAATCAAAAGTGAACCCCTGCTGTCATCTACCTGGACTCAGTGATACTAATCATTAAGAACTAACCTACATAAGAGAATCATAAATGTCAAATTGTAAATCGTCATAAATACCTGCCGAAAAAAGAAGTCCTTTGATTGCGGCACGAGATCCGTGAAAAGTTGACTGGCATAATTTCGGCAATTTTTTGAAATGCAGTTCGACAAACCGTGACTTTTTGTTGATACATTCTGAGCCATGTTTCTTAAAATCAGACTGATCATTGTAGAACAAATCCTCAATTATATATACGATTTTTTTCTAGAACTTAATCTTGACTATTTGCACAGTATAAATAATTATTGTCCAACTACGGAAAAAAGAGAAGAACTTTTAGACACGTCATACCGTATACTGATTTGTTAATTCAAAATTGTGTTATCAGTATATGACAAAGTGAATTAACTAATAATATTTTGTTAAAAATGATTGTACTTAAATAAAGAACTACATAATCAAAAAATTGTAATTAAATCTATTTGAAAAAAATAAAATAAAGAATGACATTACAATAAATTAAATATAAGAAAATTATAGATAGGTAAGAAGTGTTGATCATTCAAATGATTATGTCATGTGATATAATTAACAAATAAACATTGACTGCTAAATAAAATTTCTACCAAAGGTGTTAATTTATGTTACAATTTTTCTTATATTAGTTACCTGTTTTAAATTCCTGGTGAAAGATGTTGTACTTTTTGTATGATGTTTTTTAATTGTATCTTATCTTATCTTTATTGATTATGGGAATCTGAATCACAATTTATTTCTCGCGCGCCAAGACTGGATGTTTAATTGTTGTTAACATTTCAACAATAATTTTGACAGATGGATATACTTCAAACTTTTTCGGATCATCATCAGAGCATCCAAGCAGCTACTTCATCAGTCCACAGATGTCGCTAGCAACAAATTTTTTAAACAAAAAATAAATTTTAAATAAATCATTCAGATTTATCTACTTGGTGCTTGTAATAATTAATTTGAGATGTAACTGCGTTGTTTCATTGTTGTGCAATTAACAAAAATGTGACAACAATGAAACTAGATCATAGGAACAACGGAACGGAATGGAACAAGGGTGTCAAGTTTCACTGTTCCAACTGTTCACATCCACATGTTAGTTTTAATCAGTCTCAAGTCTCAATGTGGCTGTAGTGCATTCAATTTAGTTTGAATGTTACCGCAGGAATTATAAATATTATTGTTTTTATAAAATAATATCGCTTAAAAGATGAAGGTTCTATTCGAGACACCGTCCGGTTACGCTATTTTTAAGGTAAGTCGAAACGCCCCGAATGAATTTCATTTTGTCGCATGCCGGTTGTGTGCGTCGTCATAACCTAAATACAAACACGTGCTCGAATTTGTGGATGGACAAATTTTTTTGTTTTTAATGATTTGATTGTAAATGTTATTTTCAATCTAAAAGTTTGTCCCATTTTTTAATTCAGTCTGAAGAAAAAGAACTCAATCTTATGTGGGTTCAATTGTACTTAGTTGAGATATTTGTTTGTAAACTTTAACAGAATGTTTTGTTTTATTACTAATAAAGAGCACCGATTTATTTTTAATTACATGATTATTTATTGATATTGTTTTGACAGTTGCTGGACGAAAAAAAATTATCCCGAGTAGATGACTTATTTCTTGATTTTGAAACTCCGGAAACCGCTAACAAAGTGTGAGTATTAATTTTAAAATTCAAATTGATTTTCTAAAATTGAATATTTTCATTTCTATGATTGAAAATTTTATGATTCGTTGATTATTTTTTCAGTGTCAAATTGAAACACTTCGAAAAGTTTGCCGACACAACGGAAGCTCTTGCAGCAACAACTGCAGCAGTCGAGGGGAAACTGTGCAAATCATTGAAAAAGGTACTGAAAAAGCAATGCGAGGAAATTCACGAACAGCTGGCTGTCGCTGATGCCAAATTGGGAAGCGCCATCAAGGACAAACTGAGCATCCCGTGTGTAAGCAACACTGCGATCCAAGAACTGATGCGATGCATCAGAAGTCAATCGGAAAGTTTATTAGGCGATGCTTTCAAGAAGGAGATGACTGCCATGGCCTTGGGTCTTGCTCACAGTTTGTCAAGGTGGGCGCACATTTTTCTCATTGTTTTTATCTGAGAAAATTCTGACGATAATCTCTAACAAAACGTTCTTCTTTTTTTAGATACAAGCTCAAATTTTCCCCTGACAAAATAGACACGATGATAGTACAAGCTGTGTGCTCACTGGATGACATCGACAAGGAACTCAACAATTACGTCATGAGACTGCGCGAATGGTACGGCTGGCACTTTCCAGAGCTCGGCAAAATTGTCACGGACAACATAGCGTACGTGAAAACAATCAAGGTCATCGGAGCCCGAGACAATGCCGCAACAAGCGACCTATCAGATATCCTGCCAGAAGAAATCGAGGAGAAAGTGAAGGAAGCCGCTGAAATCTCCATGGGATCGGAGATCTCTAACGACGATGTTATAAACATCCACCTGCTGTGTGACCAAGTTTTGGGCATCTCGCATGAACGAGCCGAGCTCTATGATTACTTGAAGGCCAGGATGATGGCGATGGCGCCAAATTTAACGGTGTTGGTAGGCGAGCTTGTCGGAGCCAGGCTGATCGCTCACGCGGGCTCATTGATTAATTTGGCCAAGCATCCGGCTTCCACCGTGCAGATTCTTGGAGCTGAAAAGGCTCTTTTCAGGGCGCTGAAGACTAAGCGCGATACACCGAAGTATGGTTTGATTTACCACGCTCAGCTGGTGGGACAGACATCGACCAAAAACAAGGGTAAGGCGTCCAGGATGTTGGCAGCAAAGGCGTCTTTGGCCACGAGATTCGACGCCCTTGGAGAAGGGTCAGATTTCGAACTGGGTGCTGAACACAAAATCAAACTCGAGGCGAGACTTCGACTTTTGGAAGAAGGCAACCTAAGAAGGATCAGTGGAACGGGAAAAGCCAAATCCAAGTTTGAAAAGTATCACACGAAGAGCGAATTCTTGCAGTACCCTGCCGCAGCTGATTCAACATTGGGGGTAAAGAGAAAAATGGAGGAGGAAACTAAGAAACCTCTGATTGAGGTGATCTCCTCTACAGAGGCTCCTGAAGAGGTCACCGAGGAGGTGCCGAAAAAGAAGAAGAAGAAGAGCAAGACCAAGAGCGAGGAAGGAACTTCTGAGGTTGTGGAAGAGGAGGAGAAAGTGCAAGTCGAGGAGGTTGAGATGGCCGAGGAAGCTGAGGAGACACCCAAGAAAAAGAAGAAGAAGAGCAAAAAGAAGAGCGAGGGCGAACCTTCGGAGGAAGCTGAGGTGAAAGAAGAAGTTCAGGAGGCACCTGAGGAGGAAGCGCCGAAGAAAAAGAAGAAGAAGAACAAAAAAGGAGGAGCAAGTTCCGATGCTTGAAAAATAATTAGTACGAAAATTTGAATATTGTATGGCAGAATATATTTTGTGATAAGGTCTTTATACTTTTCTATCAATAGTAAACGGAACAACCAAAATCATTTTTTTCCCCTCCTATATACATATGTAAATATAATTTCGTTCGAAATGTATGTACAATGTTTTTATACAAACTGAGCTTCTAATTGTATAAAAATTTATTATTTCTTGTCAATTTACCACTTTGAAATAAAAATCAATAGACTCGATTCGTTTTATATTTAATTAGAATTATCCCGTTCCCAAGTTTTATTATGACAATAACAAAACTTGTCATTTGCTGAATTGATTTTGTTATTATAACGAATTTAAATTCACTTGAGCGTAACAATTGGCTTTTGTCTGAATTGTTCTCATTCAAATTGTTTTCCATGCGTAATTACAATTCGATCCGAAAGAGGGAGCCTGCAAACAACAACACCGACCGAAGCGCCATTCTCACTGATATCTTTCACTTGTGTCAATTTCCGAGAATTTTCAGCGAAACAACCATTCGAATGACGACACAGTGCTGGCCGTGTACGCGTCCGACGTTCGTCATTTAGTTCAAACGTAATTGACTTTTTACCTTAGCACCACGTAGCATGCTCGTGTGAACCGATTCCGTCTCAATTTGAACTCACTAGTGGGTAAATATGGGAGTCGTCTTTCTGGAGCACATAGGCGGAACGCGTCTGTTTTCATGCGCCTCTTGTGACGCGAATCTAACAAATAGAACACAGCTGATCAGCACACGCTTTACTGGAGCAACTGGTAGAGCGTTCCTTTTCAACAAAGTTGTCAATCTCAATTACAGGTAAATTGTTTTTCGTTGAATTGGTACACTTTCTTTGTTTATCAACAGAATGCCAACTTTGCGCAATCATATCTACAACGATAATCTTCGTTTGTTCATAATCATAAAACAAAATAGCTCTGCTTTATTAACATCTTTTTAATATCGTTTGTTAACAAAATTGAGAAAAATAAATTGAACATTGTCTCTGTGAATTAATTAAGTGTTTTGATTTATTTTAGTGAAGTCCAAGATCGAGTTATGTTGACAGGAAGGCATATGGTTCGGGATGTGAGTTGCAAAAACTGTGACGCCAAACTTGGTTGGGTTTACGAGTTTGCAACCGACGAGACGCAGCGATACAAGGAGGGAAGAGTGATCCTGGAGAGGGCATTGGTGACCGAAAGCGACGGCATGAGCGAAACCATGTAGTTTAACAATAGCAAGCGATTAGTTACTTTTTTTGTGTTTTGGTGTCAACGAATCAGATTTATTAGTCGCGATTGCCATAACAATTGGGAAAATTAATTGTTCAGTCCAACATCACAGTGTAATCGTCGATAACAAATGAAGTCTGAATGAAATATTGTTTTCAAAACTTTGTTCAATTTATTTATGCCAATTAAATGGAATAAAAATAAGTACTGCCACAATTTCGATGAAATATCAATGAGAATGAGTGTTCGTCATTGAATTTAGATAAACAAAAAATTATAATTGTACAATTGTTAAACGCGAACTCAGCGACAAAGGTCTTTTATGAAAGAATTGTCTTCTCTGTAGGTATATATAAAATTTATTATGTTACGGTTTGCATATGTAATTAATGGCCATTTATAGTTGAATTGAAATTGTACAACTGAATCTCACATGAAAATATTTTTGATTTTTCAGATAGTTGGGGCTTTCATTTAAAAAACACTTGCACCCGATTTTTTTTTTTTTAAATTTTATGTTTCAAGATAATGACAGCACGAATTATACAAATCATATGGTTTATTAATACGTTATATGATTTGAAACATTATAAATTTACGAGTAAGTACATGATTATAATATTAAATTTGTTTAGTTCATTGCCAGTTTCGAATGTACGAAATGTTCATAATGACTTTATCGATAAATAATAATTGGTGAATGTATATTAACATTGAATTCACCTATATCACAATTTTGTTACAGAGATACTTATGATATGCTTTTGTCTTTGTGCAAACGCATGAAAAAAATCATAACGTTGCTTGTTTAAAAATCTTTGAACACTCAATTAATTCTCTAGTTTATCAAAATTAAATTAGGTTGATTAATTTTAATGAAAGAGTTGAACACAGATTCTTTATAAGAGAATCAACTTTACAATTATAGGATGTACTTTAATGAGTAACAAAAATTCTTAGCTTCAAAAATGTGCAATTTTTTTTTATCAGTATAAAAATTCTATTAGTACGGCATTCCTTGATTGATGAAGACTTTTTTCGTCTCTGCTCTTGTTATTTCTGTTATTTTTATCCGTTCCACTTTTTCATATGATTTCTATCTTGTTTTAATTTCTAAAAACTGTACGGAGCTTTTAACACGGGATATTTTTGATGTTTTACTTTGACAAAAATGTTACGCCGATGATCTATCCATGTACGTAGTAATCATAGCTCTTTCCAAAACAACTCGTCCTTCCTTGTACCGTTGTGTTTCCTCGACTGCAAACTCGTAGGCCCAACCCAATTTGGTTTTGCAATTTTTACAACTGACAACGCGAATTTTATGTCGTCCAGTTATCATCACTTTATCTTGAACTTCGCTGCAAAATAAACGCTACAGTTAAAAACTTTTCCAACAAAACAATTTAAAAAAAAAAAAACAAAAAGAATATTATAAAATATTATAATTGAATCAAGTACCTATATTCAAGATTAACAACTTTTTCGAAAAGAAACGCTCGTCCATGTGAGCTGGTGAATCGCGTGCTGATCAGCTGTGTTTTGTTTGTTAAATTCGTGTCGCAGGATGCGCATGCAAACAAACGTGTGCCATCTCCGATGTGCTCCAAAAAGATAACTCCCATTGTTATATGTACTTAAGAACAAGGTCCTGATTAAATGTTGAGTTTATCTTGATTGTTGGGTAGGTAAACCGCGTTAAAACTTTGGTACAAAATGAAAGACATTTGTTGATGATCCGAGAGCACTGCAAAAATGACGGGAAACATGTTACAAAGATGTCGCTCCGGTTTGTTGATGTAATTTCCAGCTCCTCCTTCCTCTTGGAGGTCAAAGACACGGCCCGCTTAAACCGAATGTCATTTTTCACATTAAAATTTTAATTTTAGACTTTTATTGTTTTGCGCGCTGTTTTTAAAGCAAGACCAACTATAAATATATTTTCTTTTAACACTCCCATTTGATATTCAATCCTTTTATAATTTCATATTTTACGTTATGTTTGCAAATGTTTTAATCATTCTAAGTAGCAATTTCAAAATTAAATGTAGTTAAACCGGAATCTGCAGTTGATGTTACATACGTTGGGATGATAAATAGCGAATAATCCTCCATGAAGTTTGACGCTAAATATTTAATGTTATCTATGATTTATCCCCAAAAATTATCAACTTGAGTAGGATATAAAGTTAGATTACATAATGGATTGATAAAAGTTTGTTGCGTCACATTTTTTTAGCTTTTTTTTTATTTCATCTTTATTAACCATATTATTTTTTTCCAGTTATCCATAATAATTTTCATTCAAGCTGTGATATTTCAACTTATAACTTATTATGGTAGCGCGTACATATTTTATGCGCTATTATTTTTAAGTTGAAATATCACAGCTTGAATATATATATTATACTTATCCGCAATTCATTGATACAATATCAATCGGTCTTCCTATTTTTTCTACAGTATCGAAAAGCAGTACTTAAATATAGTAAAAATAGCATTGCAATATTAATCTGCGAAATTTTGATACATATTTCTAAAATATGTCAAACTTGCAACACTTTTAAGCATATCTATTGACATTTAGGTCCAAGTACAATATCATTTCAAGATTACGAATCTTTGAATATTGATATAAAGTTGGATTTCCCCGATGCCCCAATGGACGGACATCTGCGTGACAAGGAAAGTTGGATAATATAATCACAGACGCATACGAAAATTCCCGAAGACGTGTTTTGCTCTGAACCTGTTATGTTCCTCAAGCAAAATGATATCATTTCCAAGGTCTTATTATTTCGTTATATTTCATACTTGACTCTTATGATTTAATTTCATAATTCAGTTTGAGCTCGTCTTTTCGAGAAGAAGTACATTTTTCTGTGCGTCTCTCGTGGCGTTAAAAATGTGTAAATCAATGTTCTACAGTATTTTTATTCTTCAATGTAAGTTCAATTTGAAATGAAAATTAAAATTAAATCAAAATATCTATTTATTTATTGTTAATAAGGTAAACGTACCAGTTTGTGTTATAGGTACCAATTTGGGTTAATTAGAGTTTAACATTGATATAATTGTCTAGCAAATTTTTTAAGTTATCTATAATGCAAGTCAACGAAGAGTTAGATGTGCATTGATTTTGTATAAAGATACAATTCAATTCGAAGATAAATTCTTTGCATAACTCTCAGTTTTTAATGTAAATTGAAAACAGATTTAATAAAATCTATCACAAATAGGAACAATATAACCGCAATAGGTACATTTACCTTAATCAATCTTTTTATTAATAAAAGTAAACATTTCACCTTAAAAATTGTCAAATTTGAAATACATCTTCTCAATAAAAAAAAAAAAAAAAAAAAAAATTTAGTGAATTGTATGTCAATTTTTCATTAAACATAAAATTAAAAAGCATGATACACTTCTTTGCAACAACGTAAAAATATTATTGAGATAAATTTTTTATCGACAGAGTTAAAATTTATAGTTAAGATGAGTTTTATCATCAATTCAGGGGTTGAATAACAATTGAATATTTTGATAGATTTTATAGCCGACGTTTAATCATAGATTGGTTTTAACGAAATTTTATTCCCACCTTGTTAAATTTGAAAAATAATTTTTATCCTTCGTGAATAACCCCCTTAATAGACATAGAATAATTTTATGCATTGTTTTAATATAAAATGTTTAATTTTTAAAAATGAAAAACAATCACATTTAGTCCATTTTTGAGTGTATGATAATACTGTATGTTTGATTGTTTTTATATTTCCAAGAAAAAAAAAATAACTGAAGAAGTATTTTTCTTTATTTCAAATAACTTGAACTATTCTATATTTTCATTGTTGCAACTGCGTTTTGAATGTTGAAACGCTGAATTGTAAATATTTTCTTCGAGTTACGACGAATATTGATATAATCGAAAATGATATAGAAATTACTTTTCATTATATAACATGTGTTATGCAACTTTTATGACGAATTTTTAAACTTTATCAAATATTTCAATACTTTGTAACTATTATTTATTGGATGAATTATTTGCAGATTGAAAGTAAGAAAGAATTCATATGTTCTGTTCTAGGTCTCTTCACAATTGCTTTTTGCGAATCTTTAAAGGACAACAACAATTATCCATCAGACAGTTTAACAAAGGTAAAATTGTTTTTTCTTTTTCAACATTTATTATATAAATTATAGCTGTAAAAAGTCCTTACATAATAAAATGAGAATCAAAATTAAGTATATTGTGTTTTTTTCCAAAAAAATCAAAATCTTAAGTTTAAGGTTGAAGTTGCAATCGTCATGATAAAAATATTTAAAGGATATTAACAGTAAATTTTACTGCACTTACCACTTACAATTTAATAAATGATAACTGCAAAAAGTCAGTGATAAAAAGATAGTGGAACAATTTATAGGAAGTGTTAATTGTTCAGCACGGTAAAGATAGTAGGAATTGCAGGAATTACAACAATTTTATCCTGAATATTTAACAATACCAAATACCCTCTACGAAATTCGAAACTGGCTGGTTGTTAATCCAAAATTCATCTCATATATTAAAATAATTTTCTCATTTTGGTACACCATGTTAATGTTTTTTTAAAATTTTGTCGACTTATTAATAGATACCGATAAATCGGTTTATTAAAAACAATAAAGTTTTGTACATTTTTAAATATTTATTGTGCTGAAACGGTGAAAACTGAAATACCTATAAAAATATTTGATTAATTATTATTTATTTAATTGTACTTTTGTTATAAGAATAATTTCATTCAACCTTAATATAGCGGCACGTTACCGTAAAAATTGTAGGGCTTATCTCAAATTTAATATACTTTTCTAAAACTCTGTAACCTTATGATAACTTTACTTCAACTGTGTGCACAGGTCTTATCTTTGATCCCATATTGATCCCTATTAAATTTTGAAGTGCATTTCTCTTTGTGCATCACGAATTTCTTTTGAAGGGCCACATTAGGTATTTTATTAAAAAAAATATCTTGCAAGGAAACGTCTATATAATACTGAAATCATTTATCAGAGAAATAAGTTGAAAATAAAATGTTTATTCATATTTAAATTATATTTTGTTCAAATTCATTAATTAAAATGCTATTCGGTACGTTTTATTTTAAATTTGAGTAACTCGTTCAGACCAAATTTGAGATCATTGTATTTTTTTTATTGGTCTTTACTGCACATAAAAAAGATGTTTACATAAAATAATTTCACATTTATTTGAACAGAATTTGATGCATAACTTCAATTCGAATTGACCCACATTTAAAATATCACACAGGATCATTTGCACATCATTCAGCGATTATCAATTCATCTTTTGCTTCATGGATCATCGTTTGTTTAAATGTATAAACAAAAATCTGTTGAATATAATATTCAAACCATTCAATCACTGATACAACAGTAAATCAAACAATTTTTGTTACAAAAATTCACCTTCTTTTTTACTCGATGTTGAATCGCATACATTTTTCTCCGGATGAGTAGCGATAGACTTATTTACAAAACGATTTCCACTTTCATAAAACTGTTTTAAAATGCTCATATGTACAATCAGTTTTACACATTTCATAATAACAGAAATCCATATCAACTTACGGAATAAAAATTTTCATGAATATCACGAAGGATCTTACAATTAAAACATCTAAATATCAGAAAGATTTTAAAAAGTGGAACAAAAACATCTCAATTTAAGATTTTATTTGTTACAGTGACAAAATTACAATTACAATTTTCTAAGAAATTAATTTTTTTAGCTTATATTTGGTCCATTGGTTCGTAATAGAAGACAAATATTGTTCGATACTCCATTGGGAACTTCGGATATTGATTGTATGCAAAATTGTCCAGTGAGTAACATATTTAAAATATAAAAATTAAAGGTTATAATTATTGTAACGAAAAAACAAATTAACTTTAATATAACAGTAATAAAATTTTTTTTTGTATTCAGATTACGGCAGAATACAATCCAGTGTGTGGAACTGATGGGAAACAATATTCAAACCCTGGTAAACTTTCGTGCTCTGCATATTGTTCTGGATCAGGTAACTCATTTTATAATGCAAACGAAATTAATTTTCAAAAATAAGTTGCTATAACTTTTCCTATTTCAGAAATTAACATTCGTTACTATGGAAGATGTGAATTTCTTGAGCGTAGATGATATCCTGCAGTGGAAATACTTCAGAATAGTTGAAATGCGTCTTTAATTCATCAATTATTAATTCTAAGATAATGAATCTCATGTTCTGTAAACAAAATTATTATAATTATAATTAATCGTAAAAGTTTTGTAATTAAAATATTTACGACTACGATGTTTTTTTTTTTTTTTTTACAAATTATATAGTTACAACGAATGTCATTCTAAAGTGTCACAACAACAAACATTAAATATAGCCTTGCGATTTTTGCATAGATACTCTCGATTTTTAAGTCATTTCATTTTTGCTTAATATTAAGTTTATACATGCTATACATAAGTTTACGTCATCTATGTATCAATATATATAAAAAGATATTTTACGCTTTAACAATATGGTCCATCTTTTATAGGGAAGAAGCTGAAATGTCAATAGTCACAGGGTGATCGCTACAACACATCCTGTAGATGGTTGTTCGCTAAATGTATCTCTGTGGATTGCAATGATATTTTGTGATATTTTTGAAAACTTTGCGTAACAATTGTTCTAAACAGCGTCGAAATGTTATGCCACACATAGCATAAAGAAGGAAGTTTATACTAAAATGAGTGTAGTATAGTAGCATGAAAAATTGTTGCAAACACCATAACATGTTAGGCGCGCCCTTCCGAGCCAAAGTGAAGAAAAAGACGCACAGCCGTATCACATAACTAAAACAGAAAAATTAATTGCATTGAGTATACAACAATCAGCACAATTTCATGAGATCGCTTTAATTTATTTCATTTATTTAATTATGCATAACAATTCGTGTTATTGAACCATAGTTATTCAATAACAACGAAGCATTGTAAATTTACATTTTACTGATAAAACTTGTAATATTTTGCCAGTTATATAGAGAATTCCAATATTAAATGGTATACAATATACTCCAATGTATTTGTGAAACCAAACAATCTATGATAATATGGCTTCTTGTTAGTTTTAAAGAGTTGTAATTCTTTCAACGATGGGAAACATAACTATTTGTGAAAGGAAAATGTAACTGCTTCAACTTGAAGAAATATTCCTACTTCTTTCATTGCTCGCAATCGAAATGTTAGCACAATTCAGGTAAAAATATACGTATAGAGAAAAACGTAAAAAGAAAAACTACCAAATTCCATATTTCATGTAATTTCTTATGGTATCATTAGGACTGACAACAAAAAATAATACTGTAATGATTCAAACGTTTTAAAAATAAATGACAAATATGAAAATATGACATTTTTATGATACTTAATATTAATTTTTATCGATTTAGAAACAGAATTTCAGATATACAAATTTGCATATTTTATGACAAACAAACAAAAATTGAAAATTGTTGTTGGCGTTTCATTTACCTGGGTAAATTTAGAAGTATAAAAACTGTGCTGATTAGAAGTAACATCTTTGTTATGCTTTGTTGATTTCGTTGCTGGTTACTGGAGACTCTGTTTCTTGTGGATGTTCGCAAATCTGGAAATACATCGATACAGCTCCGGAAATCATTAGAAGGGCTCTATTTCGTTATAAGTATGATTAAACGAAATGATAAGTTTGCAGAATTTTTTGTCAAAATACTTACGCGTACATCGCTTTGTAGCGTCTGTAACTTGATAAACATTTCGCGGGCTTATCGAAGTCTGCGTCGGACAGCGACATTGAAAAGATCGATTTCCTCGAGCAAATAGGAATGATGGTTGTCTTTTATCAGTACAATCCGAATTGGAAGCATTTTCATTTGGGTTTGAATTAATACTGGTGCTTCCTCTCTAGAAACATAGCATTATATCGTCATCGTCGTTGAATCACAAAATTAAAAAAAAATGATATATCGCTTTTCTCAGATAAATATGCTTTTTGAGCAGAATTTTGATGTATTTTCCGTTATATATTAATGAACTTTATCTACTTACAATGTTTGGGCAGGATTCTACAAATTCTCCCAATCTTGAAATCTGGAACGAGAATGGAATTGTTTTTACATGTTGGCCCTTCGAATGAATAACGAATTATTCGTTAATAATCGAATCATATTATGTTTACAGTTCTTTGCTTCTTTCATTTTGAAAATTCTTTTACTCAGGCTCATTAAATTTCCATGAAATGTAATCAAAAAATAATTTGTGTTGAGTACAGTTAATAAAACTCACTTCATTTCAATTATTTTAAAACGGTTTCAATGAAACTTTTCATGTTAAAGTTTAGAAATTGAAATTCGTCGAACGTTCATTTTATCAAGAATTTTTCATCAGGATCATATTATCAAAGAATTTTCAGAATAACTGAATGTCGTAAGCAATTTAATTTGCCTTGTTTAATTTCATTCAGAAATCAACCGAAAACTGTTGTTATTTTTTTCAATTTTAATCATGATGAGAAGTGTTTCCTATTAAGGTCGAAAAACAATAATTGCACTTGTAAAATCAATAGTTCTCCAGTGTTCATTGATAGAAATGTAATGATACATTGAGTGAAGATATTATTGTTCAACACACGGACAGCAAATTAACCAAATCTTCATTGAAACCCAGTTAGAATAATACAGATAAATTAAAGTTGAAAGTATCTAAAAGCCAATATATGTGTTTTAAATTTGAGAAAAAAATATGTTTCTTGTTTTATTAAATAAACAGTTTTTTACAATAAATTAACCCCTTTTCTTAGTGTCACAACCTATTTGATGCAGATATGGATATGCAAGTTGCTTTATTAATCTGTCAATTTTAATGTCACTAGATGTCCAAACTAATTTTCTTTGATCAGGCATATTCTCATTATACTGTAGATACAATTCTAATATGCTGAAATTCAACAACAACAAATGAACAACTTTTGAACAAGTTTGTACAAAAGTTTAGAGCAAATGTATTAGTTAATTTCGGCAAATAATAATTTAATTTTCTACACTCAATCTGTTCTATTTACCAAAAGACGAATTTAGAATCTCGTGTTGGCTTCATCAAAAGATTTACTTGTTATTTTTAAATAATCAAAAAGTATTCACTAAAATAATTTATTAATTATTTTACACTTGATAATAATTTATTAAAAATTATTCACTATTTTATAAAGGTTTATTTTAAATAACGAAAACACTTTCGCTGTAAACTTTTAAACAAATAAAAAATTTGATTCCAAGGGATATATAAACAAACTACTGAATTCTTTTGTACATAACAACATTCTTGATGTGTTTTATAGTTGAATGAAATTCATGAATAGAGAATGAGATTTTTTCTCAAATAGAGAAAGCAGAGATCCTTGATATATTTATTAGATTCATTATTTATCCTAAATATGATGTCAACAGAAAACATAATCTCTTATATTTGTTCGAACGATGGGTGGATTTTAGATTAGCGTTTATCTGAGTAAAGCTTGCTTTTTGCGATACCCACAGTTGTTAGAATTTTCGGGCGTACATCAAGCAGATATAAGAACCTCTATTTTTACAATATTATGATAGAGCAATGCAAGTGGGTGCATGATTTAAGATTACATTCCAATTTATTGAATCGAAAAAAATTCATTGTCGCATAAAATTGACTAATGAAATTTTGCTCACTAGTGCAATTTTTTTTCTATACAGAATATACTGATATCAAGCTAATTCTTTAATTACAAGATTTTGATTGGAGAAATAATTAACAAAAAATCTTGCTCATAAGTCGAACTTTTTTTTCTGATGTCGGTCGTTTTTTTACATATTTTATTTTTTCTAATGAAAAATGAACAACTGTTTTTGGTCCCAACAAAGAAGAACTTATCCTCAATAATCAAGTCCTATACAAGTAGATTACACCGAAATTGTTATTGTTTATTGATTTATGTTGTCTCTTGCACTTATTTTTTAACTGACATTTCACCAGTTTTGTTAGTGCCAATCATTTGTTAGGTGGGCGTATAACATCCTTGAAGCACAAATTTATATAATTAAATTTAACTTTTAACATTTCAAAGAGCATAAAAAATCTGATTAAATAAATAATTTTTAAAAATTTATTTTATTCAAAATTTAAAAGTACACAATTTACAATTAAAGTACATAATTTTCGAAACAAAATTGTAACAACCTATGAAATTGAAATGCGAAAACAGGAGAATAATTTCAAAAGCATTTTTCATAGGATCACAAATGTTATTTGCAACAAATTTTTTTAAATCCCAATTTAAAATTACAATTTAAAATATATTTATTTAACGTTTATAATAAGAATAATATAAAATCAAATAATGGGGTTTACTCAAACCAAATTTTTTATCCAATCTAGTTCTTTGAAATTTTATAGAACTACAGACTAAGCTCATACTCAGATTATTTGTAATCGTATAAAACATTGTTCTGAATTAACTGAGGAATTACGTGTTGTAAGCTCCGTAGTTGGAAAGTTGTATTCCTTTGCCAAAAAAGTTGATGTAAACAGATCTTCGAAAACAACGAACTTTCTTAACCGCAGCCCATAATTATTGTGTTAATTAGAATTCAACAAGCAAATAAATTTCAATCTTTAAAAATAGCTTAACATCAACAAGTCACTTAAAATCAATCTATTTGTAGAGCGTAATGGGAAAAAGGTCTCACCTGCATCTGATGAAGATTAATCTCGGATCTCTCCCTGCTGGGAAACTGAGTCAAACATATCTCTGGTGTCGGCCTAAATCTTCGGCCAAACTTAAGTAGATTTCTAGTGATCATGGCATTCATTACGACGATAAGAATGATAGGAGCAATTAAACTAGCAATACTGTCAATGATGCTTACAATCCTCATCACTTCGGTCCACTCTTTCTTCATTAGGCACATCTCGCCAGCTTCCGGGTGCTTCGTCACACCCGCAGTGATAAAACTATAAGAATGGCAGATCAACGCCAAAATTGTGAGGATCAGCACGATTGTCTTTGCTCTGGCGATCGTGCACATATGCGGCCGGTGCAGGGGATACTGCACCGCGATAAATCTCTCGACCGTAAACGCCACTATTAACCAGACACTTAGCGAGCTACAGACGTTTCCGACGTAGGTGACCATCTCGCACCAACCGTCCTTGTTGAAGACCTCCCAGCCGAAGGTGTTGTTCAGCCAAACGAGGAGCAACGTGACGAGGAAACTGAAATCGGTGGTCGCGAGGGCGGCCAAGTAGTAGCTCGAGCTACGCATCCGCAAGTGGGTATTCAAAAATACCACACACGAGAGCAGGTTGCCGATCAAACCCAACAATATTATTATTGGAACGTAGTACAGGTGCGAGTACTCGAGAATCGTTCGGCACAACTCGATGCGATCGTCCTCGAAATAATTCGTCTCGGAACTTTTGTTACTCAGGTTGGGCGACGCGGCCGATCGCGGCATCCGCTCCAACATTATTGCTGCTTTGCTCCGGTTCAACATCAGTTCTCCTACCAACCCCAACATCTTTCTGAATCTCCTGTTGATTTTTCGATGTCTCTTATTAATTCTTTTCTTTTTGATGTTTGTTGTTTTTTTTTTTTTTTTCTTTTGTTAGTTCAACTCATTCTGGACTAACTTTGGAGTTTGTCATCTTGGCACTAAGCCTCCCACGAGTTGATCTTTGTTATCCCATAATTTAAATTCCTCTCTCGGTCAGCTAAAAGAATGTTCCTATGGGAAGTTTATTCACAAATTCTTGACGTGGCGGCGCCCGATTTAGAAACTGGCAGAGCGTATTCAAGTATATTTATGGGTGCTAGGACCAATCGATCGGCTTTTCATACCTCAAATAGTAAGAACAGTCGCGATGCGACGCGCTCTTTTCTTCTTCCTGTCGCTCATCTTTTACAATTGGAAAATAATCGAGTAATTTTTGTTACAGAGTGTGTTTGTTGCAATGTATATTTCCGTTACGTTCGCTTTTATTTTTTTTTTTTTTGTCTTTCTCGTTTTCGTCAATTTTCAAGCCGCCCGAAATTAGATCTTTCAAACGTCGCGCACTTCACACGTCAAGCACGATAAACATCGTAATGCTTGATTTCATCGCTCGAACTGATTTACGACACCAAATGTGTAACATTCTTTTGAAAAGAAATTCTTTCGATTCACTCTCGAGAACTTTTGTTCGGGCCTTTTTTGTTTTTTGTTTTTTTTTTTTTTTTTTTTTTTGTGTTTGGTGGAGTTTATAAAGTTGACCGAAAACCAATCAGTTGCACTAAAGACAATTTATCGCGATGATGCGCTAAAATTTATGATACGATTGGTTTATATTCGGCATGTTAATTTCGTCGGTTACTCTGCGATTGGCGCCGGACGTCTAAAACTTGTCGACAGAATAGAAACGCGTAATAAGTCGACGACTTACGCAGGATCAACTGAACTGAAAATGCTGAATGTTGAATTCGGAAGGGCAGTCGCGCGTTCCGCATGCGCTTCACATCCAATTTGTCATGCTTTTATCTTTACATAAGTTACTCATAATCGACGAGTGATTCTTTTTGGTTGTTATTATTATTATATTATAATAATTACGATTGTCACAATACTGTTAAGGTGGAGAGAAAAGATTAATTAAAAGAAACTGATATATAATTAAAGAAGTACTCGAATATAAAGAAAGTTTGATTTTTTCAGTTAGGTATTGAGATATTTTTTTTTGTTAAATTCTTAACAAAATTGTTTGAATTTTAATGAGTTTATATCTTTGTCCAATATTTTATCAAATCATTTGGCTAACTTTAAGTATACCAAATTATAAATACTCTTCAAAATAATTATAATTACTTTAATTAAATATTATGATAATAAATAATTAATAATTGAATGAATATCTTGATTAATTAAGTTTGTTGGTTCCGACTAACTAAATTAGATTTGTGTTAATGATTAACTCCTGTAGATTTTGTAATATTATGTGTACGTAAACATCAATTGCTCGGATTATTGTTGTATTTAATCATTGTAAAAAATGATACTAATCAATAGAGTATTGTCGTCCAAAGCTAAAAATCGATTTATTATTCAAATAGTTGAAACGAAAAGGGATGAAAAATTTATTGCAGTTATTTTTTGTTTGAATGTTTAATCTACATTAAAGACCGAAATATAAAGTCAATATTTCAAGACATGCCATATGTCACGACTGTGGCAAGAAGCAAACGAAAAACGTACATAAATATTACTGACATTGATGTTAATGCGTCCGAAAATTCTCTCACTAATTTTTACAATTAAAGATCTTCATATTATAATACTGTATTATATAAAAAAACACGTTTATTTTATTTTCATTGCAAATATAAAACATAAATGTTTTCATGAATTTAGGTGATGTTACACTTTCTCTTCTTGTATAAATATTCCCTCGGAATACATGAAAGAGGGATGTCGAGTTGAGTACTTCCGCATATCTCATGTCATTCCGTTAAAATTGCCAATTGAAGAACTTTTGTTCAATTCATAATCAATAAATCTATTTATAAATTTTAGTAAATTCACAATTAATCGAGTTTTTAAGAAAAAAATTTTTTATAAAAAAATGTAACAAAAAATTGTGTAGAGAAAATAAAACGGAGGCAATATTTAAAGAAACTTAAAATGTTATTTTTTCATCAGAGTGCGATGATGTACAATTTTATTGTTGATGCTTACTTTACATGATTAAAAGTTTGCATTTTACATTATTTTTATTATAACTTTCGAAGGCTTCGAACGAACTTTTGTACGAACTCATTTTACGTGACAGGTATTAATTTGATGGTTTAACGGAATAACAGCTGCCACTAAATTTGGTTTATTTGAAAATAAGAACGAGAAATTATATTTGTATTCAACATATTAATGTTATTTGTTCACTATGAAGAATGAACCACTCATGTACATTATCCACTGCGCATTGTGTTTTGATAAAATAATTAATGACTGAATATAAACTAGTAAACTCATCAAATTGCAATAATTGATTTTGTTTCTATGAATAAGATACATTTTGTGTTGACAGTCAATTATAATTCGCGACAAATTCATTAATTGCCATATAGCTATATCGAAAATGAGTATTCGATTGCTCTTTTAACTCTTCTTTCAACGTTCGCCTTTACGTTTGTTCTCACTACTGAAAATTTAAAACGAAGTTGTAATAATTATTTTTGTGCTTTATGATTTACGAGAAAATGAAGAAGATCAAATAAAATTTATTCGTTTTTTATGACAACAGAAAGTGAAATAAAATTATTCATTATAAAAATCCAGCGCGATGGGAAAAGTTAAATGTTAAAATTAAAAGTTAAAAATGTTAAAAGTTAAATGTTAAAATTAAAAGTTAAAAATGTTAAAAGTTAAAAGTTAAATATTTTGTCTTTCATCATAAAAAATAACAATTTCCTGAAGCGTTACTTTCAATCTAAACCATCGAAAGTAAAGGTTTAGAATTGTTAATTATTTATTGTTTTTTACTATGAAAATAATATTTTATTTTTGTTATATAAGAAGTTACTAAACATTTACAATTTATTCAATTAATTATTTCGTCGATTAAGTACACAAATATTAAAACTTTTCTGAATAAATATTCTATTGAATTTGAAATAATATTTATTTACATTTTATTTATAAACGAAATCAGTGGAAACGATTGTATACGGAAATTTTAATTGGGAATGATTTCGATGACATTAAAAAGCACTTTTCATCAAGTGGTATTTGTTCAAATAGACGATCATGTAAATAAAGTTGATCAAAGACGACAAACTCGTTAATAATCAAGGGCGCATTCGATAGCCGCACCCTAATTAATCTAGTAGGATTTGATCCACTTCGGGAATTTCCATACGAAGAATATGGAAATTCTTTGAGAATAAATATCAACGGAAACATTTTTTTATGAAATACATCTCATTTGAAAGTGCAATTATGTTACTTCATTCAAAGAGTTATTATAATGTTTCCCTCTAAAAGACAAAAAAAGTTATTCTTTATTCGGTACTTGAGACTATTAAATACAACTTACATTATGAACAGAGAATTTGAATTTGAAAGGACAACGTTTTTCAATATTGAAACATGGACAATATTTTTTATCATATCATTTATTAAAACAGTATTTACTTCAACATAAACAGTACTAGATAACAAACATTTGCAGTAATAAAATTTATGAACACATCTGAGTTGACAAATCATTTCCTGTTTTGTTGAGTAATTCTGATTTCGACATATCCTTTTCCAGAAGACATCCTAGCATTTTTGGTACAGAAATCAATGTTCCTGAAATAACAAATGGGAAATCTCGTCCCTGAGCTGTTTGATACACTATCAATAGCCGTTTGCTTAAATAATCAGAGTGGAGAGAAATGTAACCAACTTCAATGTACTGCTCATAATGATTAGACCACACTTCTAGCGATATACGATAACTTTCTGACGGCTTTAGTTTAGAGGCCGATTTCGCTACCAATCTATAATGATCACACAATTCCCCATACAGCGTCTTAGCACATTTCAACAAAACGTCAAACAATTTATCGCACTGAGCTTCGTTCTTAGCTAGTCCGAAAACTTGTACAACCGTTTCCTGACAAACTCCGAAAAGTCCTAAATTATTATTGTCCGACTCTGGTGCGTACTGACGCCCTGTACTGAAGTAACAAATTGGAAGGTCATTTGGGTTGAACTTCATCTTCGTATTAAGCGCTAAAAATGACATCAAACTTGAACTGCCGACCAGGTGCAGAGGATTGAGCGCATTTTTCTCATCATTGATGCTTTTCAGTAGAAAGGCTGAGTTCAAGTCGTTATGGTCCAGTCCATTGCCTTCTATGATGCTAGCTCGAACAAAATCCAGACCAGCAACTCGAATGCATTTCTCTTTCTCCAAAATGCGCCCAGCCAAATTCAAAACGCCTTGTTCGAACAAAGCTGCTTCATCGAACAAAAAATAATGTAAACGATTTTTATACTCCAGTAATCCTAGATCCGTGCCAACCTGAATATGACTTCGTTTTGATACGCTAATTGAAAATTCACCATATGATTCTACAATTTCATCTCTAACTGGTGTTCGTTCATTCAATACATTAGGAAGTTTCAAACATCGTATTACAACATCCCCTTCCATTTGCCAGATAGCTTCCATCATCACTTTGCTATCTCTTTTTATTATTTGCATTCTTGTCTTCAAAACGTCCAATTCTTGTTGTTCTTCTTTCGTGCGATTTTCTGTTTTATTTAAATTCGAAATCTGCTTCGCGATCTGCTGTTGATTCGAATCGAGCACTTCTCTTTTTGATAATAAAGTTTTGTACATGTTCCAAGTAGTTTTTAACTCTGACAGATTCACGTCCAGTCCACGCTTTTGAAGGTCTTCTTGGGTCTTCAAGAAGTTTTCGAAACGTGAATCGAAATCCAAGTACGGCGAAAAATATGAAAACGTATCCATAGCTTTGTTTCCTGGTATGAATAAAGCAGATGACATTTTTCCGGAGGTTTTCAGGGTGCAGATCGAGTTTTGCAAACATATCTGTTGGTTGCCTTTCAGAGAGTTTACAATGTTTTTGAATATGCGTGCCATCATTTCAAAGAGAATTTATAGATCTACGACTCTTTAGCCAATTGTGTTTCAATTTTTCTTCTCTTTGGCAAAACAAAATTACCTTTGCCTGCGGCGCGTTCTGATTCTTCAATTGTGTATGGTTCTAATTCCAGATCTTTCAGCCGGCGTTTGTGTATTTTTGTTGCAAAATGAGTAATTAGCGCGTGATTATCTATGAAGTAACGTCTGAAACAAATAAAATAAAAAATAGACCTATTAAATCTCATCGTTTAAAAAATGCAACATTTTCAATAACTAAAGTTTTTTGAAAATTAAATATTTGCAAAAAGTTACATGCAGTTGATGAACTTTTTTCACTTGTAACATTTTGTACGAAGTTTTGTGACCTCGTTGTTACTAGACTGTGATATTTTGATCGGTTGTCATGGGTATGAAAAGACGTTCCGATCAGTCTCATCTGTCGAAAACTATACTTAGGTTCCACAAATTTTCACTCGATGGATATCCGCTCGTATATTCTGTTTCTTTTTGTTCTCATTTTGATTCACTGATTGAAAATTAATTATACGGTATTTTATAATGAGTATCTTATTATTTTTAAATAATTTTATTATGTTCTCTGAAATACTTTTGAAGTTGTCTACAAATTTCGATTTTTGCTACCTTTCACAAGAATAATTTCACTTGAAATAATTCCGTTTATTGTATAAATAATGTATAAGCTAACATCGGATAAATTATACTTTTGAATGAAAAGAGAAATTGTAAAATGAATGAAAGAGAATTATGAATTAATAACAATTCCTTAAAATCATTATTTTACAGCAATTTATATGTATTTTTGAAAGTTTGTTGATATTTTTGGATGTATGCTCTTGAAAACGATAAAACTATTAAACTCCATCAGCAGATTGTCAAGAATAAAAATTACAACCATAATGAAGTAATTGTCCACTTTGTGTAATAATAATGAATTATCGCAAACAAAATTAGGCAATGAAGAAATGCGAAATTACAAAAATATGAATAGCCTTTTGACAATGTTCTAATTAAATGTTCCATAATTACTATTTTGCTTTCATAAATAATGTAGATTGCTGAATATGATTGTTTTATGAATAAAAAAACATTAATGACAAATAATTGATAAAACGTGTTAATTTTATAAAAATAATTGGTCAATGAGATCTAAAGATATCAAATCAGTTTAGCCCACAAACTTTCAAAGATATACTTTAAGTGGCAAAATTGTTTGTCTTATGATGTGAAAACTTGTTTGATTTTCAAAGATTTTGTAAGTATCCTTTTTAAAATTAAATTTTTTGATTGTACATACGCGCAGTGAATGCAATAATGTTGTCCCAAACCAGGTTTATCAACGTCTTCCTTCTGATTCAATAATTTCTCTTTATTATTGTCCTTCAAATCTTCGTCAATCTGTAACATGATGGAAATTAACTGTTAGTTAGATTTCATTAAAACACTATATTATACATGGTACACAAAATTAAACGTTGAAATTAAAATGATCCATGTTTGTTTCGTTTTCATGTAAAATAATGCAAAAATATAAATATTTTTTATGATTTGTAACTGAGAAAGCTTCATTTTATTTGTTTATTTTTTCCCTGTGCACAATTTTACTCAAAGCTTTATGTTTTTGTAATTATGTTTTTTCATGTTGAAGTTGTTAGTATTGTTATTTACGTAAATTAGTTTGTATATTCTGAACTGATAAGTATATCAATAAATTGAAACATATTCACTGAATAATGAAGTTATAACATAACACAAAGATAAAACTTTTGGGGGTGAAGTTAATATTCATTGCATAATATGCCCTACAGTGGTAATTAATTTATTCAAAATTAAGAATCGAATAATATAATTATTACAAACTCTTAATAATAAATGATTTGAACGTGCAATGTAACATTTATTTCAGTCTGGTAAGCGAATTTGTTTAATATTGAAAAAATTAAAATTGTATTATGCAGGTTGAATTTTATAAATAATAATTTTAGCTATTAAAGTTATTCAGTTTTGTTTTTTGTTTTTTATTGTTGTATAAATTAGGTCTGATTAGACATGGTCAGGTATAGAACTTTCTTCTTAAAAATTTAATAGAAATATTACCTGATAAATAAATCAGTGATTAGATGCTTGAAAATACGTTGTTTTTTTTTTAATTGCATAATAAATTATTTTTTATTATAATTAAATATTACCTCGTCTAAGTCCTTCGTTTTCCTACATGTAGCAAAATTTTTTTTCAAGGTGTTACCCCGGTGCTGCTTTTTCCTTTTGTACGTCATTATTTCCTGCAAAAGATTTAACACATGTTAATATTTCACTTTATCAGTGATACAGAACAAGTTTTATAGGTTATGAAAAGCACAATTCTAAACTTCTACAATAAAACCAAAATCAATCAACTGTTATCTCATCTACCAAAAAAAAATCATTGATTGGAGCAATACCTGACAGTTGTCATGTTATTTTTATTCATAATATTGCAAATACAACAAATATTCGAACAACTTCTACACACACCGTCACCGTCCTACGTTATTGTTTTGACTTATCGGCTGAATTTATCGACTAATTATATTTTAAATAAAGATGAAAAAACATTGACATTTTGTATTAAAAGTGTAACATTTAAATAATTTAAATGGTAAGACTCACAATTGACAGATATATTTTCAAAACTTGGTTTTAACTTATAAATCAGGTTGGAAAGTTTGATTTTGATTTTTCGTCTTGGGCAAACACACGTGCTTGTATTTTGATGTTGTCAAAAGATGGTAAAATAGAAGTCTGACAGCACAGCGATCGATAAGAGGGCGTACCTAGTAGACTGTGATTGTGAAATGTGTTGCAGTGTGTTGTGGTGGAAAATGACAGTTACTCGTAGTCGCATAATGATATCAGTATAAACGTTTTCAATTACAAAAAAATGTTTACACCTAACAAAGCAATATCGTAGAGTGACAAAGTCGAAATTTTTGTAACAATCAGATTTACGATGAACGAGACGATAAAAAATGAAAACAACCATGGTGGTTTGGTTAAACTAAACACTACCATTGAACTAAATAAAGAGGTGTGTACAAAAAAAGTGTATAGCTTGTTGACAATTAACATCGGAAAGAAACCATAATTAAATTTACTCATGCTCAGTTCTGCATATTGAATAAATAAGATAAAACGTATGACGTGTCTCAAAAGATCGTTATTGATTTTGACTCTGTAATTTTTATTTTTTTTTTTTAAGTATCAAGGAACATTTTTCTTATAAAAATGAATCATTTCAATGTTATATTTTCAGGACATTCTCTTGGATCATATGGAGATTTCAATCGTCGAGGCTGAAAAAAGGGCTAACAATGCTATTAATTTAAGAGAATTTTACACTGTCTACCTCATAGAAACTAAGTACGTAAATCAGCATGTAATTTATATTTTGATACTGAGAAAATTGCTATGGTTTGTTTGTTTGTTTTTTTTTTAGAGTCACAGATCCAGATTTTACTGGAGCATTGATGAGCATAAATTCTATATGGAGACGATACACCGAGTTCGAGTTACTGCGAGCGTATTTAGAAGTTTCATATCCTTACATTGTACTACCTGCTCTGCCGGAAAAAAAAGCTACTTATACGTGGCGAAAAATCTCAACTGATACCTACAATCCGGATTTCGTTGACAGACGAAGAGCTGGGTTAGAGGTGAATTTTTGAAATTAATAATGACTTAAATTTCATAAATTGAAATCAATAATTTGTTGTTGACGTTCAATAATTGTTGCAGAATTTTTTACTGAGAATAGCCTCGCATCCAGTTTTATGTTCCGATAAACACTTCATGGGATTTCTTCAGCAAAAAGATGGGTGGAGAGAGAGCATCAAAGAAACTGGTTAGCTTTGACTTATTTTATTTTTCAATCAACGAATTATTACAGAACATTGGAAAATAATTTATTAACTTTTTACCACTTCTAAATTCTGATTAATCAATTTTTTGTTTATTGATAGGTTATTTACAACTAGCTGAATCTAAATTGAAAGCACTGAGCGTTGCAGTAAGATTGAAAAAACCGGACAAAATGTTCGAGTCCATAAAAAATTATGGCATTGATTTGCAAGTGAGTGACAAACATTTTCAATTAATTTCATTTAATTGACATTTTAATCAACATTGTATTTAAATTGGAAATGTGTCAAATGTAGGCGACATTGCTAAATTACGTTTCGATTGTTTGAGTTTAATAATTCTGTGTATTTTCGATAGAACAATCTCGGCAATCTGTTAAGAATCAGAGCAAGACTAGCAGAAAAGCAATATAGCTTGTACAAATTACACATTAATTATGGGAGAGTATTTAGTGAATGGAGTGCAATCGAGAAGGAAATGGGAGACGGCCTTCAAGTCAGTTTCAATCGTAGCACAATTTTTTACGTCTATCATCTTTCTTTATTTCATTGGTACATTCGTAAACCTTTTTGTATTTAAATTTATATCATTTCAATATTTAGAAATCTGGACATTATATGGATTCTTTAGCAGTAGCAATTGACACAACTCTTGAAGAAGAGGAGTTAATCGCGGACCAATTGAAAGAATGGTACTTTGGAGCTTCAGCACTTCAAGCTGTCGTCAAACGCAGGGAAGCTTTACAACTGACCAAAGACGAGGCTAAAGATAATCTCGCTCTTTTGTATGATCAAAAAGATAAAGTTATCCAAGGTATTTGAACGAAAAAAATGTAGCACGTAAGCGTTTCAATAGTTAAAAGCACGCAGATAATAAATAGATTGATTGGCCATGGATTAGGAAAAACTGGTTTGATGTCACGGTTATTTGGCACCGTCGATACAGAGGAAGTCCGTGAACTAAAAATCGGTCAGCTAGAACAGAAGATCGCCCAAGATGAAGAAATATTAAGAGCATATGATAAAGATTTAACGTTAGTAAACAAATAAATCAAGCAGAGTGTCGGAATAAATATCACTTACTGTCATCGATTCAATTTGCAGATCATTTTCAATCAAAGCAATGGAAGACATTAAACGATTTCAACACCAGAAAGTCATTGACCTCAGGGAAACTTTGGCAGCTTATTGTGTTCTACACTTCAAACTGGCACGAAAGGTATGAACATTATTTAACGATCCAAATATCTTTATACAAATATATATATGATTTCATAAAATTTTATTCATAAAATATTTTTCAACTGACTTGCTAATCATATCAAACTTTATTCAGGGTCTCCAAGCTTGGCAACATATCAAAAATTGTTTGGAAGGTATGCCATAGTTATAAAAAGTGCCATGCACAAATTTTTTGTTCATTAACTTTTTTTATTTCAATTTCAAATCACATTCCATTGGTAAATTTGAATAACGTTGATGTAAAAATTGTTTTTGTTGTTTAATGATATTAGTTTAGTATGTTATGTATTGTATTATTAAAGTGCTATGATTTTAGCCCAAACAAAATACTTATTAAAATGCAAAAGTATTGGGAATAACTTTTACTTTATTGAATAGAGATCTTTTTTAATAGGCTTTTTTTCTCTAGCTGAAAAAATCAATTAATGGTATAAAATTTCGTTCAAACATATAAAAAGGTGTTAAATGTTAGTAGCATTTCATCGGGACAAAAAAATTAAGATTAAAAATAAATTATGTTTTGCATTCAATTTTAAGAATTTTATTTATTCATAAAGATTATTAACTCATGATAAGGATTTACACATTGAAAATTCAAATGTTAAAAGGCAAGAGGAAGGAATTTTAAAATAACTGAAATAATTATGAGTCGATAATATGATATGAAAAACTTGATTTTATTTAGAGACAATAATTCATTCACACCAGTCACTATAACGAATTGCCCTGCCAAAACATTTGATGTTTGCTATGCATTTTATAATGATTATTATGGCCAATAAAACATTAATTTGGAAGAAATTAAACATATATATTTCAATTATATTGTTATTTTGATTAAATGAATTTTCCAATTAGACTGGAATCTGTTTAACTTGCTTAGCAAGTCGTGGATAAATTTTTGAATACACTGCGATGATCTGTTTAGTGTAAAAATGATTTTGAATGTAATATGACAAAAAATTGAACATTTTGCGTCAATTTTTTGAGTATACAAATTATTTATATATGTATTATCACAATGCTCAATTAATTTGTTTAAGCAATAAGACTCATTTGAACATGTACAATTTATTTTGTCGAGCTTCTATATAATTGTTGGTTATCGCACGTCCTTTTTGAAAGTTCTATCGTTACATAGTATACTGTATATTGTATATCGGTACCTTGGTGAATTATTAAACAAATTTTTGGAAGAAAACTTCTCTGTTGAATCTGTACTACGTGACTAAAATTCAGCAACAAAAAAATGTTTGATGTGCTTGTACATAATATTTATACATAAAAATATACAAATCTATGTGTCAACCAATGCACTTTAATGTTATACTTGTTATACAAAATAAAAATTTAACAACAATAAAAATGTCATTTTATCGACGGTTACAAAATAAATCGGTTTTTAAATTCTCTTGCATTTTTCCTTTAATTTTTTTTTTTAATAAAACGATTACAAAATTTTTAATTAAATTAATGAAATATTAAATTCTTTGAAATTAACGAATTGAACAGGATATTGTTTTGAAATAATTATTTAATAATATGTTGTTATTATTATTGATTCAATTTATTTGCACAATTTCATTATATGAAAACTCCTTTATGAGATAGTAAAAAGACAAATAATTTCATTGAATTTCATTTGTTTGAATGAAACTTTCAACAAAATTATATTTATTTATTACAAATTTACTTAACAGATAAAGAAAAATTAATAATCGCTGCTTTTTAACTCAACTCAGATTGCTTTTCCTTTGCCTGTCCTTTTTTTTGTTTTTCATTATATTTTTTATTTTACGTTTGCTGTCACATTGGGAACAAATGTTCAAGGAAAGCAACTGCAAAAATCCTTTTCATGACCGATTACATATCTTACAATTTTATCTTAGAATTAGTTTTTTGTACATAAGAATTTGTATTATTATTAATCATCAAATCTTATTTTCATCTCTGCAATGTTAAAACATGTTAATTAAAAATTCACAAAACTGGGGCCCTTTCGATAAAAAGAAAAAAAAACAAAAATTCAATAAAGTCATAGAAGTTAGAATTGTTCAAAAATTGTTCACAAACAGTTGAATACTTCAATTTTCAATATTTAATGAATTTGTGTATTTAAAAAATGTTCAACATTGTACATTACATGATTTCAATTCATTGCAACTATTTCATCCTTATGTTGACTTTGTTCAAGTCATTCAGCATTCACATAAGTGTCATTAACCAGTAAGCAAGTGATCTCGCTCCAACTGGTTCGCCATTACCAATAATCATTTTCAAAGTTGAGCAACTTTTATTTTTCGTTTCTCCAGAATTTGAGAAACCGTGTAGCGAACTTTTAAGTTTCTATAAAACTTTGTGTAAGTCCGACTTTATCTTTTTAGCTCCATACCCGTTCATCGGGTCATCCTTGATGCTGACTGTCATACCGGTTTTGGATGTTCACTGAACGTGCTCATGGAGATAGCAATTTCCTCATTCTGGTTGGGCTCCAGAGCTGAAGTTTCATCGCGCGATTGATGATCTAATTTCAAAGCCTTGACGCCTGGCAACAAGTTCCATATCTGCCACCATTTCTTCACCGATCGACTATCAGTGACGATGATCGGTCTCATAGTCGGCGATGAATTTTGCAACCCTGACCGGTGCTCGTTTGACTGACTATTTTTGGGTGATTTCTTGTCGGCTTGCTTATTGGCCTGATATGAAAAAATATTACTGCTCGATTGGCCAGAGGTGGGCGAGTTGTCGTACACCAGATTGCTGATACTTTTTCTGGACGATGACGACAGCGACTGCTTTCGGTTCGTTGCCTCGTACGTTGACGACTCCGTCTCGTTTTGTCCAGATCTGCTTGTTGTTCTACGCAAACAATCTTCCTGCGCTGATTTGCTAGAATAGTCGAGCGTCTCCTGAAATAACATGATCTCAATTGCATTTATATAAACATCTTTGAAATAAAAGAAAGAAAGAAAAAAGAAACCTTTTACACTGATTAGACATTTTTGTAAAAGTTTTTTGTTACGGATATAAAAGTTGGAATGAAATTAAAAACCGTCGCGATGAAAGGAAAATTTACGAGCGCGGCATCGATACAAGTTCAATCAAAAGAATTCAAATTAAGATTCTTTGGTGATAAGAAATTTATCATGAAATTACTATTGGGCAATATTCCTTGGAAATACAATTGACAAATAGATTCGCGAAGGTTTCAAGGTTGCCTCACATATATTAACTTCTGATGCGAATTCAGTTGTTGCTGCTGATTCTTCCATTTGAATTTAGTATTGTATCATAATTCCAGAGGCCTTAATATTCAATTTCAATTTCTGAATTGCGAATTGAAATAAAAAAATGAATACATGGTGTATGAATAGATCCTACAATAATATATTTGTATGTATAAATCGAATATCAAATGCTGTAATTAACGTTTATTGACCGTAATTCAGCGTAGATATTAATTCAGTTTGTATTAATTTTGAATTAAAATTTTAAGAAAATATAACTATTTGCATAGTACCACGAGTGCAGTCTTAGAAACTAATCGGCATTAAACTTACATGAGCGAGTACAGCTGCGTTGCTTAACCCGGCTGTTCTTGAACCAAAATACGTACGCTGCTGCAAACGGGAAAAATTCAAGTATGTCCGCTGTTGTCGTTTAACGGTGAACATTCTCATCTTGCAGCTTTTTACAAATGTATACTGAAATACATTATTACATTTTTGTTAACATATTTTTGGTAAAGCAAAGAAAACATTCTTAAATATAAAAAGATAAATTGAATTTAATATTGAGTGAGCATTTAAGAATCAAACGTGTATTCGTATTTCTAGGGTCTTCTGATTGTATGGTATATTATTTCGAAATTATTGTATTCAAGATGCGCATGCCCTTATATTTAGACTGAATAAAAACTGATTGGATGAAAAAGAAACCTTTTGTGTGATTCCAAAATGTCATTCCATCATCTAAAACGATATAACATTCTCTGTCTACTTATGATATTGCTTTTCTGACGGGATTTGCCACGTACGTTTTACAAATGAAATTCGACAGGAAAAAGAAAATTAAATATTATAAATGTGGGTTTATTATGGCAAACTTGTCCAAAATGAAAAAACTAATTAAGTAAAAGTTTGTGTAAACATTTTTAAGCTTATTTTAAAAAATTTTAATACTGTTGTAAAGCATAACAGAGTTTATTAAAACGTTTTTTACAAACCTTAAATGCTTCTCTGAATTTGTGTGACATTATGTTGTACAAAATAGGATTAATTGTGGTTGATACGTAGTAAAGAATTCCGGAAACGTAGGTGAAAATGTTATAAAGGAAGCGTATGATGAAACTGGACGTTTGATTCGTTGAGTAACCGTATATTGCGATGAGCCGCTGAACGTGAAAAGGTGCCCAGCAAATGAAAAAAGCTACCACGACAGCAACTGTAAAATCAAACAAACAGTTAAAAATTCATTTCTTAATATAATTAGTTCACTTATAAATAATAGTGCACATTAGCACTAAGTTTATTATTACAATGCATTTTTCTCCCATCCTTATTCATACGTGAACATAGGAGAGCTAGCATAAATTGACATTTTCCAATTAAAAGTATCTTTTTTGTTTTATGAAGCAATGCAAACAATTACTTTATTTGAATATCTTTGACTTGTTCAAATTCAAATTGTTTTCATTTATTTTTTAATGAGTTTTATGTATTGGATCTCTTGTGAACTTTTAGGAACTCTATGGAATTCCCAACCTCTTGGATAAGAGAAATACAAATAATTTTCCGCAACTTTCTGTTATAAAACTTTTCTGTTTCAATTACAAAATATTCCTAAAATAATTTACAGAAATTCATGATAAAAATAATATTTAAATATTTAAAAAGTTGGTCCTAAATAACGTTCTAAAATGTTAATGTTCTTAATTTATAATCTTGTTATAATAATGACAACTCATATTGTTTAACAACAATATCAAATGTAATTTCTGAATTGTATAAAAAATTATAAAACAAATAATAACTTAAACATGAAAATACCATTATATAAAAAAATATCCTGTTAGATATTCAAATTATCTTATGTTTTTACCATAACTAGGGAACTCCGTTCGCTCCGCTCACTGCACTCCCTGCGCGCTACGCGCACTAACCCCGCAAACAGATAGCAAGATTTATATGCAAAATTTTGATCAATTTGATAATACTTATAAATGTGTCATTATGATGATTTTTCATCTTCCTCATCATGAAATCATCATCATCATAATGACCAACTGATTCGGCTTTTCATGACGAATCCAACGGTATATGATACATATATATTCATAACAAATTGGTAGATAAATTATTCATAAATATAGGTAGATAACGTATTAAAAATTATATTATATTGAATTAATTTAAAATTATATTTCATACTTTGATTCAAGAAAATTAGATAAAAAGTCGTGTCAAAGCTGAAGAAGAAAAGTGCATATAAAAATGTTTTTAAAGGAACTTAAAAAAAAATTGTAAATAAAAGTAAAATTATCAAGACTAATGTATAAAAACAAATTAGGCAGAAATGGAAAAAATGGCTGCATCACTGGATTGGGTAAAAAGTGCAATTGTTTTTAGTTAATCCGAAGTCCATTTAAAAATTTTGATTGATTCTTTTATGTGAGATTATATAAGTGACAGGTATATGATAGAAATGTGTGTGTTAATAATGTTTTGTGTTAATTCAATACAATGAAAATTTAATATAATGTGAACACAGCATTGAAAAATGTATTAACACTGTTGAAACATAAAGTGATAAATGCATTGAAAATTGGAACAGCTATTGAGAAACTTTCTTGATGTAAAACTTTGAAATCTTTGTTATAGTATTAATGACGCCTCACATCGGGAATCCACATTTTCTTTTAACTTTAAACAATTTCGTTAATTCGAATTAAAAAAAATGAAAAATTATCATATTTCTTCGTCATTAAATTTTTTTCGTCAAAATAAAAAATCTTATTTATCAGCTTTAACGATTCACTTTTAGTATATCAGCAAAATCACACCAACAAGCAGCAGTTATTATCCTTCCGGATCCACCGCTCAGTGAATTCTATTGTAAATTTTCTTGTCAAACTGGTTATTGTCTCAATTTTGCGGTTCGTTCAAGGTTAATCAAGTAGCCTGTTATTTGGAATAGAGTTTAAAAAAAGCTGGAAATTTTTCCACGCGAGTCATTTCGCTCGGATGCAAAAGTTATTTGGAAGGAAAAACGTTTAATGGATTTCCAAGTTATACAATCAAGTAAATTTGTAAAAAATTTGATTGATTCATTCGAGAATAACTTGGTTGAGATTAGTGCGATTATTGACATTCGATTGCAACTGTAGTCATTATTTCACTCCACTTTTTTTCCAGTTATAAATGACATTAGGAATTACATGAACATTTTTTATGAACATTTTAATTGTTCTTGTAATTACAAGAATACATCAAAACAATTATTCTTACAATGAATTATAAATTAATATATACAATTATCATAAATTGATTTTTTATTTTGTATTGATACTTTAATGGTTAATCAAAATTTGTGAATTATTAACAAGTAATCGATCTCGAACTCGAACTCATTCGATTTACAATTGAACAAATTATAAATTTTCAAGTGATTAACGCAGTAATTACTTTAAATCAGTCATGTAATCAGTTTTAAGGAAAAACATTTTTTTCAATGCAGAATGAATTCTTTTGACCCGAATTGTTTCTTCATGTATTGACAATAAGCAATTTACAATAAGTCGATTGTCATATACTATCAACTGAATAACTAATTCATTCATGAATAAAATTGTCGCACTTCGTTGACCTTTTGAAAAGATTCCCACGGTGCTCCGGATAACAAATTCCATCATTAATATTGGGCATACCGTCAACATGTTATAGTTGAACATTTGTCTTTCAATCAAAAAACAAACATTACGTCAGCAGGGTTAGCAAACGAAGAATCAAAAATTAATATATATTTTTTTATTATGCCAAGTGCAAAATAAATCGAACGATTAAAAAGATCTTGTGCAATGAAGAAAAATGAATGAGTAATTCGTTTCGGTTGATGACTTATTTAAAGTAGTGTAAAAAAGTCAACTATGAGCTAATCGCGAGATTTCATGTTTTTGTTACGTACGCTGATGATTAATTTGCAACTGTGGTCACTCTAAAAAAAATTGCATGCAATTAATTCGCATCTGAAACAAACAACAGTTATTGAGGACGGTATTAATTGTTAGCACGCATAACAAATCATATAATACAACATTACGAAAGTTTTCATACTTTTTTATCGGTCATCTTTAATTACTCATCATTGGTTATCGATTATTTTTTATTTGATTATAATTTTAATTTACGTACATTTAATATTAAATTAACACGTTTTTTTTTAAGGTTTCGCTCACAATATTCGAGGTAATTTCTTAATAATTGCATCAATAATTTTCATATTATTTGTTTGACAAGTATCAATATTTAATTAAAAAAATTACTTCAACAAAAATTCTCAATATTAATTTTTGATTATAAATTATATATTCTGCATTAGCTGCAGAAATGACGTAATACGAAGTATCTGCACATTATTATCAGCTATATTTAAACTTGTCAAACGTGAGCAATATTAACTTATATAGGGATAAATTCTGGTTTCCATGAAAGAGAAACTTATTGTAAATTATGTCCATCTCATTTACTGGTACACACTTTGCCATATCGCTGTTTAATATATTACCCATAACTCGTAGTTTTATATATCATTCGCAAACGCCTCCAATGATAATGTCACTGTACAATCATATTTCATGCCGTGACAAGCATGCATCTGCGACAGCGCAATTTAAATAAAAAATGTAGCTCACCCAGCATCTTGAGAACCCTCTTCGAATTCCTCCCGTGCTTCGACTGTTTCCTTATTATCACATCCGTCGGACTTTTGGAGCTGGACTTCAGGTACCTGTTCATCGTATTAGACCTGCGCAACTTGAGCCCGATGAGTGCATAGAGGATGATGATGAGCGTCATCGGCAATACAAAAAAGATGACCGTCGAAATTTCGAACGAATGTTGAATGATGATGGTTTTGAGGGTGCAGATGACGTCCTCCGGGTCGCCAGAGTACTGGATGAGTCCGAACTGAAGTGCCTGCGGGATGGCACAGGAGAGGGAAACCAGCCAGATGGAGAGGTTGAGTTTGATCACCCTCGGCAATTTGGACATGGTGTGAGATAAAAATGGATGACAGATTGCAAGGTACCGCTCGACCGTAAACGCCGTGATGGTGAGAACGCTGGCGTTGCTCGACGTCTCTGCAGCCATTCCACGAAAGATGCAGAAACTCTCGCTGAAGATGTACGGGTACTTGTACCAGACAAGGTAGACCTCGGCCGGCAAGCCGGACAGGAGCAGCAACAGGTCTGAGATTGCGAGGCTGAACAAGTAGTAGTTGGTCGCAGTTTGCATCGACTTGTTACGCGTGATCACAATGCACGTGCTGATATTGCCGATGAGGCCGCTTATTAAAATAAGTAGATAAATTATGCTTATGGGTATCACGATATAGAGTGCGTCACGTTGCGGACCGAGGGGGTGCTGTTGATCGGTACCAAACTGCTGCTCGACATACAAATCGCTGTTGTTCAGCTCTCGAGATGGGTCAATGGCTGCGGTCCACAGGTTGGTGATCGTCGTGTTTCTCGCCGCCGATTCCTTCATAGTAATTCCCAAAGCGCTGATTCTTGTTCCGTTTTCAGCCGACTATGGATTTTTTGCGACTGTGGTGGAGAAAGATTATGAAGCTCAACTAATCTGTTGCTGGGTTGATTTATGTGTTTGTGAAAAAGTGTTGGAGTTCTATCGGATTTTTTTTTTTTTTTTTTTTTTTTCAAATTAAAAACACCTGCATCCGATCTTCTTTACGAGCAATATCACCTTAACCTTTAAGTATTTATTTGCTTTTGATATTTTTTTTTTTTATTGAGTTGAGTTGATGTTTGCTAATTTAATCTGCTTGTCACGCATCTTACTGAATCGTGATCAATTGTATACATTCAATTATGATATCATGTATATACCTATTCGATTCAATGCACACGATACATTGAATTGAATTTGCTTGGAATTGAGCTTTGTTATAGTTATGTGTAACTCGAAAACACAGCTTAATTTTGTAAATGACATTGCAAAATAATTGAATTGCAAACATTTTTTTGATCGACCGTTTGTATCAAATGTTGTGATTTGACTGTGACAATGTTGAAAAAAAAATTGTTAATGCAGTATAGAAAATCGCAGACATTTGTTATACTGTTGGATCAAGATACCCTATATTTACAAGCAACATGCAATGTGAATATAAAATGAGACAATGAAAAAAATATGAAGAATTGTACAAACGAACAAAAAATTATTTTTCATTATATCCGCACGCGAAATGCGACTTTGTTATCTATGTATCAACGCGCGACGTAATAATTCGCTCCCTAGGGGGCGAAGTGCATCCTAGGGAGCGAAGTGTTCTTCGTGTGTTGACACAAAGATAAGTATGGTTTGCGGAAGAGGTCGTTCAAAATATTTTCCCATTTTGTTTTTTGTTTTTTTTTTTTTTTTTGCCGAGAAAGATGGCAATACTTAATGGCTTAACTGATGAATTTTGGTATCAAAGAAAAAGAATTGTTAGAGTTTCTTTAGAGGTTTTTATGTAAAAAAATGGAGATAACTGGTTTTTTCACAAAGACGGAAAATGAGTTAGAAAATATGGATTTATTCATCTCAAAGCTTGTTTTGTGCAGAAAAATGAAATAATAGGTTGAAAATATATTATATAAAATCTTGATTTCAATTTTGCCCTGATTGAGAATTAACTAGGTATTTTTTATTGACACAGAAATAGCACAGTGTTTGGTTAAAAAAAAAAAAAAAACGATGGAATCTAAAGTAAAATTGATGCAGCTAAAAGTCATTGCTTAAAGTCGGTTTAAAATTGTGTATTGAATAATTTCATTAAATGTCAATGAAATAAAAGTAATGATAAATTTTGATGACCAGAAAAATCATATTTTGTTAGCGTAATATCAATCAGAAAATATGAAGAATGACAGGATATTTTGTCTGAGATCCCTAAGGGATGACTTTATCACATAAGATATTTCATCTGAGATGGTTAAGACGCAAAGTTGTTTTTTAGATCATAACAAATAACGTTGTCTCTTAAAGTATACCGAAATTGAAAATGGTTGCGTTACTTTTTCAATTTGGAAAAAGTCTTTGAAGACTTCTATGCGTTAGTATGTTTATTGTGTCCGTTCTTTCAATTGAATGTGAGCATTGTGAACTAAGATTGAGTTATAAAAAAGAACGATATATCTTTTTTCCTTTCGTGTAGAAAATGTTAGGGTCAGCCGCTCGTTACTATTGGGCAACGCGTTATTATCAATTTTGAAGTTGTACTTCCATTTTTCATACTTTACGTTTTACATTGAAACGTTGTTTTCCAATTTTCAATGTTAAAGAATCGTCTGATAGAATTAATTTATTAATTAAAAATGTGCACATGTTAGCTCACAAACTAAAATTGATTTGAAATTAGCAGTTAGGTCCTTTTCTTAAAAATGATTTATTCCGTTGCCAAACATATACCAACGATTTAATGTAAAACATAATAAATTTTATAAAAAATGTTATCAGAAGAAATAAAATAAATCGTAGATAAAATGGAGAAAACATTTAAAAAGTTCATATAACTCATGACTGATTTTAAGAATGAAGAAAACAATTTTATGGAAACGATCCATAGATATTACTACTGTAATTTTCAAAACCAGCATTTTTTAAAAATTTTTTTCCAATGCATGAAGGTTATGAGAAAGAGGAACAATATAAAAACGATTCACGTAAGAAAAATAAAACTGAGCAAAAAGATAGTTTTCTTAAAACGACTAGACGTATTTCCAGTTGCGAACAAAATCTGTGGAATTACGTCACAGATTCAGCATATTTTACGAATATATGTATCCATGAATAATTGATACGTAATGCTATTTTTGATTAACTAAGTAAATAAATACATTTTTGAAACAAACAAAGTTATATACTTTGATTATGAAATGGATACATTTAAAGTCATTCCTTAATCGATTTACATTATAATTCAATTTGTATAAAGTCATAAGCATGCATGATGTTCAATTTTTTGTTATCTTTTATCGTCTTGTAAAAATTTGTTTCTTTCAGAACACTAATTGTCATGCACAACAAAAAAATTAATTTAAAATGTAGATTGTTGTCTTTGCATAATATATAATTTTTTAAATTGACTTTAGAACTGTTTATTTTATTAGTTACAATTTGATTCAAGTCGAAATAAATTTATGGCATGTTTAGTGAGTGTTCTAGATCAGCCACATTTCTCGAAGAGCGTTCGTAAATGAAATCAGTTTAACACATTGAGATGTGCATGTTCGTCGGAACGGAAATATATTTCCTCCTTTACGCGGTGACTAACATTAAATAAGAATAAAATTTTGAGATGACATTAAAACAAAAACCTTTGCAATTTGTTCAAATTGAATATCTCTAATCTTAAATAATTTTCCCATAATTAATTAATAATATCATCGGAAACGGACTTTTTATATCTTTTATTATAAATGCAGGCATGACAGTGATTCTGAGGATTTAGTTTTTTATTGACTATCAATGAACAACTGATTTATACGATGAATAAAATAACAACTTTGCAGGAGACACAAAAAATGTGTTTTTTTTTTTTTTCAAGAATCTCTTGTTTGTAACGTTCACTCAAAGTTCTACGTAATTTAAAAAGGCGCCTACTTTTATTGCTTGCATAAGTAGCGCGACAAGTGATTGAAAAATTGATAATAAACTTTATTTTGTTCTTCGTGATAAAAGCGGTGTCACTTTGTTAATTACACACAGTTACATGGTTGTTGACATATAATTGATTCGTACCTTTTGATTTTGTATACACAGGGTAGTTAATCATTGGTAAAACCATCGGAAACATTGGTGAACACTTTGATTTATATAAAATAATTGTCAACCACTTTTAAGTTCCAATGAGACCATGTTGACTTCGAAGTTCACTAAACGTTGGTTGATTGTTCGTTGAAATAATATCTCCACAGCGGCGCGTTTTTGTCGTTAAATATTGAATTATATTTTGATTAACGTCGACAGTTCGTGACAGTGAATGACTAGCAACGTGCCGTTTTCCAACGAAGCGTCAACTGAGACGCGTATACATAACCCGCGGATTTGAAATAGATGCATGTGTTTGAGCAGCGCGCGGCCAAGTGGCTGCGTTTGCGATAACGCGCTCTTCAGTCCGCCGGTAACGCGCAACCCTTGCGCTTGTCTGAACCCCTCTGCTAGCGCCAGGTTAGACGTTAATTTAAATGTTACTACTTATTCACTAGTTATTGCAACTAGTGACTTATTCTAACTCGTAATTTTTAACTTCAACTGTAAGAAAAAAAATGTTTTTGTAGCAACGTTAGAAGAAAACTTTAACTCTTGTATTTATCATTCAACGGATTTTAAATGAAACAACAGTCTTGAAATTAACATGTTGGTTCAGAAACCCTTTTGTATTCCTTGATACACGTCCTCAATTTAATATTTAAAAAAACCTATTTGTCATCATGAGCGATGCTACGATGTTTATATAAATAATGCACGCATGAGATTTTACCACGAAAGAATGTACAAAAAACTATAAAAAGTGGTTTTGTACGTTTTAAGAGATGGTCTGTCCGGTCATGTTTTGACTTAAACTATACCTCGGTTTTCTTTTTTATGTTTGGTTGAATTCTTACATTTCATTTAAAAATTTAATAATAAACAAAAGAACTTATTTTCGAGTAAACTTTTATTTTAGTATTTGAATCAATATTCTTGATCATTCAGTCGATATACAATTTTCCTCCTTCGTGTAATCAGCATATTGCACATCTCATTGAAGTTTACTAACTAAACTAATCACTTAAATAATTTCAATAGCATCTGCTGAAGCTCCGATGGTTTCGTAAATCTTGTTTTTTATATATGTTTTTAGCTCGCAATAAAAATGTTTTCCTTTTGTCAGTTTTCAAACTTCTACAGTTAACAAGTTTCATAGTTGCAGTAATTGCAATAATTTTGTTATTATTTTTCAAATGTAACCTGTAGCTATAGTTTAGTTACTATTTTTTTCTTAATCATATTTGTGTTACAATTTACCAGCAAAGAGATCTTAAAATATAAGAATGAAAAACTTAGGGCAATAATACGGGTGTATGTGTTGTTCGTAAGGGTTTCTGCCACATTATTTTGTAAATACATGAAAAAAATTGTTACATTTAATATCAATTTCGTTCATACAAATTACTTATTTACAGATGATTCTATATAATTATTTATCGAATATTCTTCATAATACGTCGTTGAATGTCAGTTCTTATTGGTTAACCTGTAACAAAATTGATTTTAAAATGATTAATAGAATAATGAAAAAAAATTAATAATAATTCAATTAATAATAATAATAATAAATAATAATATATAATAATAATAATTCATTAAAAATAATTCACTTTATGCATAGACAAATAAAAGTTTTATTGCATTTATGGGTTAAAAGTTAAATTCTCGCTGCATATCGTTGTTTGCCGAGTCTAAACAATGAAGTTAACTATTTTCTTGCCTGTTCATAACTGTTAATTTAAACAAATGATTTTTTTACAAAATAAATTCGTTTTAAACTAATTTTCATCCCCTTTAAATCATTTACATTTTCATCTCTAAAAGATTTAATTTTAGTATATAGAGTTTTTATGAAAAACGAATTTTATTACTTAGACTAGGTTTCAAGCGCGCGCACCTACTTTTTATTTTAATTTTCAAGAGGTTACATGACAAACTGTCATCTTTATTCCAAAATTTTTTAATTCTACCCGTCAACCAATCAGAAATTGAATAAACTGAGGACAAAAAATTAGATGGATATTATTGTAACTTAATTTATTGTTATTATTCATTATTTCGAGCTTGATGAGAATTATTTATTTATTTACCTACATTGATTTACATACATTTTTAATTAAACAGTAAACGCGCTACGGGAGTTATTTGTTTTAGTTTCTACATTTATATTATATAAGATAGAGTGGGAGTGAAATGACCTAGTTTACTTTTTCAAATTAAAAATTAAAAATAAAGGAACTATTACAACAACAATAAAAGGAATTGAAGTTATTATATACACAAGCTTTCATTATACCTGAAAAATATTTGTCGATCCTTTGTAAGGATACTTTCCTCCCAAAATATATTGATAATAACCTTCATGTCGTATTCGATATTCTCCATTATCAATATTTACTGGAATATCCCACTTGATTGTAACTTCGCTTGAACCAAGTACAAAAGATGTTCGTTCCCAAATGATCCTGTAAAAAGAAAGAAATTACAATTCATGCTTTTCTTTAAGATCAGCTTACATCGTACACAATTGTGAATGAAAATGAATTAATTTAAATGAATTAATATTACATTACATACTTTGTTTCCCAATCAGCATCCGTTGCTACAGGAATCCAAGTCGTGCCGTTTAATTTTTCCACTGTTAGAAATGAGCGTTCAGTCATTAGATTGTTTCTAAGATGACCTGAGACCTTTAAACAAACAATATAATTATGATTGTATAGTTGTTTTTTTTTCTGATACTATACAAAAATCATCCAATCGCCGGAAAATGAATCCGCTAGTGTGGTCGTTGCAAACGGTTGAAGCATTGCAATTGTTCACTTACAAATTTCACAGAAATGGTGTCTCCAGGTTTAGCTATTTTAGGTGGCTGCAAAAGGCACTCCCCGAATTCGTGTCCCCATTGGGGAGTGTCATACAGTACAGGTGGAACTAAGCTGATTAATTTTTCATTGCCCAAATTAACTGGTTGAGGTCCAGGTTCTAATGTTGAATTCTGAAATAAGATTTACAATAATAAAAAAAAACCTCTCAACAAATTATTTTAGCCCCATTTTGACGAAACCCTGAAGAGGTTCTTGCCAACGAATATATAAAAAGATTACTTACATTCAGAATAGCCTTTGCTAATTCTGTATACTGTTGGAGGTAAATGGTTAAGGTATGGGGTCCATAAATCGTCGAGGCGCCTTCATATCGTTGGATCTTAAAATAAATTTAAGTTATTGAAAAATCATTTTCTAGCGGTATACACTAAACGTTTGGAAAAATGATTCACTTAAAAATATAACTCCAAATAATAGCAACAGTTATTTTCAAGCTGTTTGTTGGCTGAATATGAAAAGAAAGAATTGAAGTAGAAAAATGTGTTTGAAAATTATATGCTTGTACAATTTGCTGAACTGTTGAACCGGTCATAATTAAATGGTACAGAACACTGCATTTTTCAACGGTTTGATTAAAAATGGTTAGGAAAGAAACAAATTCCGTCTTTCGCAAATCAATTAATGATTTTACTTCGTATTCTTCTGGTGTCGTGATGTAGTCACTGTACGTATTAACTAGGCCAGCGATCACGACTTTGGCATTTTGGTAAGTGTTGCTTTCAGATATCGTGTCCTTTATAGTTTCCCTGAGTCTCCTTCCTGACATAGTGGTGAATTCGCCGGGTACACCGGCAATGACGAAATCGCCCAAAAACGCCAAGTGGGTGGAAATGATTTTCGGTTGCCACTGGTATGGAAGACGCATCTGACGATTAAAATAAGTATCCATTAATTAAATTGAAACAAATGCCCACAGTTCATTGGAGTAAATTCATTATTGTGGGCGTCTTCATTATAAATTGCATAATTAAAAGTTATTTTTGCAACGACACTGTCCATTTAAATCACTAATTGCAGAGGCAAACAATTTTGCTCTGTCAGATCAATCTCAATTAGATCTCAGGATCTGTTTTCATCAAAGAATACTTTCGTAGATTTGCGTTTATTTGCTCCCGCCTTTATGTGAAGATTGAGAGAAAAAATAGGTATGGACAAAATAAGAAGGATGAAAATAAAAAGTGAAAAATGTGACAGTCAAATGATAAATAAAAATTTATTTTACCCGTCCGGTTGCCAATAAAATAGGTTTTGCGCCGTGACATTTTATGTCTTCATTACTTGGAGCCGCTATAAAGTTGCGTACGGCGTTCCAGAATGGATTAGACGTCGTAGTCCCTTGTTCGAATGCAAATGATCCTGGTCCGTCGGTCGTTCCTGCCGCGAAACTGTAACCCATCGCTGGTTCACAACCGTGCACCTGAAAAATAAATTGCACTGTATCGATTGCACTTCATTACAATATCAAATTTTATAACACGAATGTTAGAAAAATGATCGACAACGATCAATTTTCAACGACTATTTTTTTTGTTTCTTGCCAAAAGAACCTTAATACGCCCATTCAAATATATCTTTTAACTCACATTTTGATGTTTAGAACAGGTATATATTATTTGTACAAACATTACCTATGTTATCTTTGTAATATATGTTTATCCAGAACCATGAATTATGATTAATTGACCATGTTACAAGATCTATGTAAGCTCTCCCATTCAAAATAATAGATTAATAGTTTAAAGACATTAGTTTTCACTGTACCTATAGATAAACTAATTCACGCATATTGCGTGAATTCACACCTCAAGTGCAAAGAGAAGCGCAAGGCAATACGGTCAATAATTCATTAAAAGCCTTCGTTCTCAGTACTCAGTATTTTAGTATACACCCAAAGTTTGTGTTTATTCAATCATTATTTCTAACTTTTCTATTTGGCTATAAGTAACTATTTACACTAACTTCTTCATCCATTCCTGTAGTTTCGTTATGGAAGGTTGTTCGCTGTTGCGGCATGTTAACATATCTATGGATAATCTGAACTGGTCCAGTTATTTCAGACACTTCGGAACTTCTCCATAATTTCTGTAATATAAAATGTAATGTAAAATGAAATGTAAATTTCTCATATTCCATAATTTAATTAAACTCCACTTAACAATGATTAGAGTCATAGATGCTTATAATTTTACTTCAAAATTTTGAAGAAGTCGGTTAAACAAAAACTATTATTACACCGAATTGTTATCAAGATAAGAAGAAAATGCTTAAAAGATGTGCTGCTACAAAATTGAAATGACGTTTTATTACAATCCTCCTTAAAAACTTTTGCATTGTTTTGCTTCATTTAAAAAAAGTTAGAGTACTCTAGAATATGAAAAAAAAAAACTAAATGTGTTGCACAATATACTTATTCTTCGCCGCAAATAAAGCAATTAAAAAATTATTTTTCGTAATTACCACCGAATGCAAAATGAGTCATTAAGTTATTACCAAGTGTTTAATGCATGCGAAATTTAATCAAGATCAAATTGAAAGAAATAAATTGTATTCCGAGCACTCTCGCGTGGCCTTCATTATCATCACCGTCCATCAAAGTAGTATGATTATTTTTTTTTTTTTTTTTTTACAAACATTGGAAAATGTTACAAACATCAATTGTTTGTTTTGGAATAATCTGGACAAAAAATTATCAGAACCTTTATGCACCAACGTGCATACATAAGTTTGGAGATCTTACAAGTAGATTAACAGTGCCAATGGATAGTTTATAAGAGCGATCTAACGAAATGTTGATGACTATATAGTAGCTCAATTACATCAACCGATGAACCGACTGCCGTGGCTTTGCACCGCTCTTTCGAAATTCACTTTTGTATTTAGTGGGAGCAAGAATTTCCAAGTGTTCACACGCGTTACATTTATTGGCACATTATACCACGCTCAAACCTTCTTACTATTGACATTGAACCAACCCGTTATTGGTAATTGACTGTGGAACATCGATCGAGTGATGCGATTTGCTTTCCCGGATGTCGTAACAAAGGACTATATAAGACGACCTTTCACGATCGTCACTGTAGTATACCCGATCGTCACAATTTCGCACGAGATACATTTGATGAATTTGAACAAATATCAAAAGGGTTTCTTACTAAAATCATATACTTTGATGAAATATAGCAAAACTAATAACAAATCTGGCATCCAAAAGAATGTTTTATCAAAGATATTTTTTTTTTAAATATGGTATGATAAAAAAAATTTTTATAAGATTAAAAAAGTTTAGTCATTCAAAAAAGCTGAAGCACATATACATGTGAAATGCATTGAACAAAGTGTAAATATTAGTATATGATTCATCAATTTGTAAAACGAAAAAACGATTGAAAAAGTTATTGAAATCGATTGATGAATTTTTTAATTGCAATTTAAAAGCGTTAGTTGCTAACGTAAACAAAATGCATCACAGTTGACCTATAATGATCTGATTTATTGACAAAGTGTATGAAAACTGTTCAAAAATGTTTTTTCCATGAAACCTTAATAGCGCAACGTTTACATGGAAAAAACAGCTTTAGTAAATGTTACATCTGGCACTAATGGAAATTTTTTCAGTCAAAAAAGTATAGACAACATTTAAATCCAAGAAAATGCAACTTTGTTTAAGTTATTTAAAATTTTGAGTTTACAATAATGTTTAAATGTTCAATATAATGTTTATTGTTATTTAAATAATATTATTTAATTTATTATGTACTTTGCTTAAGATTAAAAATTTATTCTGTATACTAGTATAGCAATTGAATAATCTATAAAATTATTTTTCAGCCAAGTTCTGAACCATGAAATATAGCTTTAGTTTAGAAACGTTGCGTTTTTATCAATAGCTAACTCAGCATTTTATGATTCACTTTGGATTTTAAATTATACTTTAAACGTAAGAGCTTAAGCAGCCAATATTTACGGCTAGTCTGGAACCAATGCAATGCATTAAATCAATGCAAGAATATAAGCTTTTAATAATTAATTTAAATTTACTAGTTTATCGAAGACCTCGTTCCATAAAGCTCACATTTTTCAAAAAAAATCCCCCCTGTCTGATAGATATTACTTATTTAATTTCACTTAACAAAATTGCATGTTTGTTAAACAAATAGAATTTTCTAAAAAGCTTATTTTTATTTGAATAAAGTGCGCACTTAGTTTACTGTGTAACTACAGTCTCAGTTTTCGAGCACAGGTTTTATTAACTTAATTTACGTTCTTCTTGCAACATGAGCATCATTAGTTCAGGGTATACATATGTTTGAAATACAAAGAAAGACCGGAAGTCGAGATTGAAAGACTTGTGCAACGAAAATGACGTAGTGGGAGTGCTGTTAATTTGTAGCAAAAGAGGGCGTGGTATTCTTTTTTCTTACGAGATCATAGATGGTACGAAGAAGTCTGTAACCTCGTTTGCATTTATTTATTTTCTCAGCTGATGCATCATACTTTGTCACTCAACCTCGGCTTTAAGAAAAAATAAAACAGGTTGCTATAAAAAAGAAGCAAGTCATTTTCATTTAGTACTCTCATTGAAATTTGGTTCAATATTTCAGTACCCACAGTATTTTTTCTCCTAACTTTCGCAAAGATATTCATAATTTTTTTTATTACAAAATTAGCCACATTTATCACTCAATAATCATTATACTTGTTTCTCCATTTCAATTTTAAATACTTCGTTAAGATCAATCAGCAGACATTTTATTAAACTTTAATTGACTCGATGTTTAATCAAGATCCAATTTTTTTATTAAAAATATCTATTATTTATTTATTACACATTTTAGCATGTGTAAAATCCAGATCGTCAGACTACTCGTTTTTTTGATTGAGAGTCCACTAGAGCGTATGAAACTGACGATGAACATTACACCAATTGGATTTATAATGATGAATCACTCTCTGATTACAGTATAATTTTTTTATACTTTTTTTTTCCCTGTACCAGTTATTTTCAATACCCTCCGTTTGTTGTCAATTTTACAGAGAGAGGCTGTTTATGTTGCATCTTTATGTCAATCCTTGAGTGCTCTGAACTCCTCATTATGCAATGCATTGTTTACGAGTGCCATTTCAATACAATTGCGTGAACAGCATACTACAACGTTCCCGTGGTGTGTAAGTGGGGAGAAAGAAATGTCCCAACATATCCTTGGCACGTAGTTACGTCTACGGCTTAAAAAAAATAGCCTCAAAAAAAGGGTATCTTGCATTAAGACGTTTTTTTTAAATATTTTTTGTTGTTTTATTCCTCATAAGGACTTATCAAACTGTGACAATAGTGTCCTGATTTTTATTTTTAAACGTCTTACGATCGATTATTTGAAATCGATAATTTGACAATTTTCGAAAACTGGGAAATATACAAATTCTATTTTTCCAAATAATTGAATTTTTGATGAAGTTGGAAATGGAATAAGAACAACAGTTTTTCTTTTTCTACAATATATATCAACGTTTAAACAATTTTTTATCCTTTCCATCAGTTCGGTGTCACGATTTTGACGAACACTAAATCTAGCTGTTTCAGAAACTAATAACAATTTTTCTGACGGTTAAAAAACTTCTTCTAGTGCATGAACTCTGTCATTTTTCTTCATTCTTGATGACATTCGAGTCTTGTGATCTTTTCATCCTTTTCGGATGTCTGCTTTTCATATAAACTGCAAAATTTAATTTGCAACTTGAACATCTATCGATTTTTATCGATACGAAAATGAATTATGGATTTTGGTCAAAGGAAATACATTCATTCGAGCTTTTGGATTCCGATGTAATCGCTATGATAAATTGTTTGTTTTAATTTATTTATGCGAGAGCTTTTTTGGGAGCGGAAAAATGTTTTTTTTTTTTCAATAATCTCTTTCTTTTAATCTATTTCATTTCCCAGTGATGATTATTTTTTTAGAAATTGAAACCAAAAAAAAAAGAAAAAAGCAATATCGTTTATTGAAAAAAAAAAAAATAAATAAAAACGAATTGCACCGGAAGAGGGGGAATAATTCGCATTAGTTTTGTGAAGAGCATACGCGATGTTATATAAGAATTGTGACAAGGGACGTTAATTACTTGCGCGAACCGAAAGGTTTCTGAAAATTAATTCGCGATCGTGTGAAACGGTCTGCGTTAATAAGATTCTTCAGCGAGTTGGCTGATAAACAGTGTAAGTTGAGTTGACGTCGAGTAATTAATGACACAATATACCCCTCGACGTCGAACTTGGGAAGCTTTTTACGATACCGTGCCCTAATGTGTTGCATCATCTAAGTGGTAATATCGTACATGTGTACGTTGTGGATACTCTCGAACACGATCGGAGGAGTGCCGTAACTCGGTTACATGTATTTATTCTCATTCCAAGATTTCTGAGATACACATTTATGCACCATTTTAATCAATTCATCCTCATTCGTTGCCTCAGTGAGTCAACTTTTTTCAAACAAAAAATCAGTTGTGAAAATAACGAAAATTCTAGTGTATGCATCATGTACAATTGTTTGTTTATAATTAAACTAAATGCAGTTTCAATTTTAAATTAATTCAATTTTGAAATGCAATCAATCAATTTCCAACACGATGGATACTCAATACTTTAATACTTTGATTGAAATCTCTATCAAATGATAGAGTAACATGAAGAATGATTTACACTATCATTTTTGTCCTTTTGTTTGTTTATTTTTTGTATCCTAAGAGAAAAGTAATGAATCTTTTACGCGAGTGATTTTCAAAAGCAATAATCGTTTCGCTCATTCGGGACGCTTCGCGGTGTATTAATTGAAACTACTATTAACCAATTATAAAGCGTGCACAATAACGTGCGGCGCAAAAATGATGATAAAAGGTCAGCGAGTAATAATTAGCATAAACCTTCTTCTGTGGATTTTATATCTCGTCGTGTGAAAATTCGCGGATAATCTGCGCGCGTATAACAATTTGAATGAAAATTTCGTCAACTTTTTTTTTTTTGCGACACTACCGAGATTTCGAGAGTTTTCATGACACAAGTCACGCAAATCTCGATTCAGTCTTAAGGTTTTTCACATGAAAAAGAATTTTTATTATTAATCTTTCTTACCTATTCCGTTTCCAAGGAAACGTTGCGATGTGAGAATAAGAAAGAAAGCGCGCTGACCGGCGAAATGAGGAAAATGAACGATTAATAGTTACAACAAGGTAGGAACGTATATTTGCGCAAAGAAACGACGACGGATGGGGGATCCCTGTCGGTAGTTACTGAAGCGTGGGAGTGGACGTGACTTTTTTATCCATGTTTTTTCCACGTCTTTGCGGCTCACCGCGAATTAACATAAGCGTGGCAGTCGCATTTCATGCATTCTTTTAAGTCGCGGACACAAATAGATGTTTTGCTTAGTCGTATATATAAATTCACACCAATTACAATATTTCAAAGCGTCTGCAACAGCTTGGTTCATCATCATATAAATAATTTGTCCGCGGCTTATTCAAGACTCATTATTTTCAAGCAACGAGGAAGCGTGTCTCGTATCCGGAATTCCATATTTGAAAACGACTTCCGAATTCTGAGCATGGTTACGGCCAATTTTTCGATGATATCTATGAGTGTCTTTTTTTTCGTTTTTTCCTTGCTGTTTTTTGTTTATTGCAAAATTGTTTTCTTGGTTGAGTTGAACAGGGAAATATATTACATGTATAAATTGTATTAAAACAGTGTGTGGGGGAAGGGAAGGGGTTCTATTCTATTATACGTTGCATGGAGTCATAAATACATAATATACTGAACACATTACATCAAAGGTTTGTATGAGCTACATGGCACCAGATAATCTGTGACCGTCGCTTCTGCGCCATTACTTGGTCACGAGCTCGATCTTTTCCTTTGCTATTACGATTATAGTGGCTAAGACGAAAAGCGAAAAATATTCTGAATACCAAGCGCCACGATTGCGCGCAAAAGGGAAAGGGAAACAAAGTTTCTAATCTACTCGCGAGATGTAAACTCGAGCAGAATCGCGTTCCCTTTTGCAATATTGAACACATCCTGTTTAGGATGCTGTGCACGTATCATAACTCGTGCAGATACCATTTTCATCACATGATTAACTTGCAGTTTATTACTGCATAATTTTTCGCTGATATACCTATATGAAAATTCATTCATTAAATTTCTGATATCGCTCCAATTACAGGATGCAAATTTGAATCGATAATTTTATGCAAAAACGTTTTTATGCAATATATGCAATAAGCAAATATAAACAACGAAATTGTTTCAAAAAGTAACGCGAACACGACTGAATGTCGTGTTCGCGTTACTGAATTTATTGTGCCGCTTCGTAATAAGTGGTATAATCAATAAAGAAATTGCATTATGGGGCATGTTAGGCATCAGCCGTTGTTTCTTTCAAAATGAGAGCGTTTCCTTGATTGGAATGTAATTGTACGAATCGGTGTAATTTCAAGTCATATCGTACAGGGTTCTCGCGTGACGAAACTTGGGACCCAATAACCTAAAAAATAAACTTCCACATTCTAACAAACAGTCAGACAAAAGTTTACCCGTTGCCTGGTGGGAGTTAGATATAAGCCTTTGGTTTGGGGATGATGCTATTAGTGTCTTCGCGCTCTCTCATTGTAATATAGCATAGAGTTATCGCGAAACAACATGTGGAAGGTACGAGTGTTGGCAGTGTGTTGTGTTGGCTTTGATTTCCGGTTCTAAATTTTTTTTTTTTCGTCATGGCTGTCAAATAATTTTACGCCTCTGAGTGTACATGGATTCAGTGATAACAAACGTGTCGCCAATATCCTCGTAAAATTTGTTCACTCATGAACAGTCTAATTTTGAATTGTCATGACGATCCGTTAAAATAATGTAACTTTATTAATTAAATCAACAGCTAATCAGAATGGTGCTCCATTCCGTTCCGGATCACTCAATTTGTCATAATTAATACAATTGTTCATAATTTTCAGATTTTCGGAGCAAATAAAAAGTCGCGACTAAAAATGTTAAAAGCAAAATTTAGAGTTGAAAAACCATCCGTTTTTTTATATAAAGAGGAAAAATGACTCGTAGGAATTAATTTAACAAGCAGAAATTTCAAGGTTGCAAAATATCGACAAGTCAATTACCTCTGTTATGCTTATTCTAGACAGTAACCAGACCTGTTTTTTTATCACGTCTCGTTTATATCGCGACACATTAAAAACGTTAAAAAAATTCATTTGCTTTATTTTTTCCCATTGATATTTATCTTCTTGATTGTATTATTTGTATCATCATTGTAGATATAATCTAACTTAGAAAACGTTTATGCGCAATTATTTCATAGTTTAAAAACGGAAAAATGTTGCAAATTATTAATTTACAAATTCATCTGTTGAAATCGTAAAAACTCTTTTAATGAAACATAACTGTTTGTATAAGTACGAAAAACTCATACAATTTGAATATGTAATTTTTAGACATGACTTGACAGATTGCTCGCTTACATACAATTAAACAGTGTCGATTTGGATGAATGCGTGATACAGAAATGTTTATATTTGTAACATCGAGAAAGTGTTAAGTGTGAATCGTCTTCGCGGATCCGCGACTTTCTCAGCTTTCAGACAGTTCAACCTTCCGTTGCACTTTTTTTGTCACACTTCGGCAGACTTCTTCCACAAAGATGCGACGACCACTTCCGAGTCATTCTTTTGCTAATTGAAGTGAAACTCTCATTTTAGTATCGCACAGTCGGTCGGTTTCGGTTGTGCCCATAGATATGTGCGTTTAATGAATTGCCAAGATTTTTATTACGTAATTTATGCGATTTTCTACAAACCACCGATGTCGTGGATGTTTTTTCACACGTGTTTTTAAACGACTCGTTTTCACTGCTAACAGGCCGTGTCAACTGAAACCTATACAATTTCTCCAAACAGAAGACAAGAAGAAAAAAAATTACAACAATGCTTTCAATAATATTAACTTTAAAAATTGTATGATAATTCAAAAGTATTAAAATAGTACACATTTTAGGTCTTAAGCCTGCTCAGCATACTTGTGTGTTATTGCCACGGACTCGTTGTCAGTTCATACAACGGGGGTCACGGGCCACATTACGAATATGGAAATTATGAGGAGTATGACGGACATTTAGTATTACCCACGGTTGCAGTACCAGTGCACGCAGTATCCGCAGCTCCTTTGCACATCGCCGCACATGATCTTCACGACTACAAGCATCATTTGCATAAGGATCACGACCATGACTACTATGTAAGTAATCGCCGACTCAACGAATGCCATGTGAATTAAACTTAGTCATTATGAGATTAAATTTGTTTAACTTAAACTTATTTAACTTAAAAATGAGTAATTTAAATCTAATGTTAATACATTAGTTTGATTTTGTTTTTAAATGATATTTCTTGATTCGACAAACATTTCTTATTAATGACAATTTTTTAGATAGGATTTATTTCATATACAATTTTGAAACATAAGCTCAGACAAATTGGTTTTGCTTCATTTGTCTGTTTGCTTCCAAGCTATGCTAAATGAAGAAACAAAGAAAATTTTTGATTCCATTCGGCTGACAAAGTATTTACAAATTTATTTTGATAATGAATAAAAAATTTTTGAAAAGCGGTAATAAATAAAGAAATTGGGCATTTTCTATTTGAACTGAACTATTCTACATTTTGAGCGCAGCGAACTTTTATAAATGCTTTTTTTTTGTCGTTTTTAAATTAAAATTTTTCACTTCTTTTGCAACAAAAGAACTACAAGGACTAAAAAATCATCGGGAATCTTTTTTTTTTATGAAAAAGAGATTTTCGTATAATTAATCCTTTGATAATTTGCATTTATACATTTTTTTCAACTGGAAATGGTAATCAATACTTTCAGCTTGCGGATAAAAAGTAAATGTACAATGTAAATGTGCTTGCAACAAAAACAAATTATAAATCAAAGGACCGAACAATACATCATGATGTCGCTATAAATTTCACGAATTATAATTACATATTGCGGATTATCGAAAAAAAAAATCTACAAATGATAGAATTTCATGAACAATAGTAATATTTCACATAGGCGTTGCTGCTGGAAAATGGTGCTTTGCAAACAATAAGCTGTTTTGCATTATCGCGAAAGTGCGAAAGTATGAATTGATGGAGGGAGTATGAAACTGTCGACGGTTCGACTTGGTTCTGACGTCGCGTTTAATAATGTTGATTCGCGCGGTCCTATCAAAGATGTTCCCAAAAGTCACACAGATCGTGCAGTAATAAGACCTCCGGCTGGATGCGCGTTAATAATGGTAATGAAGGTTGCCGAATCTTGTGAAAACTGGATGTTGCCTCAACAAAGACTTTTCAATGATCCAACTTCAGTGATCAAACTTCAAGTCTGCCCAATGTTGCGAGAACGAAAGACATTGCGATACTCTTACACAAGGCCCATTGTTTTTTCGTTCGAATTTTTTCATATCAGATTTTCATTTCAATATATTTAAAAAAACTGATACTGATACTTTTTTTATAATCCTTTTTACACCTGAACATCTTTTTAATCACATAAAAAACACATCTGAAAATAATACGCTTAAATTAATCTTTTGCAATTTGCATGATAACATTTGTTGAATTCACATTTTCAATTGTCCGTCAGAAAAAGGAACATTAACAATCTTGAAACGAAAAAGAAGAAACTTCAGCTAGAACAAATTGTTAGTATTATATAGTTCAAGCTAGCGTGAAAAATAATGCGATCTAAAAATATGGTACTATGTAACAATTAAAGTGCATTTGAACGTTCGAATTGTTTTTGTTACAAAAGAGTAAGATTGTTGTAAACAAATTTTGCAGGCACATCCAAAATACACGTTCAACTATGGTGTACACGACCCGCACACAGGTGACGTAAAAACTCAACACGAAGTTCGAGACGGAGATGTAGTACATGGCTCATACAGTGTCAACGAACCAGATGGAAGCGTGCGGATCGTGGAATACACGGCTGACGACCACAACGGATTCAACGCCGTGGTGAAAAAGGTCGGACCCGTGGTACATCCAGTGCCAGTTACGAAATACGTCGCGGCTGATCCGGTACATAAATTTGTTGCTGCCGCTCCCGCGTATTACGGATATGACTTCGATAAGCATTATGCAAAGTAGTTGAAACGTTTATTTTCAATCAAGTTTGTTCATGAAAATATAATCTTTTCGTTTATTTTCATTCCACAAGTTAATTCAATTAATCCGATGTTTTATACATTATACAAATAAAATGTCTTACAGTTATTTCTACATTCAAGTTTTTTGAGATTTTCTGAGATTTTACTTCTTTAATTTAAATTCGATTCCATTTCATAAGTGCAATTTGATAGCAAAAACTAAACAAAAAATGTTCGCATGTAATAAATGTGACTTTTGAATTTATATTTTTATACATTGTAACTGCGATAGTAAATAATAATAATAATAACTTGTGAATTGTAGTAAACGAATGTACTCGTCATGTGAAAGTATACCATTTCATATTAAAGTAACGATGATAATTTTGTCATTCTCCTGGAGCATAAATCCGCGTGGATGTTGAAAAATAATTTGTGCTATGTGAATTTTTACTTGAGCAACTTGTACAAAACGAAAAAAGTTATGCAACAAAAATGTCGCCTGATAATTTATATTCATAAATAGTTTTATGTTATGTACTTTAAACTTCCGTTTATATTTAGAAGTTAAAACGATTGTTTTTTTGGAAAGTGAATAATGGATTTTCGTTAATGGCTTGAAAAGATGCACGAACAAAAAAGCATTCATTTGATGTACCTGAATTAAATAATAATTTAACTTACTTTAATTTTAGATATAAAACCCTGGGAAGTACACAGTTTGTACCACTTAAGGTTTAATGAGAAACAAATTTTTATGTAATCTGAAAGTTATATTATTCAAACAGAATGTATCGTGCCAGGAACAATAGAATAAATGAAACTCGTTTCAAAATATGAATAAATCTCACATTTTTGTAAACATTGACATTATGTTCAATTTGTTGAATCCAACCTTAGTTAAATAATATAAAAGAAAAAAAATTTAATTTTGTTAAACGTTATTGCTATATCACATGTTATTTCTCATACATAACGTGATGAAATATATACTTGGCCAGATCTTTTTATCTGAAGCAAAGTCAATGTTTTTGTGATCACGAGCAATGATCAGAAAAACGGTTCATTCTGCTTGAAAGAGTTCATATATTGGAAGCGGTCACAATCTTAAGAGTTTCGTAAGACAGTCAATTTCTTCGCGAAAAAAGCAGGAAAGTTTCAATGTCACGAATATGACAAACGTTAGAACGCAACCTACTGTGACCATTTGACGGTGTATATATAAATAAAATAACAACTCTAACAGATCATTCACATTTGGAACAAAATACAATCAACATCGCATCATGAAGGTGGAGTATAATTTATTATTTCCCGTACAACTAATTTGAATTCCAATTTTCAAACAAACTGTAAAAATCAAGATAATTTAATATCTCAACTCTCTTTACTTTCAATTTGTTCATCCCATATAATTAGCAAATGTTCAAGTTTTATTTGGTCATCTTCTGACTCTTAACGTTTTGTCATACGTTGCATTCAGTTGCATCCACTGCATTGATTTCAGATACAAAAGAACATTTCTTTTAATGTGTACTTTCATTTGCAAACAGTGTTACATAATTTGTGTGGTTGCTGCTTTTACCATTGGAGATGCTATTTACGTAGACCACGATGAGACACCTTATGGAAATTTACATGCACATCTACCTCTCGAAGCTGTGGTTCCTGTTGAAGGCTATTCTGCCCTTTATAATCATCACAATCACCATCACGATCACGACGACTATGTATGTACTCACATTTGTTTCAACGAGTATGTGCGTCGGTCGCAATAATGCCAATTTACTTTTACCTGATACTTCAAAATATAATTCTTCACAAAATAAAAACAGAATAAATGTTAATTTAATTGTTAGGTTTAACAGGTTTAACTATGTGCAAACGTTTCTTTTTAATTTAATTCAAGATTCAATGATTGTTCCTGTTAATTTCTTTTTAATCGACTAACTGATTTATTTTATTTCAGAAATATCCGAAATATGCTTTCAATTATGGAGTAAATGATCCTCACACAGGAGACGTTAAAAGCCATCAAGAAATTCGAGACAGGGGTGTCGTCAAAGGTTCTTACAGTGTAAACGAACCCGACGGAACAATCCGCGTTGTGGAATACACTGCAGACGATCACAATGGTTTTAACGCAGTTGTTAAAAAAATTGGATATGCAGTACATCCATCACCAATTACAAACTATGTGCCAAGTCGTCCTGAATATGACTACACTCACAGAGGCTACTAAAATGATGACATTTGATTATACATCCATCTACAGATCGAGCTTATCTGTTTTGTTATACCTTATATTGTACAGAAACTACATTTATAATCAAATAATGTAAATTTGTTGGCGATATCGTTCCTTATTTTTTTTTTCACCGCTGTTTGAGTTTAGATGTTACAACTTGTATAATAAAATGAGAAACCGAAAACTTTCTTTTTTGTTTCAATATTTCATTTCGTCTAAAACATTTGGCAATAATTGTAACGAAGTAAATTTGCAGTAACAAGAGCAAAAATGATAATTGAACATTCAAGGGTGTACTCCAAGGTAAACATTAATTTGAATACGATTCGATTTGAATGTCTTTTAATTCAGAATTTTGATTTATTTTAAATGTTTTTTTTTTTTTTTTTTTTACATTTTTAACAGATATAAATTCTGGAATTCTTAAAATGTTTGTTAACATTTTTAACGAATATAAATTGTGGAACAACATTTTTTGTTCGTTTTAGTAAGGGCGTTCGTGTGTAATAGCGGATCGAATCAATTTTCCAACGAGTCATGGAAAAGCAATCGAGCTTAAAGCGAAATTGCAAACAATGTTCACACTCCATTTAAATGAAAACTTGCGTCCATAAACGATCCGAGTTTGCACTTGTGTAATATTTTCGAGGTCTTAATATAGCCGTTAATTGTATGCACTTTAGTGAACAACTGTGTTGAGCACGTTGCGGTGTATCATTTTATCAGATGCATATCCAACGTAATCACATGATTACATATGAGATCATTTTGTGATATGTCCATCAATGTCATTCATCTTTATTTTTTTCGTTCCGTTCTTTAAATGATTTTTAATTCACTTATTTCAGAAAACTTGTTAAAAATCGTAAAAATCGCATAAATAAAAAAACTACTTTATTAAAACTCTGTTAATGAGCGCCGTAAACTTTACTCCATACTTTTTTTTATGTTTTGCGAAAATTTGCTGAAGTATTAATTGCCCTTTTTTCAATTACAGTTCAGAAGTTTTGATTTTTAATAGCTATACGTATCAATCACAATCAAAACTTGAATACAAAATTTCCAAGAAAACTTGAGTATAAAAAGGGATATAAATATGTCAACTGATTGACTTCAATCCTTAACGAACAATTTTTCGTAACCAGTGGCATAATTAGCAGATGCGTTTTTTCCACTCGACTATATGCACATAACTTCATGGCCTCACACAAGGCGATCACATTTCCGTTTGCATTGCGTCCCCATAATCCATCGCATCATCATCGGAGCTATACAACAAGCGTTATAGATTTTCTCAAACTGCTCTGGATAGTTAACAGGAGTGACCACCTGTTACAAAGATCGTGGCGTTTATCTATACATAATGCTAAGTGAGTCACACGTCGCATCGTGAGAAACATCAACGCCTATCCGTGATATCTGGTGTATTCAAGTAATTACTCCGAGACATTAAACAATAAATTGAACGAATTATGACAGCAGGCATGTCAGCGTCTTTGAGACCGAAGCCTCTGGCGAATGACTATAGGTTTTGCGATTTATGACGTGTGAAGCGACAATGATTATTTTGTTCTCAATATTATGTTTCACGCCTCGAAATTTTTCAACTGCAATTTTCATCAGGACTTCTGTTTGGCTCATTGTTTTTCACTGACTATACATTTCAAATTTTTTTTTCTTTTGTAATGGATGTAATCGATATACCAGATGAAAGATTAACCTTTGGCAAGTACTGTTTTTGATAACGTTGTACTTAAGTGTCGATAATTTTGCGAACAGAATCACGAGTACCTTGACACACTCATTCCTCAATTTCTTCTGTCCTTTGTATTGTCGTAAATGCTCGAGTTATGCCACAGAAAATGCGCACGGTGGAAAGCGTTTATTACCACACCTCAGGCTGTAAAAATAGGTGTTTCGTACAAGAAAATGGGTTTTTCTTCGTTTACCTTAAACTATTTATAAAACTAGTTCTTCTTATTTGTTCGTATCAACGTATCAAAGAACGTGCCAGTTTTCGTTCTTTTGTTATTTTGTTATCAGGGCCATGATGGAATTTCTCCCTTTTTTACATCCAAATTGGAAAATTATAGTACCGATTCAGATTGATTAAATATAAAAAATATGCACATGACGTGTTTTGACATAAAAGGATGTAATATACAGATATGGTTTTTTTGTGTATTGCGAAATTATTGTTTTATACCGAATGAAAGGTATTTTTAATAATGTACCAAAGTTGAACAATAATCAAATTTTGAATATTTCATTGACAGTAACGAGACTTATGAGTCACAATGGAAAATGCAACGAGAACTAAATATAGTGATAAATAATTGAAAGCTTACTAATGGGGATTTGGTTTCACTTTCATTATATTTTTGAAAATTGTTGTTTTTATGCAAACCTCATAAAGCTTCATTTACCGACCATACATCATGCAATTAGTAACTGTCAATACATTTCCAAACGTATCAATAAATGTGAATAAAATTTACGCTCCAGTCAAACGAAACTTAATTATATTTGTTTAACTCAGACTGGCTTGCCTTACTTTGAATTACATAAAAACTCCTTAAATTAAACAATTACTCATTAAATTTTACCATTCAAAATATGTACTTTGTATACGATATCATGAAATAATAATGGCATAATTATTATATGTATTTATATACTTTGAAATGGCATCATGGTTTAATCTCTTTTAATACTTCATAATCATTTTTAATACTTCATTCTTAATCATTTGTTGCGTAATAATTCGATAAGTGAAAAAGCGCATTTATTCATAACCATCCCTTGTAAAATTGAAGGGTCAGATGCAGTAACCAGACTTGCGCCCGGAAGTTTTTTTTCTCAATTGAAAAAGCATTGAGAAAATATTTATTGTTGGTATAATTTAAGTGATAAAGTTGTTTGTTATCATCTAAAGATCAACTTTGTCACTTGAAGTATATTGACATTGAAAATTGTTGGTAATACTTTTTTAATTTGAAAAGAAACTTTCGGATTGCAAGTCTGGTATTGCATCCGGAACTTCAATTGTAATAACTTTATAAATGATTTTATTTATTGAAATAATAAGCATCCCAACATTTACTGTCAACAAAGTGTGAATTTTCCTCTACCAAACTAAATTGCAAGACGAAATAATCGGTTTAGTAATAATTTTAAATATGTTGAAAAAATGTTAATCGTAACTTCTTCTTGTTTAATATTATATATGTTTACGAGTATGCCAATTTTAAATAATTGAAATATTTAATAATAATATTGAAATATTTTCATATTTCTGTTTAATTAAATTATGCTGTATTATTTGTTTTAATTCCGTTGTTGAATAATTAAATAATTAATGACTTTTGCAATGAAAGAAAATTTAATTATTATAAAATCGTTTTTTATAACAATTCCAGCGCATTCATTCTACAGTCAAACTACAAAAGCAATTTATATCTACATGAAGATTATCTGGAGGATTATCTTTTGATACAGATTCAAAATTTCTCTCCTTTCATGGTAGTAATTATTTCGCAAAAATCCGCAAAAACCACTTTCAACTCAATTTTTCGCTTGTAACAATGATTCATTTGTCTTCTTATTTTAAACATAATAAATAAAATAATGTGACAAATGGATATAAACAAAATATGAGCTGTGATTGCCAGGTTAACTATAATTTTAACAACCGATGGCATATTAAAATCACAGTTTTCTTCTAACTATAGACAAGCAATTTTTATAATCATAAGAGAGGATTTTCAAAGCCGTTACCAAATCAATAAATGTATGCTTGGTTTTTTATTGTCACATATACGATTACATTAGAAAGTATTGCAACAAACAATATAAAGTTACTCATATTATAATATATAAGTACACTTTGAATATATTGCCTAATAAAAATACGTTTACAAGTTCCATCATGTAAGCGTTAATTGATAACTTACTTTTCAAAATGTTAACTTATATATTTAACAATAAAATGCTGTTTTCTACAACAATTTTTTCTATCAGAAAGTTGTGATTCATACATGATTTGTTTAAGTAAGTGAATTTCGTAAATGCACAAAACTATATAACACCTTAGATCATTTAACTTTATCGTCACATTTAAGCACGATAAAGTAAATGTAACAAAATTATCTAAGCCGTCATCATGGACATTGTTATATAGTCGCAACATCATAATCAGACCTTTATCTCCATTCTTGGCAAAATAACACCCATTTAACACAAAAATGAAATGGGTATTGTTCGTGCGTAAGTCTACCATAAAAATGTTCCTTTTTTTTTCTTTTCAGTTTTCGAATTCCACGGATGTAAGAACGAGTGAGAATAAAAGAAAAAACTTCTCTTCTAAAAAAAAAAGAAGAATAGAATATATTTGAGCAATCGCAAAAATTCGTGCACAGATTGTATGCTGGGCTCAACGCAATTATTTAGGCTATACAGTTTTTTGAACCACGTTTTTTTAGGGGATTCGGTAATATTGAGGTGGTTCCGTTGACAAGGAAACATTTTTAAAAAAAGCGAAGAATGAGACCTTGAATTGCACAATGGACAAGACGCGAGCGCTGTCATAGCAGGGTAACTATGCCAACACCTTAAGTTCCTATAAAAGAGACTGACTGTTCTGTTGTCGTTAATAGTTCTCGTTTCTTCGACACAAGACAATCATGATCTTCGAGGTACGACGCGTATTTCCGGTCTAAGGCGTTCACAAACCATTTACGTTCAGTTGCGATTATTTGTTTTACTAAGTGTTTGATTGTTTGATTCCATAACAAGTGTTCAATCAATTTTTCGTTTAATGTTACGTCAAAAAAAAACTTGTGCGGAAATTTAGATTTTTTATTTTCTAATTTTTCCATCCCAATTGCAATATTAAGTGAACTTTTGTCAGTGATTGTGATCAAACACTGTGAAATAATATTTTTACATTATTGAATTTAACTGGATCATAAGACCACCCATAACAAAAGTTTCATTTATATAATATAAATGTCAAATTAACATTACAATTTATACTGTAAAATGTAACAGTTAATGATAATATTTCTTGCTGTTTAAAATTAACATTTCGAGTATAATCTCTTTTTACGTTCAATTTTAGTTTTTAATTCTATTTTTTAGCGTACTTATTTTGTACTTATTTTTCTAAACAATACTTATGTCATTTTGTACGGTGATATTCAATTGATAAGAATCAAATAAGAAATCAGAAGATATTCATATTAAAAGGTAAATTCAAGTTGCTAGAAAAATTTTGTTGTTGTGCAATTAAGTTCGCTGTTGAGGTTTTGTTTATTAAAAAATAAAAATTTCTAAATCGCGTAATTAGAATCTTATATTCGTCATAAAGCGACTACCTCAAACTTTGTAATGCACGTAGTACGGTTTTGAGTTCGCGCATGAATTATTTTTGGTTACACAGAAAACGAGGTGTCCGAGTTTCGACAAATAAAAGGAGAACTTTATAATTTCACAAGACAAAACAAATATTAAAATGAGACACAGAAATTTGAATGTGAGAGAAATGTGTAACAGGTGAAAGGATATGAAGAAACGTTCAAGCATTATACGATAACAATACCATAATTGTTAATTTCACCATCATCAATTCCCCTGGTTTTGATTGGTCTATTTGATTCTCGTCAGATATTTAACATTAATTGAAAAATGTTTGAATTTAATCCAGTAAAACTGTTTCTCGTCATTATCTAGGTCAAATTATTTTCTACCAATTGACAAGTTATTTGAATGAAACATTCAATAAATGTTTCGAAAAATTAAAATACTGAAATTTCGATGAAAATTAGTAAATGCAAAAGAAGTAATAAGTTTTAATAAGTTATTTTATTAAAACTTTTAAATTCCTAGGTTGCAATTTTGGCTCTAATGACCGTCGCTAGCGAAGCGGTAGTCGAAGGTTACGGATCCTATGGGCACGGATACGAGAGTGTTCATCCGTATCAATATCCAATAGCGCCCCCAGTTTCTAAAGTTGCTTACGGACCGGTACAAAACGCATACGAATCTTACGGATATGGTCATCACGATCATCACGACCACGATCACTACGTGAGTAATTTTCTTTTACGTAATTAAAATTGCACCGACTAATGACCAAGCGTGGTATAAATAACTAGCTATTTGGTCTAAGGAAGCCTCTCATCACCGAAGCAATCTGTCAGTCGAGCGTTTTCTTAGTACCTGACGTTTAGTACGATTTCAATCGGCAGATGATGAAAACACTTACATAAAAGTTTAATGACTTTTTTGATATATGCAAATAATTTTTACAATCTTCCTAAACATTATGGTTTAACTGTCCCAGAACTGTAATGTGAAAATCATTATTAGATAATAACTTCTCGCGGTTTTCAAAGGTTAAAAACGAAATGACTTAAAATTCTATCCTGAACAATGTTATATTCACAATAAATTAATCAGTTAAACGTTTTTGTTTAACAATTGTAACAGCAATTACCAAGTTGATATATTAATGTCTATATTTGTCAGTGAAATGAACATTTGCATAAATTTATTGATCATCATTCAACAACAAAATTATTATTAATTAGATTTAATCATAAATTTATTGATTGTAATTAAAATAACACAATTAAGAATGCTAAATCAAATTGAAATAAATATTTAGAAATTTATGGGGTGGTTGTTATGGTTTGGCTATTGTTTTACAGGCTTATCCGAAGTACGCTTTTAACTACGGAGTGAATGATCCTCATACCGGGGACGTTAAAAGCCAATACGAAGAACGTGACGGAGATGTAGTAAAAGGGTCTTATAGTGTGAATGAACCCGATGGCACTATTCGCATTGTCGAATACACGGCTGATCCCCACAATGGTTTCAACGCGGTAGTCAAGAAAATAGGAAAGGCAGTTCATCCAGCACCGATCGCCAAATACATTGCCCCAGCGATCGTGAAACATCACGACTATCCAGCCTACGATTACGGATACGACAAACCAATTATTTACTAATGAAAAAGCGGGAATGAATTATACGTAAGTATTTAAAATGATTCTCTCAGAGGATGTTATATGAAATCCTCAGAGGGACATTATCTCGAAATGAAATTTGACGCTAATGTCATTTTATGGTGCGCTGAATTGTTGCTCAATTTTCCAGTGTTTGGATGTTAGACACTACCAAACATCTCAACATCGTTCTTGCAAAAATGCAGCAGTTGAAGATGCACGATACTCATCATGATTGTTATATCGTCTACCTCAACCGGGACTCTATTTGGTGATAATCATCAGAGATTAAGAACATTGTTAATCTTGCCACAAATGCGTCTTGCACAACTTGGGACAGTCAACCGAGATTTTTTCATTCTTTGTTTTGAATTATTTGATTTGAGGTATCGACGTAAAAAAATGAAAAAAAAACAAAAAAAAACAAAAAAAAACCATACGAATTGTTATTTTAACTGTTGTGTATATTATATTTTTCATAAATAAACCAAAGGTTGCCGAACGTTTGTAGTTGTATTGAATATATTTCTTCTCTATTTCTTCAAAGGCTCTTTAAAGAGTCGATTCAAATACGAATGCATGTTTTAAATAAAATTTTTTACGCACACGGAGAGAAAAATAAATCGAATTTTGTTCATTGATATAATTTCAGCTTATTTGATCAAACAGTTAACTCCGGACCAATATTCTAGTAAATATAAACAAAAATACAATCAAAAAGTGTAAATGATAAAGTCAGTAGTGTATATGATATTTATGCGTTATAATATTATCATATAACAACATCAATTCAAGTGATATAACAGCATAATATGTTAAATTTATCAGTGATGTGAACTAGATTTGACTTACCAAAGCTTCGTCTACTAATTTATGTGCGATGATGCTTGTGCTCTCATACATATCCTTTCCAGGACCAGAAGCAAAACACATTTCGAGTTTTCCTGGACACGTGTATTGAACCGAACAGTTTGATCCTGTAAATTCGCACTTCGGACCTTTGGTGTTTGGCGACGAGTCTCCCAAATTGCTAGAGGCAAATGCAGCGACAAAGGGACCCTGTTTTAATACATACAAAGTATACTTGAAAATACTATTATACAACTGGTATGTATAATAAGTAATTATAGTATACTATTATTTGTCATATTGTTTGGATCAAATGAAAAATGTCTATCTATGTTGTCGTGTTTGGATGAAACTGTTATAAAAAAAAGTTATTGATGAAGTAATTAAGAAACATGTAATTGCAATAATTTGAATCATACCTTGCCAATCATTGTACCTTCATTCATCATTTTTTCAAAAAGAATAGACGCATAGCCTACATTGTCACTAGATATTAGTTGATTGGTGTTATTCATGCTGGTGGGATGAACAGCAAACCAATTTATAACTCCTATGGGTTGATTATTCGCACCAACGAACTGAAGCTGCGTCATTGTTTTGTCCACGTTGTATTTATACCTAAGAATGTCGCAAATTTAATTGAATTAGATTCAAATACATAATGAATCGAAATTGAATCTAAGAAGGACAATTGATTACAAGTGAGTTGCATTTATTTTTCTTAATCAAGTTTTAATTAATTAAGAAAATCAATGATCACTGGTGGTTATGTACGTGGTCTGTTAATGGTTCAAAATTCAAGGGGAAGGATTTTAAATTTGAATAGTCGAAATTAAAAATGAAAGCTTTTGACTTCGTAGTTTGTATCTAGTAATATAGAATTAAATATCAAATTCAAAATGGAAAACGAAAATTTTACTTCATCCGTTCCTTCTTGGGATTATTTAAATACGCCAAAGGACTTCTGTTAATATTTGCGTCTAAAATTTCTCCAACAGCAACGCGTATCCTCCCTGGAATTATTGAATTATGAGCTCGTTCGATACTCTGGAAAAAAAAGAACGCACTGTGTTATAAAATTTTGATTTTTAATTGCGTCAACTAGTCATTAGGCTTGAAGAATGCTCACATTAACTATTCCATTGACTATGGCAAGAAATGCTTGCTTGTTAAATCCAAAAGTGGTGAGATCAAAAAGTACATCCATCATGTATCCTCCGGGACTTGAGTGTGTATGAGTGGCGCTTATCATAACATTTTTCTCATTGTATAGATCACCATACTTTTCTTTTAGCTTAAGAATAACCTGACAAACAAATAACAAATTGGTACATTAAAGTGATTTTGTTAGTAACAAAATAATCTTAACTGTTGTATGGTGGATATTAAAATGTAACATCATGATCTCGTATGAAAAAATTATCTAACAAATAAACGTCTATACAAGTTTCAGAAATCTTACCGCGGATCGAATATCATGTCCGACCATGGCACCATCCACGCTAACAAAGACAAATCTCTCGACATTATCATCAATAATAAAAGCTCGAGAAAATGTTCGTAAATGAATACCGCTTCCCTTTTGCTCTATCCTGGCGTATCCCAACTGTAAGCATTCAGCTGAATTAAATGGTGAACATAGAATTCAATTTTATAATGAAGAAGTAGTAATTACTGTTGGGTATTGGTTTTATATTTTGTATAAGATAATAAAAGATAAGTAATAAATCTTTTGATGAATAATGGTTCTCAATAACTCACGAAAACAATCTCCACTGCTGGCCCTGTAACATCAGCTATTCCAACTCCAATATTATACAAAGCTTCTGATGTTACGGCAGAAATTAATAATAAAAGTATTACTTTAATCCCATGTTTTCGATAGCCCGAAGGTTTGTATGAATCCATTCAGTCTTTTAATCTAAAAACAGAAAATCATTATAACAATTAAAGGAAGATTTTGAATTCATCCAAAATCTTCATTCGGGTTTAATTTTATCTTCATACTTGAATGGCAATAACTTTGGATTATGTTTCCAACACACATAACAACTTATACAGTAGAAATGATACTTTCTGGATAACGATAGGATTGTTTATCATAGAATATAACACAATAGATGACATCGTATAACAAACTACAACAATAACAATACAGAACTTTGTTCAGCATTTGGTTCTCCTTGTGACCGATACACGAATTGTACATTTGAGTAGATGGTTGCCTAAATAAGGAGAACTTCGAACTTGGTTTTGAATAAAATTAAAATATAACTCGACTGCATAACATTTGCGTTAATTTTTTATGTATTATATAACAATAAAAACTAATAATCATATTTATAATTACTAATTAATATTTATAATTTTGACCCAAATGATATACCGATAAAGGCATTATTATTATTTTTTTTTTCTCGTAATTTTTTTAAATATACGAAATTGTAATCTTTACCTTTCGATTGCTTAGTATTGCAATAAAGAGAGCGATGACATTAAAGTTTTAAGGAATGGAAAAGAATGTGAGTGATTCGATGACTCTAGTAAAACACAATTTGAAAAATCCACGAAAAAGTTACTTCAAAAATGCGCTGATTGAAATACAAGTATTTGCAACTACGTAAGAATGTAATATAAAAATTTTTTCTTTGTCTCTTTTGAATTTTGTATCATTCAAACATTTTATTCCAACTTCAGTTTTAATTGCAATGTTCAAAATACAAAATTAAAAATTAAACAAGAGTTCAATTTTGACACGCCTTCTTCCGTGATGAATTAATTTTTTTCCTCGAAACAATTTTACAATTGTAGAGTGTGACACATCTCATTCCGTTTCTTGTTTTATTCTTAATGTTTGATTTACGTGGCCTTATCTCTATCTCATATTTATTAGACTGCACTCATCAAAGATTCTCAATGGATAAACACGTACTCGGGTCTTTCTCAAGGACAATTACGAGACGCCTTTATTCAGCCTTTAAATTTCCATTGTTATACTTCCGCACGAGCAATGAACGATATGGTGACGCTTGTTACGAATACTGCGAGTCGGTACTTGATTGAACGTATACTGATCAATTAATTTAAATAATATAATAATATATAATCTTGCCCAACTACTAAATCTTAAGCCTTGTCTTGATAACACAAAAGTCTTCAAAAATGACCTCGGCTAATTCATAAATTCTGACATTTTTTAATTTCGCAAATTTTTAATATTGAACTGAAGTTTTATTAAAAATTGCTACTCTTATCAAAAGCCTATTTGATCAAACTTTTATACAAGTTATATATGGAAAGTTAAAAATGTCATATAATTAGCGGCATGTACTGATGTAACGAAATAATTTACATGGCGATCGATCGAAGATATCTCTTTCTGAATTATAGCATCAATAAAGACCAGTTTTACTTATACTGACCTACTAACAAGATGCTGCGTAAGGTGTATCATATACACCTTTACTTTCATTCTCGGTATAAGTCCTGACTAATTATGTCAACGAATCAACGAAGTTAATTAGTTAGTCCACAAAGAAAGTAAAAAACAATTGTTCTGTAAATGACAACTCACCTAAACAATATTTTTTAAATAATTTCGTACATCCCCGTGAATGAGTCGAATTAGAACAAAAAAACAGCAGAGAAACTGAAGTCGATCATGCGCGTGTGATCATTCTTTTCTAACAAAGCAATTCATTTCAAAGCGCGTGGTATACGTCACTTTACACCCGCGTGGTCACTGGTGCATTGGAACAATACTCACACTTGCTAATGTACACACGCTAGTCCTTTTAAGAGCAGTCTCGCGACGTGCGAACAAAGGAAAAGTTTACGCTCGATGACCTTTCTCGTGTGCGGCGCTTTCGTCGGGTTTTTTAATTTTCCCGCACACACAACCTGTCACGCGAATTACGCCGCGCGAAATTCAATTACGTAGACGCCAAACAATACCCTAGCGCGATCAATTTCAGCACATCATTTATACTGTCCGTCACTCACAACAAAATCATAACATGAATGAAAATAACTTGATTTTTTTTTTTAAGCAACGGTTCAGTCTCTTTGAAACTTGTGTTCCTCTTCGAAACCGAAATCACTTTTTAAATATTTTATGCACACTTTCACTTTCTGACTTGAGAAAGAAGAAATACAATTTTACACGACGTCTGAGGGATATCGATTCTTTCGAAGTGGTCGCGATCGTTGGAAGCCAATAGTTTTGTCAGCGTGACTCGCAGTCACAAAGATGTTTACAGAGATACTGACCGGTGGAGAATTCTTGAGCGAACGACTGTGTAGTCAGCTGCCACTGACGATTCAGTAATAGAGCTTGCCACTATTCTTTGATACACGCGCAGGATAAATAAACGAAAATAATATATACTTGTTATCTTGGAACAGGCAACTTTTAAACTTATAACAACAAAATTAACTTTTATCTAATCTATAACTGCACGAAAAATGTGACTGAATACAAATTCATTATGCACAAATGAATGTTTATTTTCTTATTTTTTGTCGTATTTTTTTAGATGTTTTCGTACTTTGATAAACAATTTTCTCTAATATGATTTAGAGAAAATAAACTCTTTTAAGAGAAAATGGTAGATTTAAATCATTGTGTTACTAGTTGGGATTAATTTATTTAGTTGTTATTGATGATTAAGCAAAATTCATGGTGTGTTCAGATATGGGTTAGTGGGTATATATTCCAACGTAGAAGTCCAAAGTAAACTTTACTTTTCCAGATTGATTAGAAAGTTTAATCATGATGAGTGTTTTTTTTTTTTTTTTTTTTTTTTTTTTTTTTTTTTTTTTTTTTTTTTTTTTTTTTTTTTTTTTTTTTTTTTTTTTTTTTTTTTTTTTTTTTTTCAAAATATAAAGACTATTTTTATGGTTAAACATTTATAAAAAAAATTAGCGAACTTTTTGGATTATTTACTCAAGAAAAACTTTGATTAAAGTCATTTTAAACAAAGTAATTTGCAAAAATTGCATATTTAATTATAAGGATAATGAAAAGGTAAATTTAAAGAATAATTGTTTAAGTGCAAAAATGATAATTATGGGGATGAAACGAAAATTGTATAATTGACACTGAAATAAATTTATAATTATACAAAATATTAATTTAAAAATTGCATAAATTTTGCATAACTTTTGGAACGTATGAAAAAATGTATCCATCGATTCCTACTTAATAATTTTGTTTGTCTTGATCTGGTACTTCATTTTCATTTTGTCAATAATCCATGCTTTGAGAATGTGTGTGTCAATATAAAGTGCATGTTATCTCCGAGACGAACTGATCGAGTTGCAGACACATTTTATAATCACATCATCTGCTTGAAAACAATCCGGATCTAATTGAGCCTTTTTTCAGACATTAAATTACTAAATTTACATTTCAAAGAATAAAAATATAAAATATTAATTGACATCATAATAATCATACGAATCATAGAGCTTAAAAATATATATAAAACTTTCATTTTACGAACGAATTAATACATTCACTTTATACTGAAATTGCAATTCAACAGTTTTTATTACAGTGAAAAAAGTTTCAATTGCATATTTCTTGTTGATAAAATGATTTACTATTTATATACTACTATTCATACAAATCCAAAAATAAATTTTGTAATCACCGCTAAAAAAACGAAAATTATTATTTCTTACTGCTTCCTGAAAATTCTTAAAATGAATAATTGAAATCCAACAAAATCTAAATCACAGCCATATCTTTTTTATATCAAAAACCAATATCCATCAGCAGAATTACGTAGTTAAGAACAACATGTAACAAACTAATAACAAGTTAAATTATAAAATAATTAAACCATATTACCACAAGAACTAAGTTTAACTAAAATCGCAGAAATAATATACAAGGTATATCTTATATTAGGCATATCTTTTATATTATTTTATATTATTTATAAAAAAATCAAATCTTTTACAGCCTTTCAAAATGATTATTATTTTACTCACTTTCAAAGATTATTCGATCATTCAAAGAACAAAAATATTTTATTGTCTGTTCTATTAAAAGATTTTTTATTTAAAAATTTTTCTTGGCATGAATTTTCAGCTGAAATCACTAGAGACGTTTTAAAACGAAACAATTTTGTCTACAGTGGAAATATTCGATATTTGATTTAAAAAAGAAAATATTATTATTATTAATATTATTATTAAATATAATATAATTTTATTAATAATCACTGTAACGTCACTGTATGAACGAATTGGACCAAAACTTGGAATTAATATTGCAGAATTAATAACAGAGAAAAAAACTTCGTTTTATGAAAAAACTTCGTTGAATTAGTTATTTGAAATGTTAAAATATTTCAGTAAAAAATAGGCCTCCCTATATTAGTATAGGATTATAAAGTAATGATAATGAGAAAATCTTGAAAAAAATAATGTAGCCAAAATGTATCAAATCTTTGTTTAATTTGTTACAAAATCAGATTATACATAAAATGAACAATTATACCATTCGCATACCTGTAGGTTAATGACCGGTTCTTTTATAATGAAACTCGAAACTTGGATTTGTTCATCATCAGTGCTGATATTAGCATTATTTGTTGTGTACATTCTTTTCATATAACACAATAGTAATATCGATGAGAACCCATCCAAATGACTCGTGTCAGTTGAATCCGAGTATCTGCAAAGTCAACATCATAAATATAAATCAAATCCAGAATTTTAAACGTGGTTAAATCCGCTCCATCTGAATTATTACAAAGTTTAGCAGCTATAATCGGTGTTTGGATGAAATGTAAGATCGTTCAAGCAAGGATAGATAGATACACGGGATTAATGTTTTTCGTGAATCATTCATTTTTTATATGAATTTAACGATGTGTTAGAATCAACAGTTTTGTGATATCGCGATACAAACGAAGAAAAAATGTTTACTTCAGAGACATTCACGCAAATCCCACTTCCTAAAGTGGATGATTATTCAAAATATGAAATCCGTTCCTACATTTCAGTGAAATTAAATAACTTTTCATACCAGTTGAAAAATTATAAATTTCACGCAATAATAGTGTCGCTGGTCATCTTATTGATGATAATTTTCACGATTGACAAAATCTATACCACAACAACGTTGGGTAATGCCATAATATTTTCTATAATTCGTTTTATGTTTAATATAATAGTTTGTGTATTTTGCCAAACAACTTTATGGATCGGGATTTACTTTAAACAGCTCAACCTTTAACTGACAAAACATTGGACGCATCAAAATTGCATGTAAATGAATTCGCAAGAATGAAGCGCGACGTCAGTTCGACTAAAAACGAACCGTGCACCGACGGAGAAATCACAAAATGTGTAGAAATCTTTAGAACGATAGACCAGCGAAACAAGGTACTCCAACAAAATAAAAAAGATTATATGCAATCGCTGAACAAGTGTATGAAATGTATCTCTGAAAAAGAACAAGAACAAACAACAATGGTTCAAAGTGAAACGACGCCTAAATCATCATATGGAAATATGTATAAATATCTCGAAAGCTTACTCCACAACGATCCGACAACTGAAAATATTTCGACGACGGAAATTGTTACAGGTAAATAAATTTTTTTTTATTTTTTTCTTTTAATTTTTTTTTCTAACATTTTTTAAAAAGAAATAAACTCAAATTAGGATCTCTAATCTCATAAAAATTCATTATTTTATACAATTAGAAACGGATTATTCTACGGCAACTAGTGAAGAGTCAACTGAGAGTTCATCTGCAAATAACGAGGAAGAACTAACAACGTCACAAAATGATTTTTCCTCACCGGCAGCAATAGATAGTAGTGAGGGGCAATCAAATGACACAGAAACATTAAATACCACTGAAAGCTGTAAAAACGATAATATCAAAGGACAAACGGAATCAGAAAATTCGCAAAGCAGAAATTCAGTCTCAGATGGCCGAATTCAAACAGAAATACCGACAAATGTTTTCATTCCACTCCCTTGCTTTATATTAAAAGGAACGATTGAATCGAAAGATTTAAACTCTATCACAGGCAATTGGAGTTGTTATTCAAATAATTATTGCTTTAAATTTCTTGATACCATTATTGAAGATGAATTCATAATTTCTATTCATTATTTCAGGGCAAAATAATGAAGTCCAATTATTACCGATTTACAATACAGGCGACAAGGTATATTGCAAAGCTTTAAATGTGTTGAATAATACCATCGTTATTCGAGGATTTTGATTTCAATGACATAAAAATTTTGAAAAGATATATTTTACTTCCCTATTACTTCATTTCAGAAAGATATACCTTCAGTTGAAAAAGCGGATCAGAAAAATGCATCCAACACAGCTTTTCAAGTTCCTCTTATATGCACATACTTTTATCCGCAGTCAATTGTTCCAGGAAATAAAAAATCCGAGAATGAATCTCAAAGAGAATACTCTTCTTTCCGAATGCAAAATTCCGTTTGGAATTATCCTGTTATGGGAAAATCAAGTACGTCAGTGATTCATTAGGAAGCTGTTTAATACTACAAGCTGATTTGATATATGACAATACAACTTATTTCTCTCAGGCTCTTCAGAAAAGGTGTTGAGTTGTTCAAGTAATTCTTTCAGCTGCGCTGACAATTCTCGTTGTATTTCAAAGATAAAATGGTGTGACGGACGAGTTGATTGTCTTGATGCGAGTGATGAAATTAAGTGCAATTGTAAAAACCGTATATCGAGGCACAGACTTTGTGACGGTTATTTCGATTGTCCCTTAGGTGAAGATGAATTGGGATGTTTTGGTGGGTATAATTATAATCAAAATGTTAACATGAAGCATTTATAAAACTATGATTTTTAACAGAATTTAATCCAAATTAAATCATTCAAAACGGTGTTTCAAACAATTTTAGGTTGCGATAGCAATTCCTTCAGATGTGATGATCAAAATAAACAATTCAATCAATCTAACTGCGTCCCTATTACTCAGCGGTGCGACGATATCACACAATGTAATAATGGTCGAGACGAAGAAGACTGTATCATTTTAAGCAACGATGAAAAAGTAAATATTCTGGATATGTTCAAACTCGTATGAAAAGGACATTTTTTTTAATTCAGTTTACTTTAATTCAGGTTACTGATGTTGGTTACACTAATGGGTTTTTACATAAAAATTACAAAGGTGAATGGTACCCAGTGCGTGGTGTAAATGATTCATGGACAAAGCAAGCATGTCAAGTCGATATAGGATCGTTCCCTGAGTAAGAAAATATTTGTAATCAATAAGTATAAATTCATTATGAATGAGTACAAATTATATTATGTTTGTTTTTTAACTTGTAATGCTCTATCTATTTCCAGAGAAAGTCCAGTCGTGGAAACAAAGTCGAACCCTCGTCAGACGGAATTCTGTATCAGCATGCAAGAAAACGGGTCTTTTGAACTATCAAAAGATTGTAATGATCTGACGTATGTCCAATGTGACAAAATGGAATGCGGTAAAACGTCTGTAGCAGAGATAGGACAAAACGTGGGGCCTCTTTTTGGAGGAAAACCAAGAAGAGATGTATTGAATGAAAATAACGATATGGTTGGGATTGTTGGGGGCAGAGCAAGCGCACCCACGTCATGGCCATTTCTTGTTATGCTACTGAAAGATGGCGAATTTGCTTGCGGAGGAAGTATAATCGATGAGAGGTGGATCTTGACTGCTGCGCATTGTCTAGGAAATGTGTAAGTAATAAAAAAAAACACGTTCAATGCGAGATATATTAACAACCGAATTTCATCCATAAATTATTTCAATTTAATTTTTAGGGACAGTAATACTTATGTCGAGGTGAGAGCTGGAGTGCTTCGTAGGAAATCGTTTGCGGCAACAACACAAATTAAAAGAGCACAATCCATTTATATTCATCCCGAATTTAACTACGACAGTTATCAAAATGATATAGCTTTAATATATCTGTCTGATGAATTAAAGTTCAACAAGTGGGTCAGACCTATATGTCTTCCAAGTAGTGCTAATGAGACATTCATTGATGGTCCAACGCCAGGATCGGAGTGCACCGTTATTGGATGGGGCAGAAAAGTGGAAGATGGTAACGACGGTAAATAATAGTTGAGTTAATTTAGTGAAAATAAATGTATCTGTTTTATACCGTCGTTTTATCTCAATAGCTGACAATATGAGAGAAGTCGGTGTTGAAATAAAAAAAGAGTGCAATCACGCGGTGGATCAAAATGAAGGATCACTTTGTGCGGGTTTTATGGAAGGAGGAAAAGATGCTTGTAATGGAGATAGCGGAGGACCACTTTTGTGCAAGTAAAGCAAACAAATTTTTTTCGAATCAGTTTTTAAAATGAAATTGAAATTGATGAGATCAATTTTTTAGAAGTTCTGAAAAAAAACGCTGGTACATAGCCGGAATAGTTAGTCATGGAAAAGGTTGCGCTCAAGCAGGCGAATATGGTGTTTATGCTAGAGTCAAAACATATTCCAGCTGGATCGAAAAGATAATGAGTAAGTTTTCATCGACATTTTACTATCTTAAAATTATCATAAAAAACAGAATTCTCAGATAAACATGTTTGTTATTCCTATCTGTTATGGTTTCAACAAATGGTATGAAGATTGAAATCATTGTTTGTTATAGAAAATCCTTCAAGTGAAAAAGCTATGTTATCCCAGTTGAAAGGGTGTAGTGGGTTTGTCTGCAATAATCCGAAGGGAAAATGTTTAGCTCCAAACCAGAGATGTAATAAATTAGTGGACTGTTTGGACGCCGAGGATGAAGTTGGTTGTCCAATTGAGCCTAAAATGGAAAAAAATGTCAAGAGCCAAACAGTGTCAGCTAGTAATAATGAAAGTCGACACGGTGAAATCTCGGAAAACATTATTGGTGACTCAGAAAAATCTCATAATGAAGTTAATAAAAATGAACAGAAGTCTGAAAATGAAAACCCAAATGTTGAAACTGATGTTGGTGAGTTCAATAACTCTAAATTTAGTTAATCTGATACGTTTATACTGAATACTTCTGTCCGATCCATAGAGTCAACCACGAGAAATGAATCTGAAAGCTCGACAACGGAGAACTTGGACAATTTTTCCACCACGACTAGTTTTGATTCAACTCAAACTGAAATCTTCATTCAATCGTCGACAGAAACTTCGACAACTGACGTTAGATCTCAGGCTGACTCGGAAACCCAAACCGAGTCTGGACCAAGCAGAATACATCTAGAACAACAATACTTGTGCAAAAAGTAAGTAACTTCCCATATTTTTCATTATAACAAAAAAAAGGACGATTGTTTAAATTTGAATTTCACCTGATTTTTTTATTTCAGATATCGACAATTTGTAAGTTTAGACGCTCGCTGTGATGGCAATTTTGACTGTGAAGATGGAACTGATGAAGAAGATTGCACCTGCAAAGAATTTTTGCAAAATCGTAGCCCGGAAAATATTTGCAATGGTCGTTACGATTGTCAAGATATGACCGATGAAGAAGGATGTGGTAGGATTATTTTTCTATAATTAGTAAAAAAAAACATTCACGTTTTAACTAAGGCTTTCATTTTTGTTCAATTACAGAACTGTGTTCTGACGATGAATTCAAATGTATAATTTCCAAAAAATGTATCAACGCTAACGAAAGGTGCAATGGAGTAAATGATTGTTTATTTGGAGAAGATGAAGCTGACTGCAGTAAGATGATTTTGAAATTAACATATCTGTTCCAATGCATAAAAACTAGACTTTTGTTGAAATTCAAGTTTCTTTCAGTTACATTGACCGACGGACAGCTAATTCACGTAGACCTGGATGATCGACCTCACATGTGTCATACAGGCATTTTAACTGAATACAAAAATGGCAACTGGACACCAACTATAATATCGAAAAAACTTTCACAAAACGAAACGGAACTACACGTTATAGCGAAAAGCACATGTAATTATATCGGCTATAGGTAATGTTTTCTTATAACGGCTTTAAATGTTATAACTTTGTATGATTAAACGATATTTATACCGAGAAATTAACTTTTCAGTAACGTACGTGAAATTCAATTAATTTCGGTACAAAATAAAACAGTGCCTCAAATAACTAGTGATATCAGCAAAATTCATTATAATAATTCAAATGAGTATCTTAATGACACTGATGCCACTAATCAGGGTTTAAAAGTTACTTGTTCAGATACTTTGATGTCTCCATCAATTGAAGTTGTGAGTCGACCCGTTCCCTGGCAAGCTGCAGTTTATGTAGAAGGTCAGTTTCGATGTACGGCCATATTATTAGATAATAATTGGCTCCTATCTGCCCACACTTGTTTACAAAATATAGAGTGAGTATTTCGTGAATTATTGAGGATGAAATCTACATTTCCATTGCAAACAAAACATTTATCTTAAATTTCAATATTCCAGTCCTCAGGCAAATTATACAGTAGCGGTTTTAGGTTTATCAAGTAGTTACAACATTGCTGACGGCCCTTATCAACAAATTATTCCAGTAGATAGTTCATCGGACGTACAAGATGAGGAAGCAAAAATATTACATTTGAAATATCCGGTTAATAAAACAAGATATGTCCAACCTATTTTCATGGGAAAAAAGTAAATTCATTTTACTTTTTTATTTGCCTTAGTGTTAAAAAAAATATGATTCGGTAATAAATGTTATCTTCTTTTTTATAGAATTTTTCCTCCTTCGAAAAATGAAAGATGTATATTACTGGCAGACAGTACAGATGCTCAAACCAATACACTTTTTCTCAAAACAATAATTGACGATTGTCCACAGTGTTCGCGGTGTTTTTCATTGGATCGGGACTTAGGTTCAAACTCGACAAATGAAAATGTAAATTCACCTGTTGACATTTATTAAATATCAATCCGTCAGAGAAGGTGATGGAAATTGAATTCGTTTTTTATTTAAGGATGAATCAGTCACATGGAGTGGAACAGTATCTTGTTTAGGATCCGGAGGATGGTACCCTGCAGCAATATTTAACGAGCTGATCATCTCCAATTTTTCAGATCAAGAAGCGTTCACGTCCATCGAATTTTTGATGGCATATATATTCGAAGCCATTGGTAGTACTTTAATATAAATTAATTAACGAACTTAGAATAAAAATCATCAAGCATTGTGATCCTGTATATTTTCTATATCTATACTTGTTTGTTGCACGAGTTGTTTGTGCACAGGGGCAACAGTCTTAGTTAAGAATCAAATGCTTTATGAATTGTCGTTATACATTGATGGTTTAATCTGAATGCAATTTTATAATAATACAAAATGAAAATTAAATTTTTTATTTCTGTCACTTCAGATAAACACCAAATTGTAGAAACGCAGTTGGAGTGCAGCGGAATTAGATGCTCGTTAGGAAACTGTGTCCCTCTGAATAAAGTTTGCAATGGTATACCTAATTGTCGAGAAGGATCTGATGAATTTGCCGAACACTGTGCGAAAGCAACAGAATTTCGCAGAAGTAGTTCAACCACCTCAGGTGAGTTCGTCTGAGGTGGTAGAAACTATGGCTATTAAAAATTGCTTAAAATTGTTTGTTTAAAAATGGTCCAGACATTACTATCTGCTGTTCACTGTTTTAGAATGCGGACTCGCGGAGATTCGTTGTGCCAATGGACGTTGTGTCCCCAAGTCAGCGTTTTGCGACTCAAATGATGATTGCGGAGATATGACTGATGAGCCCAAATTCTGTAATTGCGGTGAATTCTTAAAGCTAACAGCGCCATCGAGAGTCTGCGACGGTAAAAGAGATTGTTATGATAAATCGGACGAAGGTCCCGACTTGTGCGATACTTGTGTAACTGCGCCTTTCTGCAAGGGGTGAGGAACTAAATTAACAATCATTGTTCACAATTATCGTGTACGATAACATTGTTTTACATGTTGCTTTCTGTATTCTGTAGACGTCATAATGAAAGCATCTGTGTCAAAGATTACATTTGCGACGGTGAAAATGATTGCGAAGACGGCAGAGATGAGGCTATTTGTGTAACATTGGTCCCATTCAATAACTCTAAGTATGTATCTTACGAAAAATGTGACATCAAATGGGCAAGGTTTTTTCTTTATTTTTCAATTTTTTCAGGCCAAACGTTGGACGAGTGATGCAGAAATCTTTCGGTGAAAAGCATTCACTCTGTTGGGATCGTCCTGCGAACGATGCTAACGCTCAATACTTTTGCAAGTTGTTCGATTACAAGACAGGAAATGTAGCAGTTGGAATGGCTGAAGTTGACTTCCCTCCGGTTCAAACGGAAATAGACCAGTTCTTTGTGGTGGTTTTAAATGACGTAGTATCATTAAGTTATCGCAAAGATGTGCCAATGGTTCGTAATGTAGAGCATACTGAGCCGTGTTTTCAAGTCTTTTTAGATTGTCAGTAGCACTTCCAGATGGTACTTTTGCACCAACTTTGTAAATATTTATTCAAACTAAAAGAAGGTCAGATACTACAGAAAAGATCTGTGGTAAATTGAAAGAAGTACATTTTAAATTATATTAAGGAAACGTACCATCAGTCGGTTATAATGTCTCTCGGTCTTAAAGAAACTGGCGCTACCTATATGTCTACTTTGAGACGTCTGAGAAAATCAATACCTTTTTTTTTACTCTGACCACCTTGCTTTAAAAATGGTATTCATTTCATTTATGTAACTGTTCTTTTGTTAATCGCTTCATCAACAGATTATTTATTCACTCTTTAAATATAAACCTGTGTTCATTGTTCATTCTATTACTTATGGAATAATAAATTTCATATCGGTATATATATATAATACAAAAGGAGCGTGTAATTTTTAACTCATTATTTTATTTCAAACCACCGAATTTAGTTATATTAATAAACGTGCAAAATTTACATTTCTGAATGCGTCATAAGTATGTCATAAGGAAGGAACTGCTTAGAATGACAGGGACTAATTGTTGAAACTGGGCGTGCGAGAATGCAAGGCGTTTTGTGAAGGAAGGCAAACTAGCAAGAAAGCACACAGCCGTTTACCTTCAACAGCAGCGACCCCTTGCGCTACATTCTTTCTCCCTTCCGCGACCACAGCCTTTCCTCATCTCGCAATCAAAGGTGCCTTTAAATTCCTATCCCCTGAATAGAAATCTGCGTGAGGCTCTCGCGAGTTTATAATAACAATTTAGACCTACATTTGTCTAAATCATTTATCTACAGTTCTCTTGACAAACTTATTTCCAAAAAGAATAATCAACAAGATTATACACTATGAGAGTAATTTGAGTATGAAAACTGTGGAAAAATTCACTATTGCACTTACGTAGTTTTTAATTGAACAATTATATTTTAAATTCATATTTTTTGTGCAAACAAATTCAGAGATGGGTATGTAAAATATATAATAATGTAAAATATATAATTATGAAAATATATGTAATGGACAAATGATTAGATTGATTTATTAGATTGATTTATAAAAACTTTTCAACTAAATTTTAAAAATAATCACGCGCTCATCCAACCTCATCCAGAATATTTGATTCAACCGGATGATGCACCGTTCACTGATTATTTAACAGTATTAAAGAGTGTACTCATCCATATTATATACTAAATAATATATGTTTTTTATCTATAAAAACTTTTTTAAATTCAACCCGAGTAAGTTTTTTTTCAATAAATTGTCCTTACTAAATATAGCAATGAAAAAACTTTTGATGTTAGTTTATGGTTTGACATGATTTGTAACTTTTATTAATACAATAAAGTTGAATGGAAATAATAATTTTTTTTCTATTACATTTTTAACAACAGAAACAATCTTAATTAATTGGGAAACAATTTGTTTGTTCGTTGAATTTTGTAGATAAGATCTTGGATGAAGTTGTGCAATATCAGAAAATTATGATTTTCATTTTGAGGGAAACTTTGTCATACAAAAATAACGAGTTTTTTTTAGTCAGTTTAAAATCAATCGTTATAAAATCAAAAAATGAGCAGCTACTCGTTATTAATACCGTTATAAATAACATCCTGTTATCACGTGGTCCTTTGAGATTGCAATGCGCATACGTAACAAATTCATTTTCAATCTATTAATATTCAACACAAATGTCTCATCAATCACAGTAATACTATTTTTTGAGCGAGCTTTGAACGTTTAAATGGCATATGACCCGATGGCATTAAGGCAAGCTTCTAGAGAAGATGTTACAGATATTAATTAATTAATTAATCTTTATAGAACTACACGCAAAACTATACAGATAAAAATCTACAACTGGACGGAAACAAATTACAAGATAAAATACCGCTAATCCGATTAATACGTAAATGAAAAATGTTTGATGGACAAACAGAAATATTTAATTTTTGATCAATAATTTAATTTCAAAGTTATTTTAAGTTTCCTCTTACAGAATCGCAATTATTAAATAATGGATTATTACTAAAAAAGAATCAAAACTGCAGATCCACGTTCGTTTCGAAATATTTGTACAGGCAAATTTTGTTCGATCATCGAATTAAAAAAGTTAATAAAAAGTAATAAAAATAGTAGTTACGAGTATAATTGAAACGACTTAAAGTTAAAAATTGTTCAAGTAATTTAATTATTCAAACTTTTTCATAAAGAGACTGTTGTTTCTGTGTTAAATTCTACGTTTGTTGATATTGCAGTTTTAATTAACTTTATTAATTGTAATAATAATAATAATAGTAATAAAATCGTTACACTAAAAGTAAAGCAGATTTTTTACTTGATTCATAAAAAGAATGTGATCAATAAGATTGAATGTCTTTGAATATACCCGCCTCCTAACAATTATAACGGTACCGAGATAAATTAGTTTTGGATTTATCATTCAGAAATATTTTAGCGGTTGGTCGCAGCAAGGTTTATAGGGCAGCCACAAGGTTGGCAAACACGTCTGAGATATACATCCACCTGTAAAGCACCACTGTCTTCGGACACACTGCTTACATACTACACTCAATCCCACTGACTCAACGAACGGTTTCTCAACGGGTCGATGTCCTGCCAAAAACTTGTTAAACATCGCCCCGTTTTTCACCTCACGACCACCTAATTCTTTTTTACCTTCAATCTCAAACGCAAACAAAAATTGAAAATCACTTCAGCGATCCAACAAAAATATACAACTCAAACGAGATTTTATTTATTTCAATAGAAAAAAAAATGAATACATTTGCGCAAATTTCATCTGATGATTATTATTATCCATTTATCTCAGTAAATGAAAACATAACGATCTCGCGAACAAAAAAAAAATGTTTGCACTGTTTGTACGAATCAAAGATGTTGATAAGGATACACGCAGTTTCGACAAATATAATAATTACGTAATTAGTGCAACACCAATGCAAGATAAAATGTAAATAATTGGCGTACAAAAAGTATCAATTATTTCATATTTTCCGCGAAAGTCATTCGATGAGTTTTCATTTCGCGTTTTTTGCACTGTATCCTTTGACTGTTCAGTGATAGGTGAACAAACTCGTGCAAGTACCACACACGTGAAATGAAAAGTGTCCATGCTTAAGCGATTTCTGTAACATTGTGGTATTCGAGGTTTATGGAAAACAGATTGTATAGATATACAGGCATGCGAATCTCTTGTACGTCGTCGTATATAGGAATCCCTTTTACTTTTGTGTACAGAAACTGGATTTCCTTGACTTCTTGTTAAGATGATAATAATTATTTTTGTACCAATTAATTATATGGGCCATAATTAACACCAATTCTAAGATGCAAAAAAAAAAAAATTAAAGCCACTTTTTTGGCTTATAGCAAAAATGCATTTGTTTTGTTGTCAATCATAAACTATTTGGAACCTTTGAAAAAAAAATTTTTATATATTAAATAATGATAAGTGATACGCAATCATTGGTAAGCTTAACCATTCAGATTTTAAACTATCTGATAAATCATATAAAACCAATGTTTTCTGATTTAAAAAATGGTACGACAGAGGGATTTTTTAATGCACGTGTTTATATAATAATAAACAGACCCCCGTGCATTTTAGCATCAAGACTTGTTCTGTGCACGCAGCTTCGCGTGCATACTGCATGTGTTACCGGGTTGAACGTCTCCACGAGCAGCAGACCTGATAACTGCTAACGGAATGCGGTTACGCCTTTGCTACATTTTTTAAGTGCTTTTTTTCCTGCTCCCATCTTACATAATCGTACGACATATGGCCGTTCTTTTAATAATGTTCTTTGAAAATTCAAAAACAAGAGGAATGACGACAAAAAATTAAACATTGCAATGTGGCTTTTTTTTTTTATAGAAATCTGATATTGAACATCAAAGAGCTCTGTGTCACAACTTGTCTATTGACTCATTTTATGGAATTCGAGAGATTCTTAATCGATCGTTAAATTTCTGTTGATTAAACAAATACGCTAATTTAAATTGCTTTTTCGTATATTTATTAGACTTTTACTAACGTCCATTTTGAGATACGTACGTGAACTGTTATTTCAAATTTAGACAAATGAATATAAATTGAAAAAAACTCATTCTTTTATTTGATTTTTGTTAACAAAAATGAGGTCTGAAAAAATTTCTATAGTTTCATTTTTCCGGATGCATTCCACTTGTAATTTAATGAATTTGGCCCCCAGTTGGAGGTGCATTCCATTCATCAGAGGTATCAATTTTTCCGGCTGATCTGACGTCACAAAAGCATCATTCTATTATTCCAAAACTTGAAACAAGATGTCTATCGGAAAAAACGTGCCTTTTAATTGCCAGAAACACGTGAACGAAATTTAAATGTTAACTTTTTTTGTTTACGCGTCTCTCCTGATTACCATATCTCCAAGTAAGTTTAGACAATCGGCGTTTAAATGGTTCGTACATTACGGATGGACAGGTAGGTGACCTGAACTAGATTTAAATTTCAAATGATAGAAAACGTTTTTCGAAAAAAAAAAAAAAAAAAAATTCAACATTATACTAAACCATTAAAAACACGAAACAATTTGTTTATTGTAAAAAATCTTCATTTGTCTTTTATGTTCACGTTTATATTTGTTTCTTATCCTTTACCAATTATCAATTTTTTTTATAGCAGTCATAAAAACAATGGAGTCTCACTACAATCATTGGCAAGATTATCTTTTAATGTCATTTTCACAACTGAGAAAATCGAACAAAAACAATGCTAAACATTTGTTTCAACTTTAATGTAAGATAGTTCGGGGTAAAAAAAATGTTCAACTTAATTTAAAACGCCGGAGCGTCTTAAATAAATAAACTGTCAAGACATGTTTACGTGAATTCGAGATTTAATTGACTTCTGTCAATTTGTGACACCATTTAACGTGTCAGTGATGAGATGAATTTTGAAAAAGCGTTCAACTTGAGATGAGAGGTCGGAGGGACTGACAAGTGCGTGCGATTGAGCGAAAGTATCTCCGTCGAGGGTTATACAACGGAGTCGATTTTTTAAGCTTCGTGGCATAGGTCTGCGGCCATTGGGCCCCTTTCTTGGCGACCCTGCAGGTATCCGTGCGCCTTCGCCGTCGAATCGGCAGGACTCGGCAAGACACGATCCTAGCCGCGAAGAGCCTCTCTCTTTCGATTGTCTCTCTCGTCTGTCCTATAGACTTCTCTGGCTGTCCTATAGAAATGCTTGGGCCCGTATACACGTAAACAGGTAAAGCCGTTCACTAAGACCCGAAGTCGAACTCGCGCCGGTTTCTTCAGTCTCTAAGTAGCGGGCCGGAGAGAACAAGCTCCGCGACCCGGAATTTTTAACGGAACGTTTTTGAGTCACGAAATAAGTTTCCTTTTTTTTACACTTTTTTTTTTTTTTTAATGCAACAGTCAAATTCAAGACTCGCGGGTGCATGGTGTTTGTGGTCAGGATTTGCGCTTTTCGGATCAGTGTTCCATGTTCCATTCACGAACTAGTCGACCGTAGGTGAAATTTCGTTGGACGTTGGGGGTGAAAAGGATCCCGGCTGATAGCGCGCAGGACAGCATAAGTAAGTTTGACTGCGTTGGAAAGAAAAAAGAAAAAAAAAGGGAAGAAAGTAAAGCAAACGAAGTTTGAAGGAAGCAAAGTATTGAATGGAATAAAAAATTTGCCTGACGTTGATAGGTGAGACTCGAGTGAGCATTTTGTAAGTGAACTGGTCGGAGGAATATTGATGCGAATGAAGTTCTGTGTAACGCTTGGTTCTTCGGAGTCGGTCGGTAGAGCTCGCTGCACGTGAATACGATATTATGTTGAGCGTCCGCCAAGAAAAACAGAACACCGAGTCAAGAATTAAACTTTCTTTCTTTTCTGTTTTCTGTCGTGCGAGGCTCGATTGTTTTGAATTTTAGCACAAAGTATCATTTAGGGAAGAAAGTTCGAGAAATTGAGTGCCGACGAATCGAAAACTCGCGCGAGACCTGCATATGGAATTTTCGGGCTGGCGATTTCTTTCGCGAAGATTTTGCACCCGGTTGTAGAAACTAAACAGATAGTTGAAAGTGGCGTTCAATCAATGTTCGTTTTTTTTTTTTTTTTTTTTTTTTTTAGAAACCATCATTGTCGGTGGATGACAAAAAAATCCATTATCTGAGCTGTGGCCATTAAATTTGAGATTGAGATTTGTCGGCGCAAAAATTACGCTAATATCAGTTTCGTTCCGCTGCAATGGACCAGCATTCCACTTATCTACTTCGAACTTGTTGCGCACTTCACGTGGCGCCACCTAACAAGCAGAAAGATGTAAAATGCAACGGTCCGCTGGCTACATTCAATAATTAATAAATAATAACATAATTATATTCGACATCAGAACTATTATTTTCTGCTTGCAGTGCACTTTGAGATTAGCCATATATTTTTTGATTATTATTATTTACACCGTGCGGTTATATTTAATCTCATTCCAACTTCGGCTTCTTTCAATCAAGTTTTTCATATAAAATTATGGCACATCAGAATTACTGTTGAATATTAATGATCGCGTTGAAATCAGGACCGGAGATGTTGCATCGTAATGAGACGTTCCTCAAAAATAGAGCCTACTGACTTTTAGACGCCGGATTAACAATGACTTTCTTGTGTCATGATGTCAATAGAATAATAAAACAATTCTTAAAGATGAGTCACCTCGAAGGTGGGATATGCTAATATTTTGCAACAAAAAAGTTATGCTAATTCATTACGCCGACAATTCATTGATTAGCGAACCCAGATGGCGTTCATTGATCAACAAATAAGCAAATTGAATTTTTTGTTTGTTCCAACTTGCTTTATTTCACATCTGTAGGATGATTGCAGCTGTTGAAACAAAAATTTTCCTCACTTTGCAATTGACAGTGACGAAACTTTTTCTTCTCGCCTACTGAAAATTTAATTACCACAAAAAATACAGTTTTGCAATCCAACTTTTGGAATTTGAATGTAAAATGATGACATGTTCCACTTGGGAATATACAATTTTCAAACTTGACGGGTCGTTTCAAACTGAACTTCACGTGAGGTTGATTTAATTTTAAAAATTGAGCGAACGCTGCGGGTTGTCTGGAGTTTGCGAGTCCTGGCAAAACTTCATCTTATTGTATAAGAATCGACGTTTATCACCATCCATCATGGTTGGCGAATTGGCGAAAAGGGCAACGCATCGATATAAGCCAGGAGAAACTGCCAAACGACGCGTAAAATGTTCGCCAAGTTGGGAAAATGCGGCAGCCAACGAACTCGCCGGTTCGAGACTTGGGTTTTATTTCCGTGGCACATAACCGGTCAGGTAACGTAGACGAGTAGATGAACAGTATAGATGTATCGTTAGGTAGGCGGCGACGCGACCAAGCGATAGTCCTGACGCGAAAGTGTGCAGCAATACGCGGTTGTACTTGAACCGATTCTGCACATTTCCGGACTCTATCAGGGTCCCGCAATCTTGTAACGGTATTAAGTGACACTTGAGTTTAATTGACAGCGTTTAACGTCACCGATACAATTGTTGATAAGCCATTTTTTTGTTCAATTCAGTTCCGTCCTCGTTGCGAAAACGGAACACTTTATCGAGACATGCATTCGACTTCCTCCAGAACTTTTGCGTGTTTACATCAGACGCCACTTTAAGTTTCTGCTTATCGTTGAGATACAATAGGTTGGGAAGCGTTTATTTTATTGGAGGTACAAATAAAAGAAGAGCAAAATACTGTCATTCAACAATCAAAAACGTCCACGTTATAACGGGAATGTGAATTTCTCCACAGTTTGAATTTCGAGGCAAATGGTTGGAAATGATTTTCAAAAAGTTTAACGCCGCTGTGAATACAATAGGAATGCTTACACCTGTCTATCCGGGAAACAAGTCCGGTGTCAGGTCTGTGAGTTACATTTTTGGAACGGAAAACAACACTTAGTAAATATCAGTTCGGGTTCTTGACAAGATAAAAGCATTTAAAAATGTTTGCTTCTCTTAGATTGTGTTTATAGAAACGAAAAGGTAAATTTTTCATTTTAACACAGTTTCTCGTTGGCGACAGGTTAGACGCGAAGCCGGTTCCGGGTTTGTACAGGTGCCGACTTTTTGTCAGACGTCAGACTGCAATAAAAGGAAGGATGCATTCGGGGGAATAGAAAACGATCATTAAGCGAAATATTTATGGCTCTAAATAGAAAGAGAAAGAATCAAAAAAAGAATGTCAACGATAAAAAGTGGAAGACGTTGTTGTTTACTTTGATAACATTGTTTGAAAAGATTCCAAATTTAATTCGATGATGATATTAGTATTATTACTGGTATTTGTAATAACGTCATTTGAGAGACACACCGTATGATTATAATTTCTTATAATCCATGCGTAATACCTTTGTCACGGTATGGAAAAGTTGTATAACAAGAGGGTTTATTAACTTCAATTCCAACTGAAAACATTGAAATAATTACAGTTATTTGCGTGAAATGTAAGTTTTTACCAGGTCATAGAATGTATAAAAAAATATGAAAAGAATAAGATTTTATTGATTTTATGAATGGGACAAATGAAAAATACATCATCATTTTAATGTTGGCAGCTTTTCTGAATGAAATTGTAAAGATTTTGTTATTTTCATTTGTAAAGAAGAATTTTATTTTTGGAAATAATATTAAAATTCAAACTTAGTTACACTGTTGATTTTCGTTCATTTCATCAAAAATGAATGAGTGCATGTTAATAGGTCAAATTATAAACCAAAAATTGTACTTATATTGGTATTGATCAAGTAGAAATAAATAAAAATATGAATAATTAACCATAATATAGTTTATCTTAATGCAAATTAAACTTGTTTTAATATAAAACATAAACTAAAATTTTCGAGAATATAACCAATTTTTAAACAGCGATAACTTTCAGTCAAAAAACCTTTCTTTTACCACAATATTAAGGTTAACACTTCAAGCTTCAATAAAAAAAAATTTGATTGAAAATTATCAGTGTTTAAAAATAGTTCATTTTTTAGAAAATTTTAGGGGGGCGCTAATTTTTGTGCAGAGTGTATTATGTGCCTAAAATAACATAACATTATCAAAATACGTTCTATCAAAATACTATTTTCAGACGTACAGATGATCAAAATTAATTCAATTCAGGAACACATTTTGATTTCATCTCAGTAGATATTCAATGAGAGAAATGAATTCAACATTTAAACATTATTAATGAATGCCATAAACTATATATGATAAATAATTAAATTAACAAACAAATTTAAAAATTTTCATTGTATCTCTGATATGAATGTTATGTTTCGCTGATGATTTTCCTGCATCAGTGTACAACATCCAACTAAACCAACAAAATATTCCATCCAACTAATTTAACCACCACACAAAAATCTAATTTCTAGCTCTATGATTCTGACTCATAACTTGAGAATGCCAAAATCGAACATCCCGTTATCATATGCCGTTAATCGGATTGCAAAGCCAACAGTGAAAGATATTCATTTTGGTCAAATATTCAAACCACGTTGCAGGAATCTGATGATTCAAAGAGCGAAAGACTCGCCTTGTCGGTTCTTTATGGCTGAAGTCACCAAGCTGGTTTGACTAGGCTTGACATTTAATCGTACGACAGAAAGTCAGCCTTTAGCAATTATAAAAACTTTTTTTTTTCCCCCATTTCACACATTGCTCTGCCACCCCTCGAAACAAAACAGGGAGGTGTTTTGAATTTGACGCGAGTCGTCCGGTTGTAAGTGCAACCGTTATTTAAGGCGATACGTCATTTATACAGCCGCGCCCACATATTTTCGCATCCGCGACCTGGATTAGGAGCGCATAATTTTCATACATCCAGCAGCAATAAAATCACATTGTACTTGGCTACTAGTACACGCGGTTTATCGACAACTTGCACTTATCGGTCGACGAACCTCTGTGTCCAACAAGTGGGGTAGTTGGAGCACAAAAACACCGAAGAATTCCAAAAGGTTAATTGTAAATCAGCGCGTCAATAATTTTTATTACACAACTAACGGGACAAATATAAACGGCAACTGAATTCATTAATTTTACTGCATATTCATCCTGGTCGAGTTATCGTTGGGAAGATCTTGATAACCTCCAATCAGTGTTGGACTCAAAATTGGAAAAATTGAACAAAATGATATCCCAAATGACCCTTTGTGCTATTAAGTTGCAAATCATGGTAATAAAATGAACAAAATTAATACGAAAAATTATCATCATTTTCTACAATCATAAGACCGCATATATTTTCTTTTTCATTTCTAGATTATAGGATGGGTTACATCATCGGGGCAATCTCACCATCACATTGCCGCACGAAAACAATCGCGAATGATCGGAGGGAATCTGAAAACGCACGTTCCACATATTATCCGTGGCACTTGGATTACGTCTAATTGCTATTGCATCTTCTTTTATGAGAACGTTAGTTTACCCACATAGACTTCATTTCAAATCGCACATGTGTTACAGAAAATGGTCGCGTCTCAGAACACTCTCTGATGGATAACATTTTGCCGCCATGGAAAATAAGTAATATTTCGAACCGAACAACTGGCAATTATCGAGCTATTGTTTCTGATTTCAAGTTATGTACCCCATTTGACTTTTAATCGGCTGCAACAAAATAAAACGTTCAACGGATAAATGTTTTATTTTTATATTCGCAAGCAACTTTATGGAATTTTAATGTTTAATGCTCGAGTCATTAACATTGACATTTGACTTGAAGTATTCCGGAAGGTGAATGTGAACGAAAAATTGAATAATTAATATGTGACGGATTTTATCTCTCCTGCTGTAGATATAAGTCATTTACAATTATTCGTACGAGAATGTCGATTTAATATTGCCAAAGAAAACCGGACCTTTGATGCTAAAATCGCACGTTGCAGGACTATAAAATGTGTAATTATCAATTTCTTCAATGGCGCGTGGTAGAGGTCACAGATCTGTGAAAAAATTCGATAGCAGCCGATAGCAATCATCGACACCTTATTTTTAAGGCAAAAAAGTTTGACGTTTGATGCAACAGATTGAAGGCACCGAAGCATGTCGGCTAGAGGATCGACTATAAATATATTATACCTATATTTTATACTAAGAATGAGAATCATGCAGCGGTTCTTCTCTGCACCAGGCGTTAACGTACAGTCATTTTTATTCAATTACTTTTCAGTCATCTTTTTTCGCCCAATTGTGTATAACTCGTCTGAAACTATTTATTATCTTCAAACAAAAATTTGTATTTTGATTCACGCGCCTTTATATCAAGTCTTATAACTTGGAAGGTGTCCAGGTATATAAAATGTCATGCACTTGTATGTCATTCAAGCACGATGACGTATAAGATCGTATCTAGCACATGTTACACTTCGCTTAAATTATTTCTTGATGGAATCACAAATTTGAAAAAAAAAAACAAAAAAAAAAAACAACAAAATTTGTCCTGGCGGATGTATTTCTTTTTTTCGTTTTTGGACTTGGACCATAGGCTATTATTAAACGCTGCAAACAATAATGCGTTAAACGTGAAAGCGAACGGACGAATGCACAGAAAAAAACAGTCCTTGGATAATATACACGAGACGTTGAACGTAGTACGACTCGAACTGGTGGAAGAACTCCTCGTCATAGTACGAATTGTAAAATGTATTCAGGCATTACCGTAAGCGATACTTTCATATACACAACCACAAGCATCTTGGGTGCTCACGCACTTGGGCCGATTGCCGATCAAGCGCGAGAGAATTCACTAGTTCGTACGGTGTATACCTATATATACAAACCAGACGGCGGTAACGAAATCCTTCTTTTTTTTCTACATCCTGCTACAATTTGCAATGGATAACGATGCGGTTAACGGCGTAATGATATTTATACAATGAAACAACGTAATATGTGTCACAAGTTGTTTTAGTTTATGAAACAAGTTATGCAATGTTAATTTGATCATTAAACTTGGTGAGATGTTGTTCATTTCATTTGCGATGATTTCTGATGTGCGAATATTCACATAATTGTGGAAATACCAATTTGGTACAGTTTATTTTTTTTAACATTAAATTGATTAGATTGATTGCCCACATATTATGAACTGAATGTAAAAAACAAATCAAATTTGCAACAAAATGAGGTAACAGGAAATGATATTAAACAAAAAAGTAGATAATTGAGGGATAATTTTGTGAATGATAAAAATCATGATAAATAAGGCTGGACAGAAATGTGATATGGCATATACTGAAAGTTACTCAAATTCGTTTGAATTCAGAACCAGAGCTTGGTCATTCATACAGAAAAAGCCGTTACGGTGTGCAACACTATGTACTATAAGTAGACTTGGGTTCTCAAAAGAAGGTTGCAATTATTTTATCGGTAATAGCGAAATCCTACATAAATATTCTCGTCGTCAACTCAATTAATTCTAACGGATATGCTCCATATATCCCGAGATATATTCTGTGCAAGTTAAATATCTGAGATAACCGAAAGGTTTCTTAGCTTTTCCAAAGACAATTCGTTATAGACAAATAAAAATTGTAATTATTTCATCAAAGTTATTTCATTAACTGCCTTAATGGACATGTTTTATAGTGACATTTCGCCTTAACTTTAAATTCTTTGTTTAATTGATGGAAGTGCAAAACATATTCGGATACGATTGTTCACAAGATTGTTGCATCAATTAGAATGGTGCGTTGCTCCAGTTACATGGGGATAACAATGGCAAATATAGAAATAAGGTACACGTGAGATGAGCATCAACTTTCGCGATCGTTCATCTTGAATTACTTTTCGTGTGCACTCTTCCCACGAGATTCGTAAATCCAATTTATGTTTTGTCGTTGCATCACATAAGCATAATTAGTTACAGCACCGTTACTTCTCGCATATGGGCGTCGGGAATATTCATTCGCAAAACGTGGGAGCTGAAAATCTCGGGCCAGAAACAATTTGTGATTGTGACTTGTCGCAATCCCGCGGTGTGTCTTTTGAATTGAAACAAATGCGATCGCGCATTCTGTTCAGCTGCCTGTCGATGAACTTGTTTTTCCTCCCTTGCTTTTTAATTTTTCGTTCAAACGAAAAATTACTTTTTGGAATGTTTTTATAATTCTTGTTGTTCAATCGTTGAGATCAACAAAGTTCGTTAAAAATTTTGTAATCAATTCATATTTATTTAGCGGCAAACACTTTGTTTGAAATTTTATTGAAGCAAAAACAATGAAGTGAAATACAGTTACGATGGACGTGTTGTTATAAGTGCGCTATACAATTTGTCACGGTTCAACCGCACGTTTTATGCCGCGACATTGGTTTATCGCGTTACGTAAAATGATGAAGCAACAGGTCTCGTGAGATTAAGAATGAGACATTAATATTTCGTGTCCACCAGGACCTCAATTGTTGATTCAAATTTTCTCGCGCATTCAACTCATTACTACATGAAAATAGATCTTGTGAAACTGGGATAGAGAAATTTGAAACAAAATTCCTCGCAATGGGGTGTGTGCGCTCTGAAATATTTGTTCAACTTTTATTAAAAACAAAAAATCCAATCACTCAAAATAACAAAATAGAACCGAAATCAAACACTTTGCTGAAATATATTTTTCTCTTAGGCGATAAAATATTTATACATTTCCAATTCATATGGTACTCTAGTTAATGAATCAATAATTTATGAATAACAACAAAAATATCGAAAAATATATAGCTTTGAGGTGAAAGATTTTTTATCGTTTTACTTTTTAATTACTTTTTAAACAAACTGGATGAATTTCGATAAAAAAAGGTTGATATTGATTTTCAGTATTAAAACGAAAACAAAATTTTAAACATGACAGAATATAGCTCTGAGTCATGTGAAGGGTGCTCCATTTGGTTCTTTTTATCTCAGCGATGATGACATCTTACAATCTCGTTTGCGATACGGAGAGAAAATAAATCGATAACTAATCACGCGCACTCGTTGCAGAACTAATTCGTCCTAACGGTGATCGCGTAGCAAATGTGCGAATCCTTGACTCTCATTGGCAGACATAAGACATTCTCGCGCCTTCCATCATCAAATCGCAGGAAAATTTATTTCTACAATTTGTCCACCAAGGACCGTAAGGAATTCATCGGTAACCGGAGCTTCATGACTGTTAGTAGGATGTTTCTTTTGATGCTTCCGCATTCTTTTGTGTATGACGGTGGCCTGAATGATATTTCCAAACCATTTATATTTTCACTGTCACAGTTTTCACAGTCGATGGAAGTCTCTACGGAACATAAAAGATTTAAAATATTTGTTAACTGATTTGATTTCAATTGTATTTCAACATTTTAAACAATCGTTGAATTACAATTTTATGGATACAACTGATAAATATAAAATTAATCAAAGTTTGAAAATGATACAATTTAATTCAAAGTAAAAGAACATGTAACCAGGGAATCAAAACTTTTGGGTAGTATTTGACTATCACATCAAAAGGGGTACATCACAGTTATTTTATAACATAACACAGAGTTCATTAACATATCATGTTCGTTTGACTTGTATATATATTTATGGATCAGAATGGGCCGCTCCATAACGGTACAATTTTCTTTGAAACTGAATAGGCTATGAAATACGGTCCGGTGACGTTCCAATGATTCCTATCAAAAAATCATCTGTGTGAACAAACATCACAGCCGGCAGATCATGTATATTCGTCCCCAACAAAATGTAATTCGAAAGGTGCCAACGTGTGACATTTATGTGATTACGCCTGTCGCATTTTACGTTTTCACTTTCATTGTTTAATTTCTTTCAGTCGTTTTTTTTTTTTTTTTTTTTTTTTTTTTTTTTTTTTTTTTTTTTTTTTTTTTTTTTTTTTTTTTTTTTTTTTTTTTTTTTTTTTTTTTTGTTATTTTTTAATTTTTTCCTTTTTTTTTTTTTTTTTTAATATTATACTTTATTGAACACAGTTTTCTCTTTTAAGATTATAGCAAGAGAGCGAGGTACAAAAGGGAAATGAAATAACGAATAAGTGTTGCCGTCTGTTTTATAGTTTGACATTTTTTAGATGGACAAATTTATTGTGCTTGCAAAATATTGTCAATGAGATATGAATATGAAATTTTGATTGAAGCATTTTTTTGATTTGAAATTTAAAGAAATTAATAATAATAATAGTTGTTACAAGATGGAAGTATGCTTTTTCGCCGTTCGTTTATTTTATGAAGAGGGTTCCGTCCGAGACACAATTGCATATAGCTATAGGATAACGTCTGATGAATAATATTGCCTTGAATTAGCCGTATGTAAAATTACTATACACCAGTGTAGGCATGTTATTATGTTCTTTTGAACTCAAAATCACAAGCCCCTTGTATGATTTATATGCTTTTTGCATTTGCTACAATACACGCTCCGTCGTGATACGAAGCAACAAATTAAACAATTTTTTTTTTCGTTGACACAATAAACAAATTAATAATAACAGAAATAGAAATGAATCAAGTTTTCTTTTTAAACTCTTTTTTTTTCTTTATCGCACTGTTTGTTTAAAAAAACTTTGGCTGACAAATCTTTTCGGTCGCGACAATTCTATGGCATGTGAATTGATTTTTACGGTCATCGTAAATTTCATTTTTTATGTTTCTTTTCATAATGGCGCAAAACATGATATGAGCGCTAAACTCTGATCCCAATCCGGTTTTCGGCAAAAATTCCTCACTGCTCATATATATATATACACATATATACGAAAACGGTATAACAAATCGTCTTGCATTTCACTTAAAATAGTTGCACACACAATACCAAAACCCGAGAGCACTGATACATTTATATTTCACTCAGAATGCAATTTAAAGTCCTTCCCCTAATTGAGAAAAAACTGGTATTCATGAATGAAGTTGAAATAAATAAAAGATATCTAGCCATGAGCGTTGGTAACATTGCACTGATTGTACGATATCACAATTATATTTATAGCACAATTATCCAATTAGACAACATTTTTACACCGCACGATTATATGCAAAACATTTTGTAATCACCTGCGGTCAATTTTCAAATGTCGAGAGACTTATTATTACAATATTAGTATAAGCACGTCTGCGCCAGGCTTTGCTTTTATTAAGATGCAAAGTCGAGTTTATTAAAAACTGCTTTTGACTTTATCAAATTTATTAGAGCTACGTTAAAGAAACAAGCAAAAATATATGATAACAAGTTGAGATTGGATTCATTATTTCCAACTCTAATGAAAATGATTATGGGTGAAATTTCATGTTGAATAAATGGAAAAGTTTTTTATGAGTTTATGTTTTCAGATTTTTTTAGTATTTTAATTCAAACTTTTAAGTCACATGATTATGAGCACCACGTAAGAGAGTGAAAGTTTTCAATCTACGAAGATGCGTAAAACTAAATTCATAATTTATATATCGATTAATAAACTATGCAGAATGTTTACATTTTCTCATCAGAAAAAAGAAACATGATGTAATATTTATATAATTTGGATGATACATTTATATTTTCGTCTTATTTTAGTAAACTTATATCATCAGATCGGAATTTATACAAAAAAAAAACTTTCCGTCTAGAATTTTGATTGACGAATATTTAATTTTATATTTTTGTTTGTTTCTCAATTCTATAAAAGTAAGAAATTTGTATTAATGAAAATTGTTTTTGATTGTTACAGAATTATGCTTCTGAGAGAATTAGCAGCCTTTTGGGCTGTCGCCCTTCTGTGCCATCTTCAGCTAACGGTGTCTCAGGTGAGATTATTAATTTCTGATTTCGTGAATAAAATCTTACAAAAATGTAGACCGATACATCGCGAGTCGTTCGTAGTGAGAAGCTTAATTTGCTACCGATCGTAGGCATCCGTTGAACGTAGGTTAAAACCGCAAAGCCACACCTTCATCGTACAAAACAGAACACGACTATTTTCTCTATCGAATCGTTGAGAATCTGTGGGCTTTTCTTGCTGTTATTGTATACATAATTTATATCTCGTTTCGCGTTCATTGCGTCATTGCAAAACTTTTTCTTTTCAACAGTCAACCTGCTGTACAAAACAAAATTTCTATCTGTACTTGTTTCTTTTATAATTTGCGGCTACGGTATAGAAAACACATATAAACAAGAGTCATAATTTAGCGGATATAACAGATTCACAGTATACTACGGTATTTTTCTTCGATAGAAATAGTTTAATTCTTGTAACAATTTCTGCTTTCAATAATAAATTTATTGCAACGAGAAAGTAAAGTTGAATTATTAGTTTCTAAACGGTCAGCTGATATTTTGAAAAAAAAAATGAAAGAAAAAAAATAAAAGTATGTGACGATTGTTGATTAAAGTAAGAATATGATACGTGTCATATACGTTGCTATTACATGATTCGATGCTCGAAGAAAATGATCACGAGAACATTAGCAACGTTTAAAATCGAAACTTTCTAAATAATTCAAAATTATCAACTCGTTTACGTGCGATTTGAACTGAACCTCGAATATGCACTTTGAGATTACAAACCTTTCAGATCGATTCTTTTTCTGGGACTTGTTATATTAGATAGATTGACTGAAATAAAAGTAAATCTTGTGACCTATATAATTGCAAGAAACCAATCAACTTTTTACGAACTTTCCTTAAAACAATCATTTCACGTAATTTCTTTTAATTGACAAAAATTACGTTAAACTCAATAGAGGAATTGTTTTTTTTTTCAAGTAATACAATAGACGCAGCATTTATTAAAAAATATCTTAACCATTGGTCTGCGTCATAGGATGCAGTATGTGCACCAAGTGAAAGTGAGTCTCCGCGTATATCAGCATTCGGTTTTATTTACGTAAGAATAGCAAGCACATTCATTTGTGCGTCAAACAATTACTGTAAATAATAATTTTCCAAGCTTTGTGCAAATATTGAAATTGAAGAATTATTTCCGATCGAATAAATTATAAACTCATTGAAAACTGAAAAATTGAACAATTCTTATTTTTTTTTGCTCTCATTTGAAATTTGTCTTTATTTATATTTATTTTCATTATAAAAAACAATTTTTGTGATTTCTTAGTTTCACAATATTTGAATAGTCGTTGCTCTACTTGAAACTCAAATTAGAATGAAAATGTCGTAAATTGTCTGATCAAACTAGTCCAAAATTTATCATTTTTTTCATCCTCCCATAAAAATTTGACTTTGAGTCGTTCATTGAGATATCTTGACTGTTATAATATTAACAGACCAAGCAACAAATTTAGTGCCAATTCCAGATGGATGCACGATGGTACAGCGTACAACAAATTTTTTATTTTTCATTGATCAACGACAAATGGGATGTACTTGACTGCCTTCTTGGCTTTCACTTAATTAAGCTACAATAGTAACACATCACTTATGCTTACATACCGAAAATATCGTAGCTCAGGAATCTGCGAATGATTTATTCCTTGGAAAAAATTGCCTAGTTAATTCAAGCTTCATCATTTTCTTATAAAATAAATTCTGTTATATTTATGGTACTGAATTATCCTTCACCTAGAATAAAAACAAATTGTTCAACTGGAAATCCTCAATTTCTCACCTCAAAATGAGGTTACGCTTGCATAATTTTCAAATTCATCAAATATTACAAATAAAAAAAAATGGAGAAAAAAAAGAATTGATCCAGTTACGTAATGTTGAAATAGATCCTTGATGATTCAACTATCTCTATCCTCGTTTTAGATCTTAGTTCTGAGTCATAAATATTTATTTCATCCGTCTCTGTTGAAATCGATCATTTTTTAAAATCTAATGTAACATGGCTTTGTTGCAGGGTCCGACCGCAAACGTATTCACCTGTCCGAATGGTGAGTATTAGAATTCTTGTTCTATTAGAGAGAGCGCTCCTCAAAAACAGGCTCTCACGGTAATCGTTCTCCGTGAAAAACTGTCGAAGGGACAACCTGCTTGAAAATGCAGGTAGGCACACAAGCCTGCAGGTACCAAGGCCATATATCAGCACCGTCCAAGGGCAGACTGCGCCAAAAATACTACCATTATATGATTCCGTGGATGCTTCTAAAAACGCATTTTTTTTCTAAGCACAGATTATTATTTTTTTCCCCCTCAAAGAAAAAAAAAATAACACGTTAACAAAAGTCAGACTTAATCGTATAAGTCAGGTAACAAATTTGTCCTGACTAAGACCGTTAATAGATTAAAAAATTTTCGAATGCTCGAAAAGGGATCAGTCATCAACTTGAAAAAAAAAAAAATCTAAAACATGAAATGGTTATGGAAACTTTTTTTTTTGTTAATGAATGAAACGTGGTCATATATGTTGTGGGTGTGACTGAGTGTTTCGTGAGAAAATATTTCTCTCTGGTGGATTAATTAATTATTCAGAGTAAAGCTTCCGCATATGTGTATCGGATGATTAGTGATTCGTCATGTTCAATTGTAAAGAAAAAACAGATGAACAAAAATAAAATGTTTAATAAAATGAAAAAGAACTTAATGTATAACGTAATGATAATTTTGTATTACAACAAGGAGGCTGCGAAGCTAAACGCACGCAATGATTCGAGGTTAACGGCACGAATAAGTTTCTTTGTACCAGTACGAACAACCTACATAATTGCACGAGCAACGTGCACAAAAGTGGAACGGCGTTAACGAACGGTCGAATTCTTACGTATATGCTTGTTCGTAGAAGGTAATGTGTGTTGTTTTCTGTATCAGTCAAATATAATTCAACGCACCTCGTTTTGATGGTTTCGTGTCAGTGAACTATGAATAAATAAGTCAGCAAATTTTTGTTCGTTTAACAAAAAAAAAAAAAGCCAAATATTTTTAAACTTTCGAAAATTCAAACACAAACTTTACAGATAACATTTTAATTTTAAAAAAGAATGGTCATTTTTTAAATGAGATGAAATCAGTTTGAATAAAAATAGTTGTTAAAACTATTGCGCAAAATATTCTAGTTTAACATTTTCACAGTCGCTTGACGTATGCTGAAGGAACGAAATTATGAGTTTAAAAAGCTGTACTCCGAAGCAACATAATGATTTTGTAATATTTTTCGGTCTTAACTTTCCACCTGAGAGAGATATTATCTTATAATCAAAAGTAAATAATAAGGTTTAATATCTGTGATAATACAAGGAGTCGATATAGCCATTGACGAAGAATCGTCCATTGAGCAAGATCATGAACGTCTGACATTTCAACGAGAAGAAATTCTCAAGCGATGCGTAATAACGCTGCGACAGAACAAGTGTTGCGTGTTCGTATAATTAGAAAAATCTCGTATCTGCTATGAAAAACTCGATTTGAGATTTACAATTGGTATGAAGGAATTTGACAATGGGAAGTAACAGATTAATAACTCCTTTTCATTTCTTATTCGGAATCCTTTTTTCCAGACTGTTTGTTAAATCATATTCTGAAATGAAATAAAATGTCAATATAATTATAAATGAAAACGAAGTTGTTGAAATTATGAAAATGAGATAACTTATGGATGTAACTTTCTTCATTGCTTTATGGAATTATAACCTTCAACAGTGATCACATGCAGTTTCACCAATTTTATTTTTCAATTATGATTTTTCCGCATTTCCTCTAACAGCGGCTCTAAATGTCACTTAATAGAATTTCAAAAGTGACAATCTCGATATTTATTTAATTTTTTTTTGTTCAGTTCTAAACTGACCGCAGAAAATTTCTAGCCTTGCAGTGACGTTGACCCTTTTTACTTCGAAGTTTACGCTGCGGTGTGCTGACAATAAACACTCGTGTTTTCTTTATCACAATATGCTTTTTCTTTACAAACACAAATCATGGTTTCAGGACACGAACAGTTGACAGCGCTATGTCCATTGCAATAGCACCTCTCTGCACATAAAAGCAAAAAAGTAAACCATGTTAACCAATCGGCTCTCTATCCAACTGATTTGCGGTATAATTCGTTTTCATTTCGTTTATGCAACAACAATACATCCGTCTTCTTATGTCACATTTAATACAAACATGTTTAAAACAAACGTCAAAACATCATCGCACTTTCACACCACCAGAAAAAAATACAACATGTAACAAACAATTGCACAAACAAACTAAGACTTATTGTTTAAAACATTAAGCAGTCATTTGTGTTTTTCAACGAAACAAAATTTTAATTGCAAAATCGTCTTTTTAATAAAGAAAAAAAAAAAGTAAAGGTAACCGCACGGTAATTGTGTAATGCAAATTTTTTAGTTCATAAGGAAGCATGGGTAACAATTTTCACACGCCATTCAGATAACAAATTTTCAAGTTCTTAGAAACACTAAACGACTTAATGCAACGTCGATCCGACGAATAAACCCCGTTCACAGTCAAAACGGTATCGACGCATTTCTGATTTCAACTCCCATAAGTTGGGACGACTAATGCCAACAAACTATAATTGAATATCAAATCGACACTGAGTGTTTTACTTCTTTCAAATCGTTAATTCGAGTTTGGTCGACAGGTACACTTTTGAAACCCTCCGATCAAAATGTTTGAGATAACTTTGTTCTCACGAACACGCCAAGTGTCTCAATTTTCCAAGATTGATGATCTCATCAAACAAGTACGACGAGTTTTCCTCAGGTTTCTCCGAACTTTCTAAAAATAAAAGAACATGTATTTGAAAAAAAAAAAAAAAAAACCTGGTTCCGATTGTACGGTCGGTATTTAAACATCATTCATCACCGATTCGATAGGCCTGTACCTGTGCACTCGGGATCATCTGAGTGCACTTACAATAACCACAGTTGAAAATGCATCTCATTCGTTAATAGGAAAAACTTGTGTTAAAACCAACGAAAAACAAATATCGTTTCTTAGTTCATGACTTATTTTCTTCTTCACGGGTTTTAATTGAAAAACAGCTTATTCTAGGTGGTCTGCCTTCCCTTGGTCAATTAATTACTTTTTATCAAATGTATTTTTTTATACAAATTAGATCTGCGTAATGATGAGCGCGTGAGATTTAATTAGGTATACCGAATCGGAAGCGGACTTCTGACCTCGATCGTTTTTAGTGCGAATATCATGATGAAGCTCGGATAGAAACAAAATACCGGTAAAGAATTGTTCGGAGGAAGAAGCTAAGTTAATAGCTAAGAGCGAGAAAACGGAAGAGCTGGGGCGACGAGTTATGGATCAATGCGGCTAACCAGTCGCGGATGATGTTTTCTCGGTACCGAGTTGGCACCGGTCAGGTTATATCAACAAGTTTAATCGCAGTGATAAAACGTCAAAAAAGTTCCACGTTTCAAGCAGGTTGCCACTTCGACGAGCCTTCACGGACAAATTTGAAGCTGAGTTTTCAATAAATTTCCTTTTGCTTACAGGATGGGAACTGCGGGGTATTCACTGTTATAAATTCTTCAACATCAAACACTCATGGGAAAAAGCTGCGGAATTATGCAGGAGGTATATATATATATATAACAGGCGCCTGAATATCTTGATATTTTATTGACGAATTGGACTTTTAAATCAACCACGGTTGAATGCATGAATTAAATGAAAAAATTGTTACACGTAACGTTACGAGCAGATCGTTGTCTGTTCTTTCCTCAGGTGGTATCGTTAATTTCCATAATTGTGTCCCAATTCAGGTACGGCAGCGAGCTCATGGTGGTCGAGTCGTACAGCGAGAACAACGTGTCGTCCGGTATGATCGGTCGCAATTCCGATCGCTATTGGCTGGGTCTCACATCGCTCGATGACCTACGAACCAACACTCTCGAATCAGCGGCGGGCATGCTGGTCTCACAATATGCTGGTACATGAACTTTCTAATTTTTAATTGCTCTTCATCATATGCTCTAATCCAAGTCACAATTTGAGTCCCCCGGTTGATCGCTTGGCTCTGTTTATTCATTTGTTGTTTTTCATTCCTGTTAACGGAATGCTGTAATTAAAATGTTAACGAACCCGTGTCAACTTGTCGAACTTGTAAACACAAATTCATCGTTATCTTGCGCTTGAGTAAACGCCGCTTATTGTCATTGAGCAAGTCCCAAGTCCACCGGATCGAGGTCGCGGAAACGCGGAACTCGCACGCGGCACGAAGACACACTTTTCCCACAATAGTGTTTCTATAGGCCTGCTGTGTGTGCGCGAGTTTTGCGTGCTTACAGCAGCGCCAATTTGTACAACAGCAACGTCGGGGCGTTTGCATTTGCATAATGGACTTAGGAAAACTTGTGCTGCCACCGCTGGCAGCAGCACAATTTCGATACTCCGTGTTTCTAATGCCTTTCGTTCTATTTAGGTTTCTGGGCCCTCAATCAACCGAACCCGCGATTCGTTGCCTTCGGTACCGAATCGACCAAGTGCGTCGATGTCGCGGTTACTGATGATCAACACCAGTCATGGGAACTCACCACTTGCGAATCGCTGTTGCCGTTTATGTGCCGGGCCAATGCCTGTCCAGCAGGTACAATCAATCGATCAAAAAATCTGCAATCAATAAATTGAATTTGTTGTTGAATTCATCTTGAATTTAAAATAAAACAGAACATTTCAATTTCAAGTAAAACTGCATTCCAGTTTACAACTGGATGAATAAGATGCAAACCCATTTGTCAGGGGATTTAAACATAGTGTTTAACTTGGTTGTACCCTTCACGCAGGTTCATTCCATTGCTCAAATGGAAAGTGCATAAACAATGCATTCAAATGCGACAAGCAGGACGACTGCGGCGACTTTTCAGACGAGATAGATTGCCCGACGAACTGTCAATTTTACATGGCCAGCAGCGGCGACGTCGTCGAGAGTCCAAACTATCCGCACAAATACACTGCCATGAGCAATTGCAAATGGACCCTGGAAGGACCTCAAGGACACAATATCCTGCTTCAAGTAAAATCTTCTATTACGAATCCTGCAAATCGTCGTTATCATTTTTGTTTTCTCAGCTTCTTATGCGACTGGTCTTTCTTCTTTTAGTTCCAAGAATTCGAGACGGAAAAAAGTTTTGACATCGTACAAATCCTGGTCGGCGGTCGGACGGAAGAAAAATCTGTGAACCTTGCGACCCTCTCAGGTAAACAAGACCTGAGCAACAAACTGTTCGTATCGGCGTCCAATTTCATGATCATCAAGTTCAGCTCGGACGGCTCCGTGGAGAGGAAAGGATTCCGTGCTTCGTGGAAAACTGAGCCACAAACTTGCGGTGGAATGCTCAGAGCATCACCTCAAGAGCAGATGCTCAAGTCACCTGGATATCCTCAGAATTACCCCGGTGGTCTCGAGTGTTTGTACATCATTCAAACGCAACCAGGACGCATCATTTCTCTTGAGGTACCGTCATTACGCCAACTGAATTAAACAGTTCAACCCACCATGTGAAATAAAACTCGCACAGTTTGCAGATGCATTGTCAAGTCCAACAAATTTATGATGCAAACAAGTTTTCATTTGCGTTCATTACCTTCTTGTTTGGGGTCGTTTTTCTTTTCAATGTGATTCAATTCTTTGCAGATTGAAGACCTTGACCTTGAGATGAATAGGGATTACATTTTGATACGCGACGGTGATTCTCCCATGAGCCGACCGATAGCGAGACTGACGGGAGGAATTGAAGATAATCCTACAGTCATCATGTCTACGGAAAACAATTTGTATTTGTACTTCAAGACGAGTCTTGGCGATTCAAAGAAAGGTTTTAGTATTCGATACACGCAAGGCTGTAGAGCCACGATCACCGCAAGCAATGGAACGGTACAAAGTCCTTCCTATGGCTTGAATGATTATCCCAACAACCAAGAATGTTATTACAAAATAAAAAATCCACAAAGAGGTCCATTGTCGCTCAAGTTCACGAATTTCAATGTTCACAAGACCGATTTTGTACAGGTACGAAGTTTCGACCAATTTCAACAAGTAGCAACAATTTTCATCGGTCAAATTTTATTTTAATCAATGCAAATTTTAGGTTTACGACGGTCCAAATACAAACGGTTTGAGACTTCACTCTGGAAACGGTTTCACGTCAAACACCATACCAAAAATTACCTTAACTGCCGAGAGTGGTGAAATGTTAATTCGCTTTGCGTCCGATGCTTTGCACGGCAGTGTTGGATGGCAAGCTACATTTTCAGCAGGTTAATATTATTGAACCAATTTGTTTAAACAGTTTATTTTCTCACTTGAGAGTGTTTGAATTAATTGATCGTTCATGTTTCTCTAGACTGCCCAATTTTGAAACCCGGTGAAGGAGCCCTGGCCTCTAGCAGAGATACAGCGTTCGGCACCGTGATAACCTTTTCGTGTCCACTGGGCCAAGAATTTTCAACAGGGAAATCCAAAATCGTGACGCAGTGTTTGCCAGGAGGCAACTGGTCGGTCACTTACATTCCCAAGTGTCAAGAAGTTTACTGCGGCCCTGTACCGCAAATTGACAATGGCTTCTCAATTGGCTCATCGAACGTAACTTATCGCGGCCTCGCGACTTACCAGTGTTACGCGGGTTTTGCTTTTCCAACCGGAAAACCGACGGAAAAAATTTCCTGCTTGGCTGACGGTCGGTGGGAGAAAAAGCCTTCTTGCTTAGGTAAATTGCACGCTTGCAAACAGCAAAATAAACGTTCACATTTGCAGTGATGTTATATTTCATAAATCATAATTCAAAAAGACAATTCGAAAATAACGTTTGGTTGAATTCGCAGCTTCGCAGTGTCCTCCACTTCCGGAAGCGCCGCACTCGAACATCACGATTTTAAACGGCGGTGGTCGAAGTTACGGCACCATTGTCAGGTTCGAGTGCGAGCCTGGATATGTAAGGAGTGGCCACCCAGTTATTCTTTGCATGAGTAATGGAACGTGGTCTGATAACGTACCAGTTTGTACACGTGAGTTGTTTCACCTAATTATCAACTGCTTATTCGTAGAAAATGTCAAGCAATTTCTTGACAATGATCAATGATTTACAGGTGCGAAATGTCCTGTGTTGCCTACGATTAAAAATGGCTTCGTTGTGGACGTGACCAGGGAATATTACTTTGGCGACGAAGCCAGAGTGCAATGCAACAGGGGTTATAAATTAACCGGAACCAATCTCATTCAGTGCGGTGCTAGTCAATATTTCGAAAATGTGCCAAAATGCGAAGGTGACGAGAAATTAAAGAAATAAGTACAAAAGCGTAGAAATCGCGCTTCTATTATTCTGAGCACACATTCAAATGAGCTCTCGCTTTTTTTACAGACATAAATGAATGTGCATCCAGTCAGTGTGATTTAGCGTCAACAGAATGTATAAACACACCGGGAGCTTTTACTTGCAAATGTAAAGCCGGGTTCTCTCCTACCATGGAATGCCGTCCCATCGGCGATTTAGGTTTGATTAATGGAGGAATACCAGATGAATCGATAACAGTTTCTAGCAGTGAAGTTGGCTACCTTGCACCGGTCAGTTAAGCACTTGTTGATAATTTGGGAAATGATAAGAAACATTTTAGTAATCTAAACAATATTTTTTTGTTTCATTAGGGTGTCAGGCTAAACAGCGGAGACGGATGGTGTGGTAACAATGTAGAACCTGGTACCAACTGGATCATGATCGACATGAAGGCCCCTACTATTATTCGAGGATTCAGAACTCAGGTGGTTCACAGAACAGATGGAAATGTAGCATTTACGTCTGCAGTTCGCATCCAGTACACAGATGACCTGACGGATTCGTTCAAAGATTACACAAATCCGGACGGGACGCCTGTGGAATTCCGCATTTTGGAAGCCACCTTATCTGTGCTGAATCTTCCAGTTCCAATTGAAACACGTTTTATTAAATTCCGCATCCAAGATTATGTCAGTGCACCTTGCTTGAAACTGGAAATTATGGGATGTACACGACTGGAATGCACGGACATAAATGAGTGTGCGGTCAAAAACGGCGGCTGTCATCAAAAGTGCATAAACAATCCTGGAAGCTTCAGTTGCATGTGCAACACTGGTTTTGAATTGTACAAAGAGAACGGCACCGCTGGATACTACGTTGAAAAGGGTGAAACTGGCGAGAGAGACGGAGATATGTACCAGAAGAATAAGACCTGTGTTCCTGTGATGTGTCCAACATTGACAGCCCCTGAGAATGGAAAGATTTTGGCAACTAAACTTCAGTACCATTTTGGCGATATCATCAGGTTCCAATGCAACTTTGGATACGTTCTGGCCGGTTCGGCAGCTGTTGTCTGCACTTCTGGTGGACTGTGGAACGGAACCATCCCTGAATGCCAATGTAATTATTTATCTTGTTTTGCCATTTAGATCCTAATCATTTGAATTCTTCTAACAATTATGTTTTTTTTTTTTTTTTTCAGATGCTAAGTGTGTCTCTTTGCCTGATGACAAAAACGAGGGATTAGCCGTAGTCAGGACCGATGAAAACAGCGTGCTGGTACCATTCAAAGAAAACGTCACACTGAAATGTGCAAACAACGGACGTTACCTGCGCAACACTGCAACATCCAACTTCAGACAATGTGTTTACGATCCGAAACCAGGATATCCTGATTACTGGCTCTCGGGGGCCCAACCAGCGTGTCCTCGAGTTGATTGCGGCAAACCTTTGCCCACACCTGGAGCCGAATATGGTCAATACTTGGACACCAAGTACCAATCATCCTTCTTTTTTGGATGCCAAGACACATTCAAACTAGCTGGTCAAACGAATCGCCATGACAACGTTGTGCGCTGTCAAGCAAACGGTGTTTGGGACTTTGGAAACTTGCGATGCGAAGGTCCAGTTTGCGAAGATCCTGGTAGGCCTCCAGATGGTTTCCAAGTAGCCCGCAGCTATGAACAGGGTTCAGAAGTGCACTTCGGTTGCAACCGACCTGGATACATTCTGATCAACCCAAGACCCATCGCTTGTCTACGAGAGCCTGAGTGTAAAGTGGTGAAACCCTTGGGATTGACATCAGGTCGCATCCCTGATTCAGCCATCAACGCCACCACCGAAAGACCAAACTACGAAGCAAAAAATATTCGACTGAATTCTGTTACTGGATGGTGCGGCAAGCACGAAGCGTTCACTTACGCCAGCGTTGATCTTGGACGAGTGTTCAGAGTGAAGGCGATCCTGGTGAAAGGTGTTGTAACAAATGACATTGTAGGAAGACCAACCGAAATTCGTTTCTTCTACAAGCAAAAGGAATCCGACAACTATGTCGTATACTTCCCCAACTTCAATCTGACAATGCGCGACCCAGGAAACTATGGCGAACTTGCTATGATCACTCTTCCAAAATACGTGCAAGCTCGTTTCGTCATTATTGGAATCGTCAGTTACGTCGACAATCCTTGTCTCAAGTTCGAGCTCATGGGCTGCGAGGAACCATCGAAAGAGCCTCTCCTTGGTTACGACTATGGTTACTCGCCATGTGTTGATAACGAGCCTCCAGTGTTCCAGAACTGTCCCCAACAACCAATCGTGGTGCAGAAGGGACAAGACGGCGGTCTTCTACCGGTCAATTTCACCGAACCAACTGCTGTTGACAACAGTGGCAGCATCGCCCGACTCGAAGTGAAACCTCAAAGTTTCAAGACACCGATTCGCATCTTCGAGGATACCGTTGTGAAGTACGTGGCCTACGATTACGACGGCAACGTGGCCATCTGTGAGATCAACATCACTGTCCCTGACATAACTCCACCAAAATTGAGTTGCCCGCAGAGTTACGTGATTGAGTTGGTGGACAAACAGGAGAGCTATACCGTGAACTTCAATGAGACTCGCAGACGTGTCAACGCTACCGACGCATCTGGACCAGTTAAACTGACTTTCGTCCCGGAAAACGCTGTCATCCCGATTGGAGGATTCGAAAATGTCACTGTCTATGCCACCGACTCGAATGGAAACAGAGCCCATTGCCACTTCCAAGTATCCGTCCAAGCGACGCCTTGTGTGGATTGGGAACTGAAGTCGCCAGCTCATGGCAATTTGAAATGTCTTCCAAATGACAAGGGTCTGCAGTGTATCGCAACTTGCAAACAGGGATACAGATTCACCGATGGAGAACCGATCAAGACTTACAGCTGCGAGAAACAGTGGTCGCCTTCGTCTGTGGTGCCAGACTGTGTTTCGGAAAGTAAGTTGAACCTCTTGCTGTGCACAGTTAAAACAACGCTGTGTTCAATTGAATATTGCGTTTTGTAAAGCAACGCTGTAACATAAAAAGGACATAAAAACGCACCGTGTAATTGGCTTTCCGTTAGGTCATGAGTTTGATTATAAGCAATTTCTACGATTTCTCATAGTCACGACGAGAACTAACGGAAAATTTGATCGGAAAATAAAAAAGAAAAAAGAAAAAGAAAATGTTAAATTCCATGAATAAATGTTATTAAATTTATTATCATTTGTTTTATAGACACTCAGCAAGCTGATTACCATGTTATCGCGTCTGTGACGTACAGAGCTAACGGAGCAGTTTCACGATCCTGTCTGCCTCAGTATCAGGACTTAATGGCCCAGCATTACTCCCACCTTAATACGATTTTAACACAACGTTGTTCCGCCGTTAATGTTAATATGAATGTATCTTTTGTTCGTTCTGTGCCAATCTTGCTAGAGGAGAACGTTTTGAAGGTACGCACTAAATTACAGTCAATAAACATAACGAGTGAAACCTTGACTGGCGGTCATTATCTTTAATTGCAATGATATTTCACATTTACAGATGGACTTTATTCTGATCATTGTTCCCGCTGTGAAACAACCACAACTTTATGATCTGTGCGGCTCAACGCTGAACCTGATATTTGACTTGTCGGTACCTTACGCCAGCGCCGTAATTGAACCATTACTGAACGTATCTGCCATTGGCAACCAATGCCCTCCTCTGCGTGCCTTGAAATCATTCATCTCGCGAGGATTCACCTGCAGCATCGGCGAAGTTTTGAATATGGATACAAACGACGTGCCACGTTGCTGTAAGTACCATCATTATCTCTCTGAGAGGATAATTTAATATGAGAATCCATCTATTCATTTCACACTTGTTCCAACAGTGCACTGTCCAGCGGGAACGTTCGCTGGAGAAAAGCAAAAGATCTGCACGCCATGTCCAAAAGGTTTCTATCAGAACAGCGACAGACAGGGCTCTTGCCTACGCTGTCCGTTCGGTACTTACACGAAGGAGGAGGGATCAAAGAGCATCGACGATTGTATCCCAGTTTGTGGCTACGGTACCTACTCTCCCACCGGTCTTGTACCGTGTTTGGAATGCCCACGTAATAGTTACAGTGGCGAGCCGCCAATCGGAGGTTTCAAAGACTGTCAGTCATGCCCCGCGGGCACTTTCACATACCAACCAGCCTCGCCTGGCAAAGATAGGTGTAGAACGAAATGCGATCCTGGAATGTACTCCGACACAGGATTGGCACCTTGCGCTCAATGTCCGAAGAACTTCTACCAGCCCCAGCATGGCGCCACATCCTGCATCGAATGTCCAACCAACATGTACACAGATGGTTCAGGTTCAGTTGGCAGGGAAGCCTGCAAACTTACTCAGTGCACTGAAAACGTCTGCCAGCACGGAGGTTTGTGTGTTCCTATGGGACACGGTGTGCAGTGTTACTGTCCCGCTGGTTTCTCAGGTCGTCGCTGCGAGATCGACATTGACGAGTGTGCCTCACAGCCGTGTTACAACGGTGCGACCTGTATCGATCTTCCCCAAGGCTACAGGTGCCAGTGCGCCACGGGATACACCGGCATCAATTGTCAAGAAGAAAGATCTGATTGCAAGAACGATACCTGTCCGGAGAGAGCCATGTGCAAAGACGAGCCCGGTTATAATAATTATACCTGTCTTTGCAGATCAGGATATACTGGCGTCGATTGTGATATCACGGTATGTATCAGTATTTTGAACAAATAACAAGTAGTGGAAGATGGATCGTGATTATTTTTTAATCTTACAGATAAACCCGTGCACTGCAAGCGGAAACCCATGTAACAACGGCGGCACGTGTGTTGCCCTTCAACAAGGTCGATACAAATGCGACTGTCCATCTGGATGGGAAGGTCAAAGCTGTGAGATCAACACTGACGATTGTGCTGAAAAGCCATGTCTGCTTGGTGCTAACTGTACCGATCTCGTGGACGATTTTAGCTGCGATTGCCCTGCTGGTTTCACTGGAAAACGTTGTCATGAAAAGATAGACTTGTGCTCGGGCAATCCTTGTCTGAACGGGATGTGCGTCGACAAACTGTTTAGTCACGAGTGTGTCTGTCATCCAGGATGGACAGGTGCTGCTTGTGAGATCAACATTAACGAATGTGCTAGCAAACCGTGCAGCAATAATGGACAGTGTATAGACGGAGTTGACGGTTTCACTTGTACCTGTGAGCCTGGTTATACTGGAAAAACATGTCAGCACACCATTGACGACTGCGCGTCAAAACCTTGCCAAAACGGAGGAACTTGCACGGATCAATTGGAGGGCTTTGTTTGCAAGTGCAGACCAGGTTTCGTTGGGCTTCAATGCGAAGCTGAGATTGACGAGTGTCTGAGTGACCCGTGCAATCCAGTTGGCACAGAACGTTGCGTTGATCTGGACAACAAATTTGTTTGCAACTGCCGAGAGGGATACACCGGAGCATCTTGTGAAGTCAACATCGATGACTGTTCATCAGATCCTTGTCTGAACGGTGCGACTTGTCGAGACGAAGTCGGTGGATTTAAATGCGTCTGTCCTAAAGGATGGGCTGGAGATCGTTGCGAGAAAGATGTTGGCATGTGTCAGAACCATCCTTGTCAAAATGATGCTGCTTGTGTAGATCTTTTCTTGGATTACTTCTGCATGTAAGTGAAATAGCACATTTCTAAAAATAGCCAAGTACCATTGTGATATCATAATTTAATCCAATTTTAACAATTTTTCAGATGTCCATCCGGAACTGATGGAAAGCAATGTGAAACTGCACCAGAACGTTGTATTGGAAATCCGTGCATGCACAATGGACGGTGTCAAGATTTTGGTTCTGGTCTTAACTGTACTTGTCCTGATGATTACACAGGCATCGGTTGTCAATATGAGTACGATGCCTGTCAAGCTGGAGCCTGTAAAAACGGAGCATCTTGTATTGACATCGGTGAAGGTTTCACCTGTGTCTGTCCGCCTGGTTATACAGGCAAGACCTGTGAAGAGGACATAGTCGACTGCAAGGAGAATTCTTGCCCGCCATCAGCTACTTGCATCGACTTGACTGGAAAGTTCTTCTGTCAATGTCCGTTCAACTTGACTGGTGATGATTGCAGAAAATGTAAGCATCAAAATGACTTGACTTTGAATTCAAATTTATTCATAGTTGCATAAAATATGATAATTCTTTTCTCTGTTCAGCCATTCAAGTCGATTACGATCTCTACTTCAGCGATTTAACTCGCAGTAGTGCCGCACAAATCATTCCGTTCTTCACTGGTGCTAAAAAGAGTTTAACCATTGCTATGTGGGTGCAATTCACGCAGAGAGACGAAGCTGGAATATTCTTCACCTTGTACGGCGTCAGGTAAGTTCAAGATAAATTGTACAATTAAATTAATGTATGTCCACACAAATATTTCAACCGCATCGTTTCATTTCAGTTCTCCACATGTGCCAACGAACCGTCGTCCTATGGTCCAGGCACACAGTAACGGGGTACAAGTATCATTGTTCCCAGACATTCAAGATGTATATCTACCATTCAGAGAATACGCCACAATTAATGACGGTCAGTGGCATCACGTTGCTGTTGTTTGGAACGGCGAAAATGGTGGTGAATTGGTTTTGATCACTGAGGGATTAATCGCCAGCAAAACAGAAGGCTACGCAAGTGGCAGAAGTTTGCCTTCATAGTAAGATTTGTTTGATAATTTGTTCAATTAACTCAAGGTACACTTTGCATGATGATAACAATTCAATAAATTTTATAGCGCTTGGGCGGTCTTGGGAAAACCGAGGAGCGAAAATGTAAAAGGATACACCGAGTCAGGATTCCAAGGACATCTGACTAAAGTTCAAATATGGACTCGTGCGCTGCACGTGACAAACGAAATACAGAAACAAGTTCGTGACTGCCGCACCGAGCCTGTTTTGTATCAAGGATTGGTTTTGACTTGGGCTGGATACGATGACATCATTGGAGGAGTTGAAAGAGTTGTGCCGTCTCATTGCGGACAGCGGGTCTGCGTGCCTGGCTATGGTGGTCCTAAGTGTCAACAGTTAGAATCTGACAAAGTACCTCCCAAGGTTGAACATTGTCCAGGTGATCTATGGGTGATTGCCAAGAATGGTTCTTCAATAGTTACCTGGGACGAACCACACTTCAGCGACAACGTTGGTATCGTCAAAATTCAAGAGAAGAGTGGACATCGGTCCGGTCAAACGCTATTGTGGGGAACCTACGACATCAGCTATGTTGCCTATGATCAAGCAGGAAACTCTGCTAGCTGCAATTTCAAAGTTTATGTTCTTTGTGAGTAGATTATTATTTTTATTTTAGTTCTTGAAATTATAAATAGGTAGATGATGAATTTTTACCCTTTCTTTATTGTTACAGCTGATTTCTGTCCGGAATTGCCTGACCCGATAGGAGGATCTCAACAGTGCAAAGACTGGGGATCAGGTGGTCAATTCAAAGTTTGTGAAATTTCCTGTAACCGTGGCTTACGATTTTCGAAAAATGTGCCCAAATTTTACACTTGTGGAGCTGAAGGTTTCTGGAGACCAACTAATGACCCAGCATTACCGTTAGTTTATCCGGCTTGTACAAGTGAGTATTTTAAAAACTGAATAAATTCTTTTTGTAGTGTAACTTTTTTTCATTAACCCTGACGTCATTTACTTTTGATAGGCTCATCTCCTGCTCAACGAGTTTTCAAGATAAAGATGAACTTCCCTACGTCCGTCCTTTGTAATGAAGCTGGTCAAGGTGTATTGAAACAAAAAGTACGACACGCTGTTAATTCGCTTAACCGAGATTGGAACTTCTGTTCATACTCCTTTGAAGGTGAAAATAAATGAGTGATAGGTTGAATTCATTTTTATTGGTTCAACTAAATATATTTTTATGTTTAGGTACACGTGAATGCAAGGACTTGTCCATCGACGTCCAGTGCGACCATCGCACAAGACAAACTAGAGAAACGACTGAAGAAGATGCTGGCACCTATGATGTTTCCATCGAAATGCCTGTTGAAGCGTAAGTAAAACATTTTGAATAAACGAATAAACTTAATCAATTTTCTCAATTCATTCATATTTCATTCACTGAAAAATCACATAAAAAATTCTTCGTTGATTCACTTGTCTTGTATCATCATAGAACGAGACATGCCCGCCAAGGCAGTGATACCTATGAAGTGGAAATATCATTCCCAGCTATAAAGTAAGATATTATCGAAACACAGGGCCAATCATTAATCTACTAATTGATGATGAAACAATGTTTGACGCTGAAGCCTTTAATATGCTCGACTACTAATACATATTAGCCCCTTACCCCCCTTTTTTCTGTTGACAGAAAATTGAAATCCATAACATTAATAATGTCAACTAAAAACGAATCTTATTAATATTTGGCCAAAAAGTAATAAAAATAATAATTCACAACATTATTTTCAAAAACTAAACATAATACCGTTATTTGTATGCATGTACTATAACTACTAATGAAAAACTAACCTGATTAACGTACTTGGAACATTAAAAGTTAATCAGCTAATTGATAGCGTAACAGTGAATTGCTTGGAATTTATTTAAGTGTATTCGTCAAAGTTGAATAGCATTGAAAGTAATTAGATGCGGCTTTATAAGGATCGTGAGGAAATTATTGCAAGGCTTGCCGGATGAAGGATTAGAGAATAAAATTCTAGGCCAGAGTATCTAGACATACTTATTAATGCAAATTGAAATTACAATTTTTAAGACAGGAAAGAATCGATTAACCTGTACTGATTGTTTCTATGGTTGTATTTTAACAGGAACTTATGTACCTAAGGTGTACCGAAGCTACGATAATAATTAGATTCTTTGCAGCTGTAAATATCGCTGTATCATGGGCGAATCGTTTTAAATCAAACAATCAAATCAATTGAAATTTCTTTTTTACAGCGATCCAATCCTGAACGCAAATTCCAACGATCGTGCAACCGTTCAGTCTCTTTTGGAACGACTTATCCTTGAGGAGGATCAATTCGACGTTCATGACATCCTGCCGAACACCGTACCAGATCCATCATCGTTGATCTTGCAATCAGATTACGCATGTCCCAAAGGTCAAGTGGTCATGGCTCCTGATTGTGGTACGTATCTACCTAGACAATCAATCACACCTTCCTTATTAACAGGATAAAAGATTTGTTCATCCTCACAATGAATTATTTTACATTACAGTACCTTGCGCTGTTGGAACATTCTACAACGAAGTCACGAAAGAATGCGAGTCTTGTCCAGTAGGAACATACCAAAGCGAATCCGGACAGCTGAAATGCAGCTCATGTCCAGTTATAGCCGGACGACCGAGCGTTACTATCGGACCTGGAGCCCGAAGTGCTGCTGACTGCAAGGAACGTTGTCCAGCTGGAAAGTACTACGATGACAAAGCAGGGTTGTGTCGCAGCTGCGGACATGGTTTCTTCCAACCGAACGAAGGTAGCTTCTCATGTCTCCTCTGTGGTTTGGGTAAAACAACACGAACCGCAGAAGCGGTTTCGCATGAGGAATGCCGAGACGAGTGTGGATCCGGTCAACAATTGGCGGTGGAGGGCAAGTGCGAACCTTGTCCGCGAGGAACGTACAGGACCCAAGGTGTTCAGGCCTCTTGCCAAGCCTGCCCACTTGGAAGAACAACTCCTAATATGGGCTCGGCAGCTATAGAGGAATGCTCGCTTCCTGTCTGCGAGCCTGGATCACATTTGAATGGTACCCTGAACGAGTGCATCGAATGCAAAAAAGGAACATACCAACCGGAAGCTCAGCAAGCTTCCTGTATACCTTGTCCTCCTAACACCAGCACCAAAGGACCAGGAGCGGTAAGATCGAATCTAACTGTTTTATCTCGTTGATTGCAACAACTCTGTGAGCATTTATTGAATTTTTTTTTCATACTGAATTATAGACCAGCAAAGCAGAATGTACGAATCCATGTGAGATGAATGAGGATGGCATGCACTGTGACCCCAATGCCTACTGTTTGCTGATTCCTGAGACTAGCGAGTTCAAGTGCGAATGTAAACCTGGCTATAATGGAACAGGAAAGGAATGTACGGACGTTTGTTTAGGGTTCTGCGACAACAAAGGCGTTTGTCTGAAAGATTCCAGAGGTCAGCCATCATGTAGGTGCATCGGCAGTTTTACCGGGAAACATTGCACTGAAAAATCAGAATTCTTCTACATTACTGGTGGAATCGCTGCTGGAGTTTTGCTCATTATCATAGTTGTTCTTCTTGTATGGATGATTTGTGTGAGGTAAAAAAAAAGAAACAATTCAACTTCTTTTATCTTAAAAAAAGAACTAGTTAAAATATTTAGTTATAACAATTGTGATCATTTTTATAGGGCTTCAAAGAAGAGAGAACCTAAGAAAATGCTCACTCCAGCAACGGAGCAAAATGGATCACAGGTGAACTTCTACTATGGTGCGCCTACGCCTTATGCTGAATCAATTGCTCCTTCCCATCACAGCACATATGCACATTATTATGACGATGAAGAGGACGGGTGGGAAATGCCAAATTTCTATAATGAAACTTATATGAAAGGTGAAGCATCAATTCAAACTTACAATGACATTTAATTTTTCTTCAACATTGCTGTAAATTAAAAGTTGATTCTATTTATTGCAGAGAGTCTCCATAATGGTAAGATGAACAGTCTTGCGAGGTCGAACGCAAGTATTTATGGTACAAAAGACGATCTCTACGATAGACTGAAACGCCATGCATATCCAGGAAAGAAAGGTATGGGTTATGAATTTTATGATTCAAAAAATGGAAATTAATAATAAATATTAAAATTAAATAAGATTTGATAATGTTTCTTTTTTCTATTTTCAGACAAAAGTGACAGTGACAGCGAGGGGCAATAAATCTTCGGATTAGCATTATGCCCTCGTTTTGTGAGACTGCTACTGGCCTTCTCAAAGATTACGTGCTTGTAAAACGTTAGCACACGTAAAACACATATTGCAAACAATGGCAACTAACTTTTGAAATGTTTTACCTTTTTGTACTATTTGTTTTACTTATTATTATTCTATTATTCTCTAGTAACACTGTTAAGATTGTAAATAAATTATAATTAATTATACGCTTAAATTCGTCACGTTTGTGAAAATTGATGTATTGTCAAAAATTAGAATTTTCTACGTTTGCTAACGTGATGCCAGCATCAATGTATGCCTTTTGTGCTATCAAATCACATTAAGATACTCTTTTGCTACGTTTGAATCCGAATTGTGTTCAGATGTTGGATACTTATTGACCTGATTGTGTTTTGTTTATAAAATAATCAGCTGACAGTTAGTTGAATAGAGGAGTATTGTTAAAATACGTGGTGCAGAAGACAGCTGGAAGTCTGTTGTAAAAATACAATGAGTTGTTGGTACGACTTTTAGTCCTGCAATTGTGATTTACAGATCACTATTACTTCGGTAAAATTATGTCAACCAATAACATTTATTACTCAATAACTAACACCTCCCATTACGATCGCTATCATCTATGATCGAATGTACTCAACTTTTAACCGGTCTTGTTAACATTTTTTAATTATTGTCAGTTTGTACTGTGTTGTGAGTAAATGATTGAATGAATGCAAAGAATATGTTATTGAATGAGAAATCAGGTTAACTATTTCTAACAAGTATGTATCTTGAAATTTACTTTAAAAATATTAATAAAGCACAATTGTGTAAAATATTTTCTAATAAATTGATTTTAAGATACATATTTTTTATGTTCATATTGAAAAACTGAAAACGCGTTACATTATTATTTAGACGATATAATTTTTATGTACTGTACAAAAAGAAGTTTCAGTTTCAATATGATTGACTGGATAATTGACATAATAAACTTGGTTTCTTTTATAGAGAGTGTGAATGAGAGTCATTTTTGTATATTTAAAATTAATTATAGTTTGTATTTTTATTACAATGATACCATTTTTTGTTAAAGAAATTAGTTTCAAGTAATTTGTACTTATTGATTTTAATAGTGTGACTGAACTGTGCACATGTTTATGTAACAAATTACACTGAAAACTAAGAACTTGTACTAGTGGAACTTTAACAGACATCTTCCAACTTGAGACGACTTATTAATTTTTATTAATGCAAAAATTGGAGGGTTAGACAAATGAAGTCTCATGAAAAGAAATTGCTCAATATCTGTAAGTTTAAATATGTTTCAGTTTCAGTTTTGTACAGGTGCCTAATTTTTAGTGCGTAATCACTTTTGTAAAAGTTTTTTTTTCTATTTTGTTACTACATAAATATATATATTTACATGTTTGTATAATAATTCACAAAATGATATTGTAAACAAATTTATCAATTAAACGACGATGCTTGCAATGCAAAAATAGGAAATATAGATAAATACTGCATAGTAAAAGAAATCCCAATCAAACTATATGAATTTTGATTAAAGCGTGTAATTTCGAAACGCTACTCTACCAACTGATGAATAATTCGTGATCTGATGAGATTCAGACCGATTGAAGATGAATCTCAGCACATTTATTTAAAAGCATGATCATTTTTGAAAGACAACTGCATTTTACAGTGTCACGTTTTATCGATTGAAAAATCAAATCAATCTGTTAGTCATTTATATTAAAATGACATTTATCGAAACATATTAATAAAGTCTTGTTTTTTTAATATCTGACTGACTCCTTTATTTCTACTTGTTTGAAATTGAAACATTATACCTGACATCAATTGTATAAAAAAACTTCCCCCTGGATCAAAAAATGGTACACGTTATTGCCAATCCATTATAAAATGGCTGTATTTTGTCATTTAACTTGATACATATATTATATTCCATAAGTAAACATGCCAAAACCGTCATGGCTTGACGAAATAATTTTATACCATACATAATTTTACATTTAATATCATTTACATTTATGTAACATCACACATACAACACAATACACCATTCCACTGCTCTCAAAAGCATAAATAAATAAAAATAATTTTGATAAATTAGCTCAAATGTAACATACGTCCTTATTATGCATTAAAATGAAATATATTTGTGTTAAATCCATCTCAGCTAAATTGAATGAAAAATAATCATGAAATAAATTCGTTATTCATAATTCGTGAAATATGTAATTAAAGTGGTATTACGAATATCATTATAAATTGATAAAGTAAAAATGTGGTAATTCAACTGTTTCCATGCGGTTACTTTTTTTCTAATTTTAATTTCACTTTGATTTTGGCGTGAATTTTAAGGACCAATTGAGTATATATGTAATTCCTATACTCTTGACTGGTAATTGTAATTCATCGCAGAATTAACTTGTTCGTAAATAATTTACACCATAAACGTGAGATCCAGCCGATGGTAAAATATATACACATTTTTTCACATCATGAATCATAAATCCGATGCTTATTTATGTAACATTTAATACCTAGCGTTGCTTACGCCGAATCCATTCAACATTCAATACTAATCCGGTTTCCTTCGAGAACTATATGATTACATATGTTATCTATATATGCTGAGACTGTTGTATCTCGAGGAGACTAAACCATGTCCCGATTCTTTTCGTTCCGATTGAACTGAGAGCCATTATTACTCAAGTAGAAAAAAAAACGAAGCCAATTTGTTGGTACTGAACATTTTTTGTTCGTCATCCGCACTACCACAGAATTGTTGAGGTTTTTTTGAATGATGAAAAAAATGTTTTTTATTGTTTTCGTGTTCGGCCTGACTTACTTGCCTACTTGAGTACCTAAACGACCTATATACTCACACACGTTTTATAAAGTTAATGAAAGACATTATTTTTTGTAACAACATCATGTACATTTGTAGGTTTTGCGAATTAATTGTGTTGTCTCATGTAATCGGTACTTTGTGTAATTAATTAAACTTCCATTCAAATAATTCGTAGAACAAATTATAACGCTCAAAATATAGTATTTGCGATAGATGAGAAATAAAAAACGAGTTGCGCATATGCACCACCGCCTTCGTATAAATGAACTTCCATTTCTTATTCGACTATAATATTAATTATAACAACAGCGTAAGCGGTGATTGAACGCTTCTACAGCTTTTTAATTAAAACAAAACTTTGATCAAACCTTCGATCAACTGTATTTAAATTTTCCTTGCCATTCTTTTCTATTCTCGCTTCTCGATTCAATTTATTTCCAAATTATCACGACATTTTGATTGAAATTGGATTTTATCAATTTACACGTTTATCTCCAGACTGAAATTTCTCAGTAATGAACACGTTTAAACTAACGACATGAGTCATTTTTCATATTTCTATGATCCTGATTTCAGTATGAATATTCGTATAGGGGTATTGTTCGTTATGCTTTTATAAAAATATATAACGACGTACGCTTCTCATTGAAATCGGTACCTGGATTTAAAGGTCCTATAAAAATATTTTGCAAACATAAACGCCCTATAAAATATACGAATCACGCAAAATTCTATAAAAATATCATTTACATTTCAAAATATTCATACGCAGGTTTTTAAGTTAAGGAAACCTATTAGTACACAAAAGTTATTTATGATACAGGTTCAAAAGTTATGACAAAGTCTTGCGACCGCAGGTAAAAAGAATATTTATAACAATTGTCATTTGGCTATATTTTACTTGTTCATTTAGGTCGTTTTTTAAACCGAATAGCAAGTTTTGATGCTCAGTTTCTAATAGGGAAGATATTTATTATGAGCCAATTAATAATATCAATGAACATTGAGCAAATTTTGAATATGTAGACCCGAGGTGAAATATTTTCAGTAAAATTTTCTTTGTAACTGGAAATCCTTGCTTGTAATGTGGATAAAATAAGAACTGCACAAATAATATAAATAAGCAAGATTTTTGTTGTCTCATAGAAAAATGTAATCAATAAAATTCATTCATTCAAGGACTATTTGAAGATGCATCAGGATGATATTTTGTATTCAATTTTTGTTTATAAGATGCGCTTTTTAAACCCTTTCAGAAACTTATATGTGTTCATATACCAAAAAAATATTTTCTTTAAAAAATAAATTTGATTTGTTCGAGTTTGTCAAAATGGAACTTATGAAAAAATCAGAGATTGTATTATAAAATTTTGTTTAGCTATAACATTGACAACGTTTATGAAAATTTATTCCAAATGACGTTTTGATGGAACTCTTTGACATTGAAGTTAAAAATATGCCGTACACAAATAAAAATCATATAAGTGAAAGGAAGACATTTCGATTGTAAATAAGCTTCAATTTCATTATATAAAACGTCGTCAATATTATGTTAATGCAGCAGTTCAGAAATCAAACAACATTTTAATAAAATTAGTTCAATGAATAGTATAAGATTCGGACTCTCTTTTCATATTGTCTTTTGGACGATTCGTATTGCAGCAATCTGAATAACCAGTTTGTACCGTGCATTTGAATAATACATTTTTAGGAAAATTATATAACAATAACGATTTTTCTTATCGCATATCTCATATTATAACAAGCATAACATTCGAATTACAACAATTAAATCAAAATTAAATTGTTTTTGAAACATATGTTCTAGGAAAAATATAAAATGTGAATCGCAATACAACCCAGGCAATGCTGCCTGTGCATACCATAGTATACACATTCATTTATTTTACTTCAATAAGTATTATAAGTATAACATTAAAAAAATTAACGCATTTGTTAAAACATTGTTAGACATTTTTTTCAGGTTTGAATATATCTTCTTGGAACGTTAAACATCCATATTTAAACAATACAATATCTTTTGCAACCAGTCAATACTCTTTACAATACCTGTAACGTCTTGATGTCATAAAACGTATCACCAAATAGAAACAATTTTTGTTTATATATAATATTTAACTTCAACAATATATAATTTACATCACCAAAGAAATTTCTTTGTGTGTAATATATTCGGTAATTTATATTATGATTCATATAATCAACAACAAAAACAATGCATTATTGTCTATTTCTATAAGAAATTTGTTTGTCGTACTTTTTATCACACGAATTCGGATTATCGATGAAATATTATAACTTTTTTTTTCAGCATGCATGATGAAATTCACTTGAGAAAAAAAAGAAGTAATTTTTGATAAATTGAAAACTGAAAAATTTCAGCAACCATTTTTGAATCCGAATTCAATGTACCATCGAATCTCGATTGATTCCACAGCAATTTCTCATTTAGGCCTGCTATTACAATCTAACGATTTCATTTTTTTGTATGTTTAAATTTTTGTTTATTTCACAGCTCTCACTTTTGAAGTGACAAAGAAAATCGTTTCGCGTCGTACTTTTCTACTTACACAACTGTTGATTATGTGAAAACATCGACTCTTTGACACGCTTCCGGTCTCGATTATACGCTCTAACAGATGTAACGAAAATTCAATTATAAAAAATATTGTACCTGACGGTTTCATGATCATGACGCATAGAATTGACACGTTTCATTTCGAGCAACATTCGAATGATTGTTGTTCGGCACGAGCATTCGAACTGTTCGTGCCAAAGGGGCAGAAAATTGTGAATTCAATTTTTTGCGCTTGTTGAAAGCCATTTTTTCCGTCAGACATTCATGAGATGTCACATTTTGCAGCAACAAATTTTTCCTCCCTCACATTCTTTTTTTTTTTTTCATATACTCTCCGGGAAATGAAATGCGGACATCTCATTAATGTTGAACGAAACTTATTTTCCTTTCACAAAAATAAATATCTTCATTGTGCGAATGAACAGGTGATATGAGTATGTAAATGTTAATATACTGAATACGCAATGGCACCCTTAAAATATAATTGTACTTCGATGATTTGTATTTCTTTGTCTTAGAATGACTAAAGCGAATAGCTTACAAGGAAACGAAATTTCTAAAAACAGAAGACATTTTTGTTTGTCTTTCCCCAAATTTAGTTTTTCGCTGGCACTTGAATATACATGCCATCAGCAAAACGAATTTTTGTTTCAATGCAACCGCGTGTGTCACAACTCACGTTCAACAATCTTTACAAGTTTCTAATTTTTGTTATTATATACTTATCTAGGTTTTGTAAGCATGACGATTTCTTTCCGTTAACATTAATCATACAGTTGATTATGACTATATCATGTACTGGCTTGGACATCTATTGAAATTTTAATTAACATTATTTACTTAACATTACATTATAATGAACGACGCTCATACAATAACAGCAGCGTTAGATTTTGTTGGTTTCTTTCTTCTATGTTGAATTAAAAAAAAATTGATCGTTGTAATTCACGATTGAGAGAAAAAACAAAACCAGATTAACATTTAAAAATGTCTCAACCGCAGTTCAGACTGTAACAAAGCATCGATGCATGCAATATATTCAACTTCAATTATTTTATACAATCATTTGAAAATCGTTTTGGAAACATGATTGTACAATCGTGACAATAAATTCTCAACTTGTCTGTACGAGCAATAACAAAATGGTTTGTGGCGTTGCAAACAAGTTGTCATCGTCCTTGTTGAAAAGTCGGTTTACAAAAATTTCGCAAAATATCACAAATTTGAATTCATAGCAAAATGAGGTTTCAAAATTTCTTTGTTCTGTGTCATGCGATTGATTTACAGTCTGACGACATGAGTGTCCACGAATTCTCTTGTATAAAAATGTGTATCTTATTATTCAGGTACGAAGCCCAATGTTTTGCGTTCAATTAACCATCGCTGTCTGAATAATAGATCAATTTAATTTGTAAGATGTATAGTAGCTGTTTAAGTATAAGAGCAATCGGGGTAGTCAGCAAAGGGTAAATAAATGAACATTAAGATAATTTTTTAAAAAGTCTTCAAAACTATCATAAGGTAACAGCTTTTGTTTGAAATAACAAAAATGGAATGTAATTCTTGATTCACTTTTGAAACAAAAGTTTGTAAAACATTTTGAATTGCTTTTTTCATGCTTACTCCAATTACTCTTATATGGGTTCTAATGAAACCTCTACTCATTATTTCTCTATTACAGTTTTCAGATTGTAACTTGTTACTAGACTAATTATAATGCTGTCAATTAAAATTCATGTTTACTGTCCACTAAATTGAATATGCAATGAAGCAAAGACGAGATATCGTAGTTGTCGTTATCAAAATTTTGATTAGCATTACGTATCATTTGAAAACTTCTTTTTATTTTAATTTAGTGCGCGATTCAGTGTCATGTCACTTTAAAAGTGAAATTGCACCCTCCAAACAACTGTCAATCTCATCAATTCTATTACAAGCTCAGCAAAGTAATTTGCTGCAAATAGGTACGAACTTTGACTCTTGTGTTCAAATTGTTGCCTCGAAAATATTTATAAACCATTTTGTTTTTATTAACACTAGAAACAGCAACACTGGGATAGAATTGAATTCAAAAATATTTCTTCATTTCACATATCAAATGTCATTGAATTCGTCTTATTTTTAATTTTGTGCGATGAATTGAGTGCACTGCAAGATTCATTTAAGTGCACGTAATTAACAATGCCTTTTTACATGTTGCAATTATTAGGAAAATTAGGATTCATTTGTTCGTTTGTGCTATGTTTCATATGTAATTAGAATTTAATTATTTTACTTTTCTAGTGCTAATACGGCAAGTTCTGAATTCATAATAAGTTTTAACAACTCAAATTTATAGAATAAAAATCCATTTTTTTTTTCATTTATAAATAATGATCCATCGTTTAAAATAATTTGGTTTGTTTCGGTATAAAAAAATATCTGAATTTATTCAAAGTAAAAAAAAAGGAAAAAGAAAAACCTTATAATCCTTGCGCAACTTTGATCATAAAAAATGTTACATTTCTGTGCCTGTAAATGTTCTCAAAGTAGAGCAACAATATATCTAAATTTTCTTAATATTAAAATGTTAATCTAGAAAAAGACTGTTTGAGTAGTGATAAATTAATTTTCATTAATAAGTGCCGGTCAAAAGGATCCTCGATAGTGAAGAGTCGGCAGATTTATAATCGAATCTCATAGAATCAATAATTCAAGGCGTGAATATAATTCAAAATGTTTGAAATCGAAGCAAGTAAAATGTTCAATATTAATCGTAAAACTGTAGCCTGAAATTTAAAGACGCATAGTTTATACTTAAACTAAATATTTACTGCCATCGCATCAGTATTTTTTTTTTTTTTTTTTCAAAGTCATACGTATGATTCCGAAAAGGAACTTGACTGTCTTCGCCTTTGTACTTGTGCTGTTAACGATTTTTTTGTATCAGCCCCTCTCCAGAGTTGCACCTTACTTTTTTGATGTTAAAATTGTTACAAATTCTGCAAGCATTCAAGTTTCAGTATTCATCTAATTATTCTACACAATATTTTACCATTCAATTTTATTGTCTTACCTTCATAATTAACCATGCCATCGCCATCAAGATCTGCCTCCTTTATCATGTCATCGACTTCTTCATCTGAAAGTTTTTCACCCAAATTCGTCATCACGTGTCGTAGTTCATTTGATGATATCATGCCATCATTATTTTTATCGAATACTCTGAAAGAATGAGCACTTCTTTTACCAAAAGTAATGGATTTAAAAAACTAAAGGAGATAAAAATAAAAAGAAGAGCGATTTATCGATTGATACAAAAAATCACAATCATTGTTATTTCACATTTTCAATTTACTCTTTAACTTGCAAAAAAGAAACTTTGCTTCATCAGTTTCTGATTTCTGATTGAACCAATATTCAACAATTGATACATCGGAAAATTAAATGCAAACACTCAGCCATAGTAACACGAGCGCTTAGACGTTTAACATTGTGTGAACATAACAAAGATTATTTATTATTGAGAAGATGATACACAAAACGACATCTCGGCTGGATCTAGGGTAAACAGTTTTAGACTCGATTGGTAATTGAATATCGATCAATAGAATATCTCGTGGACAGAAACCTCGTTTTGTGATAGGGCGGATAATGTTTTTTTTTTCTTTTCTTTTCAATTTTCAGCAACCCGATTTCTAAGTAGTTGCAATTACACAACTCTGCTGAGTCAGACAAGTTGAATCGAGGAAGGAACAATCTTTTGTATACCAGCACAAAAAGGGTCTTCGCTGTTTTCATAAAGCAGTTCGATAAATTATTGATTGTTACGATTTAAAGGTTTATCACAAATGGGGGAAGTTTTAGTAGGTTTAAATACACTGAAGAAACGACACAACCTTTTGGGGTGTTATTTGACCCTTTAACGTAACAAGTTACCAAAGCATTGCCCTTTACCTGAAAGCTTCACGGAGCTCGTCTTCTCCGTCAGCACCTTTCATCTTTTTTGACATCATTTGCAAGAACTCGTTGAATTCGATGGTTCCATTACCATCCTGATCCACTTCGTTAACCATATCGCGTAACTCCGTCTCTGCAAGAAATGTATAACCACGTTATTATCGTTATCATTGCAATTCGAGTTAATGCATATTTAACGCAAAACACTAGATTTTATCTGTCATAAAGTCAAAGTGGAAAACGCCAATCTTATCTGAACTCTAGATCTGGTTACACGTTATGTTCAAAAGTGTTATACGAAAAAAAGGTTTGTTCTACTAAAAAATATAGCAACATATATGGCTGCATATATGCGCCCATATATTTTATATTCATAAATGTGTTTTCTTTTTGCTTGGGTTAGACAGGCTATAGAGTTGGATAGTTCGATGTACTCGCGTTACAAATTCAGTTCCCACCGGTAGGAGGTTAATTTGGAGGAGATAGACCGTGTTAATGATTGCGACCTATAGAGACTAGACGATACCTATTTCTCGGTTCACATACTAAAATCACCGCTGCGTTATTCCATGAGATAGGCCATCTAGGCACTAAAAGTAGAGATTACGTTACAACCCGAATACACTGTCATGAAAAACGACCCCTCCTTAACCGCCACTAATGTCCAATTAATCTTAAAACAACTCTAATAAACTCGAGGCGCGATAATTCATCTTGAATTAATTTTTGTCAGTGATGAGTTTCGGGGGATGAAAATCTTGTTTGAATCCAGCACTTATAAATGGCTGTACAATTTAATGGGGTACTGTTATGAAATACGAATTTCAAGAGAAATATTATAATGTGCGAAAAGATTTAAATGACCAGTCATAATGAAAATTTAAACTAAACGTAATTTAAATTAAATTTCCAAACAAATTGTTTTGTTTAAAGATACAGAACGTGGATGTTTCATGTAAGAGTTTATAAGCTGGTTCTATCTCATTTCCATAACTAGAGTCGTAAAGCAAAAGTTGGTAACAAATAAAGCAATTATATAAATGAACGTAATGATAATTCAATTTTTGTTTGTTTTACCTGATGGTCTTTGTCCTAACGATCGCATGACGACGCCTAACTCGGCCATCGTGATAGTCCCGTCTTCATCCTTGTCAAAAAGCATAAATGCCTCTTTGAATTCTGTAAAATCAAATCTTTCGTCAGTCACGCACTTTCAATTACGATTTAATCATTTTATTATTTTGCAGCAAATATCATTTGTTTACCACCATTGGTATCGCTATGGGCATATTTATTCAAAACAGCATTAATTTTATTTTCTGTATATTTCTATAAACACTGTGTATTATTTGCTTTTAAACATTGCCTTATAACAAATTAGAATTGTAGACTTTTTTTTCAATTTTCAAAATGTATCTTTTCAATAGAAACAAACCAATCTAATGTTAAACTATGAGAGATTTCTTTGCATGATACCAAACTTGTAACATTCTTGGAGCGACATCAACGGAGTGTTAATGAATATTCATTTATGATTATACTCAAGCATGAATTAAGTAACTGTACTTGACGGTTGGGCTTATACTGGACATTTTCGAATCTTAAACAAGTTTCATGTACTTGACAGTTGAAGTTAATTTTGAATTTTGTATATTTTGACATTATTTTTTATTTTTCATTTCATTTTATGTCTTCTGAAGATATTAGGAAGAGATTAATTAAACTCGTGTCTTACCAGCGACTTGATCTTCTGTAAGCCCATATTCAGACTGCAAAAAAAGAAAAGGTATTATTTTTTAAATATCAAATAGAAGATTATGTATGATAAAAAAAATGTATTTAATATTAGAAGTAAAATTAATTAAAAAATTAGAACGTATTTCGTACAGATGACAATATTTTATTTCATTAAAATTTAATAATTTATAAAAATCAATCAACTTAACCAGATTCAACATTCAGAAAGAAATATATGTGTCACAAATATTTTATGTTTTCACTCGAAATGCAATCATACGAGTTCGTCGCAGTCGTCAAGAGGAACATATATTTATTTTGTTTGCTCTTTTTATACCCTTGCACACGATCAGATTTTAATCTAAAGCATTTCATTTCAAAGTGTTAATTACAACTACTGCAACTTCATAATAATTAAGTTTTAACTTGCCAAAACGTTACTTTTTATTTTATCATCAGAGTGAAAAATAATATCCGCAAAAAACGATTGTACGATGGAATCGTGTAATTCAATGTTATTGGAAATGTTGAATAAACTTCTTATGTAAAGTTTTCGACATGACGAATGGTGATTCGTGTCGTGGCCGATTTCAATTTGTGCCTCAAATTTCGTCCAATATGAGAGACGTTCAGAGAGAACAAAGTATCCGGCATTTTTTGCACTCAAATGCTTCAGGCTTAATAGTATAAGACAAAGTATCTTTGAAGATAAAACGTCCTCAGATTCAGAACGGATACGATTGTTATCAAATCTAAATCCGATTGAATCGAACGACATTGTAGTTTATATTGAACGCGTTTTATCAGACAAATCAAATATGTTAAATTTTTTCAATGGGTTACTTATTTTGTTCAATATTTTTTCAATTGTTTGTATCTTATTCAATGATCAAACATTAGAAATAAAACACACAATTTTGCTTCAACGACATTTGCAATTTCATACAAAATATTAAATTGTTTATTTATTGCAGCCGAGTACATCATTAAATGATTAAAGGCAACAGATGAAAATTGGAACGGAAAATTATTTGCACGTGAAGTTCAAGCATACTTTGATTCTAAGTCATGATTAGTAGAACAAACGTATTTAAGTGTTATGAGTCAACCAAACTAAAAATGGTCAACGATTTTCTGTCCCAAGGTATATCAAGTGGTGATAATCTATGAACTTGTTTAGTAATCAATGTTTCAGGATGTAATTTTTTGATAAGAAAACGTTACTGCACAAAATTAATAACTACCAATTGTTTCACTCCCTTTCTTCAAAAATAATTCGTTTTGCGTTTTGTGGCTGAATTCCCATATCTTATAAACAAATCATAATCTGCACACTCGTTCAAGTAGTTTGAATGAGATAATTTAATCTCTCATTGATGTCTATCTATTTAATTGAAACCAATCGAATTAATTTGGTTGATACAATAATTTAGTGTAAATAAATACAAATAGAATCTGATTTAAATTATTAATACAATCTTCTTCTCGTGTCTTGAAAAAAATTATTCATTTTAAAAATGTGTTAACTCGTGTTTCGACGTAGCCCTATGATCTCCCAAATCAGACGCTTGGCAAGGTGCCCTAAAAGATTATAAATCATGTTAATTTTTTTTTTTTTTTTTTTTTTGATTCTCCCATCGATGATTCCAATATTGTGACAAATGAAAAAGCTCATTCATTTGAACAATTCGAATGTTATTGCTTTCAGATTTGTCCTACTGAAACGCGTTCGTGTATATTTGACATTCCATGTAAGAATAAATAATTAATGAGGACCAGCTATATTTGTAACGTCTCTGTTTTAAACTACGAAGAGAATCGCTAGATAAGTTTGGCAATTTGCCTGCTTCCCAAAGACGATCGCTGTTTCAGCTATAGCGGGTCACTTGTCATGGTATTAATAATACCGACGAACTTGATTGCAACATATCAGCTAACAAATAATGTGATTACTTTTTATTTCCCCGCCCCCTCCTCCTTGAACGAACGTATACATAAATACCCTCCACTGTAACGAGAAAAATTTCAAGCGTTAAAACAAATTGCAACTCACTTTTCAACTACCGTTTTCGTCCTTAGAAATTTGACCTCCCAAGTGAATATTATATGACCCATATATGTTGGCAACTTTTCTTCGCAAAGGAATGACGGAAATTAGATGCAACATTTCTCATTAACAGATGTTTCAACATGAATCCTCTTTTTTTTTGTCTCAAGTTTTGCCTTTATAAATTGAAGCAATTTTTGAAAGCCCTATTCTTGACTGAATTCCAGATTTTATGAGATATGAAATACAAATGCTACTGTATATGAAGATATATTTTCATCGTTTTTTTTAGCCTGAACTCTTAAATCAAAAATTTTGGTTTAGTTTCCACACAATGTTAAAGTTCTTGTTATTATCATCTCATTAGGGCTGAATTAGATCACTCAAACATGAAAAAGCCAACTCACGATAATTTGTCGAATCTCGCAATCAATTTTGCTGGTTAACCGTCGCAGCCGCCCATACTCGTGCGAGTACTTCTTCTCGGTATCAGCCATATTATATCTCTTATCCGATAACCTCCACGACAAAATTGTCAATTATTCATCTCGTCTGTCGATAAAGCAGTCGAACTCGTCGGGATCTTTTTTTCCATATCGGATATTTGGCAATAACACTGGTAATTCCACGTAACACTGTTTCGCAGCAAATTGTGACGTAATTAAAATCTAATCACATTCTGACCCGGCCCACAATTGGTTTATCGTCGCTTGATATAAGTGCCCATTCCAGTGGATCAATTCACCATATCAGAATCAAAAAAACCATAACTCATTTCATGTTCGCAAATTGTTTGTTTAGTTTTTTTTTAATTTTTCTGCATAAGATAATTGCATTTTTATTCCCTTTTTTGCACGTTTTTATCTTATTCGATTTGCGTTTTCAGTGCTTTCACTACATTATGCATTTCTGCGCGGTTTAAAAATAATGTCTGACATTTTTCATCAAAACATCCCGGCAGAAGAAACAAGCTGTAACCTACATTTTATGACGACTAATATAACGACCAAGTTAAATTTTATAAATATAAATATGGTTTATAACATGTTTTCTTTTTCACCGTCACCGCAGGTGGTCTTTTTAATTTTAGTTACAACTTCAGTCACTAATACGTTGAGTGAACTATTGACCTATTCTTCTTTCATAATTACTTAAATGAAATGCGCTGATTTACATCTCATTTATAATTATACTTATGTTTCACTAATCCGCGCTTTTTGGTATATCTTTCTCGGTTGACCTATATACCTTATGTCACAATTATTTTACAACGTAAAGGTTTCACACAATAAAAGATCGATTATTCACATCGTCTTCGCATCTTAAATTGTGCCAATTAACTTTTCATTATTAACGAACCCGTCGACTTGCAACTTGAATTTAAACCAAGAATGATGAACGAATTATATCATTCGTCACTGATGAAATTTCTCAAATTTCTCGGTCCAATTTTGTTTCATTATTTTTTAAAATATATTTTGAAACAAAATGTAAATTTTCCAGAAATATAAAATTCGAAGGTTGAGATATAATTTTGAGAAAAACAAAAGTAACGAGGTGTTGATTTTATAGTCGATAAATAAAATTAGTAAATAGAAAAATTAAAATTAAAATACTGCTCTGTTCGCTTGGTTCGATTTTCAACAAAAAATAAAGAAATGTATGTTTATACCAGATGCCATAAAAATGTTGATTCCTTTTGTGTGTCGGATAATTTATGTTCTCGCGAATGTTGTGCGCTCAAAAATAAATTATCATAGAAAAAAAAGTGGAATCAAAAAAAAAAAAGTGTACTGTATTCTGTGTCGAATTCGAGGCAAAGTTTGGAAAATGTTTTTGGGAATCAAGCCAAATAATCAATAAATGAAAGCACCCCCGTGTATAAAGATTTCAAGTTTCCAACTTTTGCGTGTAATAGTTTTGCCGAATAACCTCTGGACTGTTCTAAAACAAGATTTAAAATGTCGCGAAAGACTCTTTTCTGTGACTCAATGATTAAGAAAAAAAAACAAGTTGGTACATAAAATTACATCAGAACTGAACCATAATAATGTTCAGCTTTTCAATAAACCAAAAACTGACCAACAAAAAATATAATTTTGAAAATATATAAACCGTGGAAATTGTGCGCTATCACTTTAAACGCAAACTTAATACAAAAATGCAATTATCTTGAATTATAAGCTTGCATTTGGATACAGAGGCGTAAATTTTGTTTTGAAACATTCGTGTAATAATGTGAGCCGAAACCTACATTTGCGATATAATCGACTGAAATTAAAATCGCACAAGAACACTTCACTACATGGCCTTTGAGATAGTTTCTTTTTTAACAAACAACATTAGATGTTGATTATCATGTTTTTAAATTGTACGCAGACACGACACTGTTCTTATTCACACTGCCAAATATTAAACTACTCTGCCAGAAACTGTCCTATACACATTAGCATACCTATACACGTTACCAAATCTATATACAGAACAAAAATGCCACGTTTCCCAACGAAATAACACTTGTTCATCCAAAACTCAATCTTTTTTAATCAAACTATCAAAAATCAAATTTGTGTTTTTTTTATATATTTTTTTTAATTTCATTTTTTTCAAGTTAAAATTGTATTACAAAACTCACCAGATTGATAGTGACCATCAAGTCGTACTGCTGTCTTTGTCCTTTTTTCTTGCTCTTTCCTGTTTTGACTGACGCAGCTTTTGGTGTAACTTTAACTTGGCCTTTTTGAGCGGTGGGCTTTTGAACAGGTTTCGCGGCTCCTTTTGTACCAGGTGGTACTTTCTGTCCTGGAGTGAGTGGCGTCTTCTGCCCTGAACCGACTTTTTGAGTGCCATGTCCTCCATCCACAGGTTTATTCCTCGCCTAAACAAGTATCACTTTTTTATTCCATCTCAATATCACTTTTGTGTTTACTTTTTAACTTTTATTCATTTTTTTTCCTTTCATTTAAAAGGTTTACTTTCACTTCAGCTAGTAATTAAGTTGTGTTGAACATTTTAACTAACTACGCAAAGAGTTCTTGGGTCTACATGCTCATCTTGAGTAAAAAAAAAGAACTGAAAAATTAATGAAATTAAACCGCACAAATAAAAGCGTTTAAAAACGCCATGAGCAGACGCATTTTGAACAATGAATAATTCGTTTTCTTTTCAAAAAGCATCAAAACTATTTATGAAGAGTCAAAACGGTGATTAACAGGATGGCCTTGGAAAAGTGGACGAGAAAACTTTTGTTTCCTCATTCCATTAGCTTTTAATGACTTAACATTATTATGTATAGTGTCTGCGCTAAAGCACAAGAAGCATCAGTCTGTGTTGGAACTTTGTATCAAAGCCGAGTAATGCACAGATGCAACCAAATTTGAACTAAGCCAAATAGAGGCATGAAATCGTAATTGTATGAAGTTTCTAGCATTTGAAAACGGTGTTACATTTAACGACTACTGTAATAAGAAATGCAAACACAATATACAAAAATATTTCCAGATAAAAAAGCTTGAAAATACATAGTTGCATGCACTAAGATATTTACAGTTGGTAACCCATACAAATAATTTTCTCCTGAATATCTTATCGTCTGAATATTTTGTGTTGAAACGTTCTTAAATTTTAATTAACAAGTGACAAGTTAGAAAACAAAATGAAAATTAATTATTCAATAATATCATAAAATAATAGATGAATTGTTTTTTTTATCCGAAATGGTAATGCTCTGAAGTTTTGAGGATGTTTTGATAAAAAAAAATTAATCATTTGACACGTCATTTGTGTTTAAATCCCACAGGAGAAGTTTTCTGATTAGGCCAATCAAAGCTGATAACAATGATAAATTTTACATTGTGGAGATAGACGCGATATTGGCAGGTTCTTGCATTCAAAAGCGTTTGACGATTGTTCATATGTTACATTAGAATAGGCCTGTCGGTACAACAATAGTTCTGCATTCAAAGTGACAGAGCTTTTGAATTTTTATAACGAAAATGCTGACAACTTGTTACAAGTGAAGTATATTTTTATTCCTTTTTTTTTTGTTATAAAAACATTAATTTTCAAAATTACCATTAATTTTTCAGTCAAAATAATATAAATTAAAATACCATAAACTCTAATTTGTAATTATTTATACGAAGTTTGGATATCTACCGGGTATTAAGTTATCGGAATTAAATTAACTTAGTAGTGCACCTAATGAGAATGACGACGGGTAACCTCGCTAGTCCTAAGTGTGCTATTACCGACCAGTTTGTATGTAATATAAAGTTTTTAATATTCTTATTTATTAGCTTACTACGTAAGCCAGCTCATGATTCTTTTATCGTTAAACTTTATCGCTTTGATTCAAATTAAATTATTGTTACTTTTCATGTTGTTAATCTGCGTGTATTGCGAATAAAGTAAATAAAAATCCAATTCAAACAAATAATGATTCAAATTATTATTTTGTTCATTTATTTTTCATTTATCATTATATTGTGTGGAAGATGTTTTTTTGTGTTTAAGTAGTTTGGCATTTGATGTTTAAAATTCAACGCAAACGGATGATGTAACTTCAATATACGGATCCTCTCATTGTTATCTGAAATATTGTTAAGCGCGCTGCTTTCAATGTGAGTTCTCGTTCAAACTAAAGTAAGCTCAAACCATTGATTATATATCATTTTCATAAACTGGCCAAATTTATTCAACCCGTCAACTTTGTAATTAATAATTCGTGTGTGGATCTTAATCAGCTTTGCCATCTGTCAGTAACAGTTACAGTCCCGTAATTTTAATTGTGCATTATCAACAAAGATATGCTTTGTGATTGGAAAAAAAAATTATTACAAAAATGAAACAATGCGATAAATTTTTCTCAGCCCTTGCATCTGACCTTGAACCCTTTTAAATTACTCTGCGTCAGCAATAAATACGATGATATCGTAGCACGCTTAATCGTTTCAAGGTCAAGCGATGTCCCACTACATTTGATGCCCACATTACACTTAATTCGCTATAGAAATCTATCTCACAATGGTGTTATAATTAAAATGAGCAACAACACAAAATCATTCGTCTTCCCAGACTCGTTTATCAAAATCGCAATACTTCAAAGTCATCGTTTCGTTAGAACTGTGAACTTAATATTTGCATTAATGAAATTTCAAATTAAAAGTTGTCGATCTGTCTAACAAAATTTTGATTTTAGCATCGTGAAGTTAATTCTTCAAGGATATTCTTAAGGGACTTTACTTATATTAACTTTGAATTTACGACCTATTTCCATTTTCGCAATTAAAGGTTTTGCATGATGCGAAAATACAAGTGAAAGATGAAGTCATGGCAATTGTGTTAGACTGACCTACAAAATTGTTCCCGTTAACTGGATGATTGAAGTTTCTGAAATATCTTTTACGGATTAATTTTTCATTTTATCAGAAAACTTGGAATTCATTCACAAATTGGTATGAAAATGGATAAAATAGATTCCCCAATTCCTAAAACGTAAAAGCCACGAAATATCGTTTATTTTTTGATCACCCAGGAATTTATGATCGTGAGAGACGATGCGAAAAAATCACACTTCACTTGTTTAATTTACTTCAAATATAAATAACTTATCGTACAATGAAATCGTATGAAGACACATTTTGAATAAATTTTATTACAAATATCTCTTTTACGATCGTTCAAAAAAAACTCGCCAAAAAGAAAAAGATGTTCAACAGCCCAGGAATTGTTGCCAACTTTTTTAAAAAAAAAAAAACAAAAACCTATCTCCATTATTCGTCCCTCTCGTAGAGTCTGCCTGTGAAATTATTAACAAAACAATTTGATAAAAAATGCGTGCGAATATTTACAACCCGCGTCAATGAAATACAATTTACAATCTCCAGATATACCAAATGTTTGAATTGTATTTGACTCCCTACTGTTTGTGTAAATGTTGTATACAAAAATGGTATGCATAGTTGTATGTTTTTATTAGTTATTGTTTATGTCTATGTCTATGTTCTATTGTCTAATGTATGTGTGTCTAAGTAGCTAGATCTAAATAAACTAGCTATGACAATTATGTCGTTTAGTATTTGGTACCTGGCTCAGACTTCTAAAGCTACTTGTACTGGCGCTGCGAGCCTGCAAACACAAGTATAGTACGGGTCACCAATCACCATACACTGCAGTAGAAAAATAGATAGAAAGGTGGTATGAAAGATAGAATAGGTAGATATATCGGTAGGTACAGACGAACAAACATTCAGCATCATGTAACACCATAGAAACAAACAGAGAACAGATAGATAGAATTTATTGGCATTCATCTCACTATACACATCACGATAACCCTTTGTTCCAACTCATTTTTACAATTTATCGATAATTTGAATCGGACGAAATCATATTTGAGTTCTTGAAAAAGTTAATTCTGACAATTTTTTTTTTTTTTTTTTGATAATGGAAAAATATTTGCTCATAAATTTGATTTATAGTTTGAAACAAATTTTAATTATGAAGCCAACAGAGATGTTTTACAAATTCATGACCGTCGAAAGAGAAAGATTAGTCCTGAAAATAGTAATGCAAGTTCCATCAAGATAGCACATCTAGCACTACACATCAAACATATGAAAATGCAGTTCACAGCCTGAGCCTATTGTAGTTTTTTTTTCAGTTTGTTGATAAATGATGTACTAATCAGTTTGAGTTTGTTTGAATTATACCTCCTAATCTTCATATTGTTTGTTTATCTGTTTGAAAACACCACGGGTTCTATCTGATCTGTCGATTGTTGCTATACAATGAACATTACAATGTTTCATAAAAGCAAAAAATCGTGTCAACGAGTCTACTTATGCATGAATGACACGTTTATCCTGTGACGAATATTGATTTCGAAGTAAACGACAAGTGGGAACAGAAAAGGAATAAACCTCATTGATTTTTTTAGTGAACAAAATGGATCATTAAAACAAGGAGACATAGAAAAATGAAAATGAACGGAAGGTCACAAATTGAAACAATTTTTGCAAATTGGATGAAAATTTGGTGGCGTCTTCTATCTTGCGTCACATTTAGAGATTGAATTTGATAAACGTCAGAAATGTTGCTGATGGAAATTCGATTAAAATTCCTGTCAAAATGTTAACCAATTATTGATCTGAATTTCTCATATCAAACGCTGTCAAAGTTTTCAACTACAATTCCTGTTCACATTCCGTTCGGTCTCTCATTAGAGATAACATTTGACATCATGTAACACATTGTATTATAGTCCAAGTAAGTAATAGTTGAATAGTTCCGGCAATTTTTGATTCCTAATTCTGCCGTGACTTAATAATTTGTCGCTAATTGAAAGATGTTTCTTTTTTATTTCAGCATGCGCGGTAATAAAAAGATAAAAACCTGTAAAACAAATGTCTAAATAACTGAATCATTAAGTTTATGATTTTGAAAATTGAACAATTTCTAAGAAAAACAATAATGTTCCAATAACTCAATTTAATCTCCATTTTGAACCAACAGGTTTTTATTTATTTTCTTTTTCTTTTCATTTCAAGTGATACATACAAAAATATAATGAAACCGTTTACGAATCAAGTTTCTTCACTCATGAACAGTCAGCTGATAAAGAGGTAAACAAAATTCGATATTTGAGAAAACAAAAGATGAAGTACACTTGGTGTAAAGGGGTGACAATATTCAAACTATAAGTTTACCTTGCTTCTGTTTCTGGGTGCAAAGTCCTCTTTGCTCGGCTTTCTTCTTTTATCTTTTAAAATCATTCGCGCCGCTGCGAAAGCCATTTTTAAAAAATTTCTTGCTTTCTCTTTCGTGGAAAAAGTGAGCGTCGAACGTTATCAATCACTCGTTAACAAGCTACGCTGGTAACGTTTAATTAGGCTCCCGCGTCTGATACTTTTGTATACGCGTAAAAATCAACGTATCAATAAATCAACAACTTATTATTACTATTTGAAAATCTATTATCACTGACAGCTTACGGGGAGACGACTACAATTTGTACGGTAACGGTGAAGCTGATCATCAAATTGAACACTATCGATTACGTTTAACTCTACACAGCCTAAGGGAGGGTTTACCGCGGTCTGGCTAAATCTCGCGAAAAATTGACAAGGCTTGCTATTGTCACAACTTGTTGTCCTGGTGTTGCCACAGTGTACATCTGTCAGCAGTGACTGACTTTTACACATGCTTTTTTGATCGACTTTTGAGGGGTTTACGGTTACACCGATGAAGTCTGCATTCTTAGTCGGAGCTCCCTTTTCGGCCGTGCGATCGTTGATTTCGAGCTCATGCCCACTAATCTAAAAGACAAATTTGAACCGGTCAGTTATCATTTCCTTTTTCCATCAATTAAAGTGCAAGTTCAACCGAAAATACAAAACACCATTGTAGAGTGAAAAACTGTTCGGATTGTCAACTCATTTTGGTGTTTTAAGATCAATTTGAAATTGATATTCAGCATGTTTTTTTTTTTTTTTTTTTTTTTTTTTTTTTCATTCAAGACATATGAAATATTTAAGCTTGGCATTTAAAATGTTAAAAGTTGCGAACTCAATATTTGCTGGGAAAAGTGTCAAACTTTGATATAAACCCCTCGCTTTTTCGCGAGTCACATCATTGGAGAGGCAAAAGTTCATCCGTCGTTTGGTGAAAATGAATCGGTCGTTATGAATTCATTCCGAGATGAAATGTAAAAGACATGTAAAAACAATCAGAACTAACTTGAGCACCGAAGACATGGCATTAATAATAATGAAATCGTCAGGTTGGAAATTAAGACGAAACGTTTCTTCATAGTTTTAATTTCTTTCTTTTTCCTTTCTCGAAAAAAAAAAATCAGAAACGTGTTTCAATCAAGGTTGTCGCGAAGAAGGATAGAATGCAATTTCTAAGCTGAATCTTCATTCGAAGACGTGAATACTAGGATAAGTCAAAGCATCGTTATCCAAATCTTTGAAATATCATTTCAGTTGACAATGATTGAAGCTTTCGTTGGAACTGGTACAACTTCGATGATAATCTTTCAGTATCAAATGTTGCATCGAGTTTCAGCTTTACAAATCAAACTTAAGCCTTAGTTTTAAGAACGGACGTAGCTCTATCACTGACAACCTGATTATATTCGTTATCGAATGATTAACTTTCCCAGGGGATTGATTTCAGTTCTGAATAACTGTAGTTGAAAATATTAGATTGTCAATTTGTCAGGTCGTATAATCACGTTTACGAATCAAAAAAAATTATATCCCCATATAGAAAATGTCATATATACATAATATGAATACAGCGTGATTCAAATTCACCTGGCATAACATTAAGTTTTGTGAAGTATGACACAGGAACGTGGGACCAATTCCACGTGCATTTGAGTCACGTGCCATCCGCATATCTCGAAGCTTCGAAAGAGAGCGTGTTGTGAAAAAATATAAAATTGAGATCAAAATAATCTGATTTTGTTCAGGTCGAACGTTGAACAATCCGAGAGCTAAAACTGGGTTTACGAGAACAGTTCATAAATTATTCATCAGGAGATAATTTTGATTATAATTAATCCACAAAATCTCGTCCAATGCGATGAAAGTTTGGAAATCAAGTCTCGAGGCACTCGAGATTTTTTTTTTTTGGAATAAAAACAAAAATATCAGTACAAAATATTTCGTTATAGTGTTCCTGATCTTGTAGCAATATTCTTCTTGAAATCAAGAAGTTTATTTTACTCTGACGTTTCATTGATAATGCGATGAAATGATAAGATATCTTAAGATTTTCTTCTCTCATTAAAATCAAACTGACAATTAAATTAATTAAATTGTTAGATTGTAATCTGAGTATTTTTCTATTTTTGGGTATATTGTGTGAGTTGAATGGGTAGTAAACAAAAACGTGAAGTGATGATGAAAAAAAAATGTCATGCAATTTTTAATGCAAATAGGATGAAAATGATCTTTTCTGAAATTATGTCATTGTATAACAAAAAGAAAATGTATAAAAATACAAGCACGCTGGAACAAAGGAAGTCGGGTTTTTTAAATTCTTTATTAGATGCGGAGAAGTGCATTTAAACGACACTTTCCGAATCTTTTCAAAAATACAAAAGTTTCTGTGAAGTATCAGGTCGCAATGAAATTTGCTTCTATGTTTCACTTCTAATAACAATTTCGAGGTTTTTGTGGGTAAAAAAACGAATTGCAAATACGAACGGGGTGAAAAACTGACCTTACATCGTGCTTAAAAATGACATTTACAATTCCAAACGAGTTTTATTCACGTGAAAGTGATACTTGGAATGATGCAAATTCGTACAGTGAAACATGCACACGTTTGGGCGGACAATCAATGTCAACGACGTATATTGAGATTGTCCAATTATTTTGAATAAAATATTTCAAACCTCCCAAATGTAACTAGCGTTTCATTTTTGCCAGTTTTTTTCGTCTTAACTATAAATGATAAACATACGACTCAATTTGGTAAAAGTTTTTTAATCAGTAGGTTTTTAATTGCGGAAGTTATATCTGAGTTCAGTATCGGATACTTTTTAATTAGCGTCGATAAAAAATAAAGAAAATTTCACTGGAGACATTTTATTTTGAATATAAAAAATGACCGACATTTTACCATTTGAATAAACCGAACAATAGATTTAATTTAAAACGTAAATTTTTCATTAAAGATGTTGCAAATTTGCAATCACAAGTGTTTGACTCGAGAGTTTCCTGACTTCCTTCTAAGTTTATTATGTATGCGATAGAACAACATGCTCAAATTGGTTTGTTGCATTAAATTACTTCAGGTCGCACGATAAATTGCGTAAATTTGTTCGAGCATAAAATTTTGGTTTGTCCACTGTATTTTAACGGTGAAGCAACATGAAATTTTTGTTGGCAACTTTGATAATAATAATTCAAAATTATTATTAAATAGAAATTACTGTTTCATATTTACTTTGGCAATTATTCGACAAATGTTCAACTGAGAACAAACTTTCTAATATTGGAATAAAGCGCTGATAACAGTGCAGTTACATTCTTTCTTAATAATCTTCCACGTGGATGAGAAAAACAGTCAACCTTTAAAATATCCAACTTGTTGGCATTTTCGTTAATGATCATGAGATTTGAATCAAAGAGATCAATCGCAAATTCAATTCTTTTGTTTCAGATCATATCTGTCTTTGTTACACTCATGAAAAACAATGTAGAGAGTATTGATCATTCTCACGTTGCGCCCTCTTTAACTCGCTCTTTCTTTCTCTCTCCTCATCTCTCTTCCTATATCCTTTACTATAGATGTTTTTATCGAACCACCCGCTCTGAGGCTGGATTTTACAAAAAAAATTTGGATTTGCAGAAGACTCATTCTGAATCTACCGATAGCCGTCCATTTATCAAGTGATAAAAGTCAATGTTCAATCAGACTTTTTTGCAATGATAACAGCATGCTTATAAAAAGAAAAAAAATTGAATTCGCTGAATTAAATGCAAAAATTGCTGAACAATTTTTATGATTATTCTAAAGAAAAAAAAGCCATATGCACAATGTCGCAAATGCATTCAAGAAAATTGTATGCTAAATATGAAATTTTTCGTCCAACAAATGGAATTCTGATCAGAATATGATATGCATTTCTTCAAAAGTTCAAAAAAAGAAAATTTCTTTCGGATTGAATTGAATTTTTTATATAAATTTTTGACATTTCATATAGCTGAAAAGGATTATCGTCGAGAAAGTTTTCATTTCGACGAGTAACATAGCAGTTTCGATGCAAGTTTGAAACTTATTTCCAAAAAAAAAAAAAGTAATAAATAAAAACTCTCGTTTTGCAAAGATGCATGATAAGAAACATTTGAATATTAATGTAATTAACAACGAACTATCGACGTTATCCGAACAATTAAAAGTTTAAAATCCATATTCAATAAGTTGTTTTGGCAAATATAAATTGCACTTAATCAGAGAGCTTTGTATAATTAATAAAGATGTACATCGCAGGCGGGAATTTCGCCAACTAATTGAGAGATGGTTCTCGCAGAATTAAACCTGATTGATTATCATTAACAATGAATAATTTTTAACAAAATTCATCAATCTGATAACGTAACATTTCAAAACAAAATGAAAACTACGTGACAAAGTTATGAGTGGCAATTTTTATTTATTATCTGACAATTTTTCACATAAATTACATGATTGCAATAAAAAACTTTTCGCTGTAAAAACACCTAATTCAATGTTTGTCAGTTGCAAAGAGCTTGCGGTAAAAACTTGCATCAGAAAAACAAGCGTCTTCAAAGTGTCCAAAATTTATATATACAAGAATAAAAAGGGCTAGAAAAAAAGATGAGCTGTTAACATTTTCATTTTCGTCAAAAAGATTTATACACATCACGTGTATTACATTGTTATATACTTTAATTAATCGCATCGTTAATTACAATCACGATGCTTTTTGCAATTAATAAATCATCAAGCATTGATTTACTTATTTCATTATTTTCGTCCGTCTCATTCGAGTTTGATGATAATGCAAAATGCACTCTTAATCTTCACTTTTTAAATCAGTTCTCCATTATTGTCATTATTATTATTCGTTTCTTTACAAATTTATTTCACTAACATTATATGAAAGAGTGTACAAAAAAAATCCTATCAATTCAACGATAATAAAAGTGAGCTGAATGACAATCATTGAGATGCCAATCAATTTAAAATAACGAGCAGATGTTACGATTTCAATTTGTTCTTATTGTAAATATTGCAAACGTTTAATTGTACATCAATGGAAGAACAGATAACATTGCGCACATAATTTACGCTTTGCTGAATAAAATATATATTGCTGGCTCAACAAATGACGTGAGCACGGTGATAACAGATAAACATCGCTCGTGTATTAAGAGATTTCATTTTTCCCCCTCTGTAAATTCGCAATGAACGAGATGCGTTTTATTTAAATCAGCGCAATCAAAAGTTTGTATTGAAAGCATTACAATTTGCATGAAATGGTGAAAATTTCACATTTCGGATGATGAAATGAGGCAACGTGGATGATGTTGCAACCGCGGTCGTTATTTTTATGTCGGGTAATTGGAGTCTGGATTGACGCTAAATGAATGTTATTCTTGTTCGAATCACACTGATACAATTGTTTAAACAAAAGTTTTCCAATTTCACTAAACCTGACAACAATTATAAATTTGTCATTATTAAAATGAAAAATGTCTTACTATAAGACGATTATGCAACATTTGCAACACATGTCTTTCCATTAAATCCGTAGATTTTCATCGTTATAATTGGTCAGAGACATTTGTATATGATGCAATTAATGAGAAATATAGGAAAATAGTTTGACATGCAATGAATATTTGAATGACACAGCTTGATTAGAAACCAATTAGTACCTAATACGTGTCACTGCGATGGAATATAGATTGAATTTTCGGCCAGATTCAATACCAATAAGTTTGTGCTAATTTATAATAGGACACTTTGATAAGATGTTAGATTCAATTTTTTGGTTTATAAATTAGACGTTTTATCGGTATCGGGACGATCTAAATGTTCTCACTTTCTTTATGTCTGACAATAAAATGTTGGAATCACTTGAATACATTGTGCCCGATAATTAACGTGACAAAAGTTAATTCATGCAAATGTCATGAATCAACCCTCATCATTTTTCAGTGATATTGGAGACCGGCCAGATATGTTTGTAAGTTCCGCAAAGTTAAGTGCTCTGTTTTTGATTACAAGCACACTTGTTAAACAATTAATAACTTGCATGAACAAGTTTCGACTTATAAAATATTCACGACCAAATTTTTTGTTTTATTTTATTTGATTCTAAAAAAATAATATGAAAAACACTTTTATGAGACTGAATCAAGTAGAATATACGAAACTTATTTCATGCGTAAACCAGCAGTTTATGTATATATATATATATATTTTCGTTAAAGAAAAAACTGTTGCAGCGTCTTTTTCGAATCGTCATGAATTATGTCTTGAAGAATCTCCATTGGCCCAAATTCTATCGAAATGTGGGCCAAACACGATTTTCGTGTTGCAAAGAAAACAATGCTATTATGGACATTCGCGTGTCGCTTGAATTATACTCTTTAAACTAGCAAGTTCTTGATCGGTCTATAATAAAATCGTACTTTTTAATGTACACCTCAAACTCGAAGTTTTTTTTTTAATTTTACAAGATGGAAGCTTTTTGATATCAAAGGTTAACGGATGAAAAAATCGATAGATTCGTTGATTAAATCCAAAATCGATAACTCGTTTACCCAAACAATTAAACAGTCATATATGATATGACTTTTTATTTCATATTCAATTTTAAGAAAACAGTGCAAAATCAAAGGAAATTATATTAAAATCTTTCCAGTGTTGAAACAAAATTACTTGAACAATAAATTATGCAAAATGTTGAAAGTTGAATGTTTGTATTGTTTTTTCAATGTAAGCAAATGAGATTTTGGGATAAAAATTACAATACAAATGAAGATAATGAATGTGATGAAATATGTATCCACTGAATTTGTGCTTTGTATTATTTAAATTTCTTGAATTAAATTTTAATTAACAGCTTGCATATTTACTGTGGAGCCAACGAAACAAAAAAAGGTTGCATAACGAGTGTGTATATCATTTAGAATTTGAGAGGATAACAATATTTACTGAAGAACGCGAAAACACGCACTCGGATGCTTGGTTCATGCCCTACTTACAGTATTGAACTATGTATACCAAAAGATGTTTGACGACTTGTATTCTGTACGCTCGTTTAAAAATTTCTCTCGTTACATGAAATTCTCTTACTGCCTACTGAATATCAAAATGTTTACCATAAGTTGCATTTATCAACCTACACGCATATGAGTAAAATTCACATTTATTATCAGAACAAACTGAAAAAAACGTTCAGCACGAAAAAAAACATGCAATGTTCGTTATTCAGTAGTACAAATAGACCTTCGGTCAGACCCATAAGATTAATTACAAAAATATAAACAAACAAACAAACTTTTATCAAATATTTATTTGTACAATGATATCTAATGATATGCTTGTTGTGAAATTTCACAGTTTATAGAATCAGTTTCATAAGATGCAGTTAAATATATGCTAGCAATCTAAAAGCTAAAATTTAGCGTAATTATTGTAATCGATAGCGTTTATTCTTTTACAAGTCAGATATGTGTGTCAAATAGTTAAAAGTTGTTATGAATATAATTGCTGATTAATCATATCGTGAATGTCGCATTAGGTGATGGCATAGCATAAGCTATAGGTATAAATGGTAAGCACGTCTTTACGTCTTTCGTGCCCAAAAAAGTGCACTTGACCCGTTTCTAACATTTATTTGAATCAGAGTTTTGTTACAGAGATGTTTCGTTCCGCGAGGCTTAATTCAGAACTCCGTTGAATGGATTTCACAAATTCGGTTAAACCGGAATTCTCAACTTATAACGAGATGTTTTAAAGTGAATAACTCTGACCGAACACAAATAAAATAGAATCGAAAACACCGTCCCAAAGATATAATGTGATAAAAAGATTGGCGCTTAATTAGATGGCGTAATTTTATCAAAAAAAAAAAAGAGTCAGCCTGTGGTAAATTTTACTCGCCCAACCTTTTAATTTCATCGAAATTTCTTTTGCTGACCGACTACTGAAAAAATTCAATCGACTAAAAATAATATACTAAAAGATAATAAGTAGAAATGAATTGAAACGAGGATCGATGAAGAAAATTTAATGGCAAAAGTTGATTTTCATTTTCTTAACAGACCGAAAAACATGACGTACAAACGTAACGAAAAGAACGCAACATTCGAGACAATCGCTGCCAATAAATCGTATGACGTATAGTTTCAATTAATAGTGAATTAATGCACCCTGTACATGGGTTGATATTTTATCGACTATCATGCTCTACATAGTATCCCATGTGTATTTCCGAACATAAATTTTTTCTACATCAAATAACTATTTATAACCCAAACTAACACTAATCGGTATTTAACTTGGCAGCTACACGCGTTCAAATAATTAGAAAATTTATTCCCCCCCCCCTTAACAGTGTAAATAATTTATGAAATATCAATTCATCTCGGAGCTTTTTATTCTCAGAATATTATCCTCGCGCGAGAGTTAAGTGCGAATCGTAATTAAGAGTATTTGTTCCAATTTTAATATTTTTCAAATTAATTCTTGTTAATCCATTCAAATGCTTCATTACAACTTATTTCCATCAATGTTTACAGTTCATTTGCAAACATCTCTGCCCAACTGTTTCACATAGATTCAACATCAAACTTTATTAATCAAAATAATGTTCATCGTTGTTTAACCCCCTAAACTCATAAATATTATCATAGAATATTTAATATTGGATGGTATCGTATTTTATTTTAATTAAACGAAATCTTGCCAAAATATGGTCGAAAGTTTTTTACATTTTGTAGAGTGTAATTTTAATGTATCGTGTAATGTGTTAGGATCTTAAGGGTTAATTTTGAAAAGATAGTCATTTTTCTTTCTTGTTACTCAGTTTTAATATTTCACAAATGTAATTTTGATCAATCAAATTTCAATCTTCCCGAGGGAGTGTTTGTTTTGAATGTCTCACACGGGTAATATCTGTTTCAGTGCTCGCATGTCCCATGGGGTTAAAATAGCATGAACAAATTAGAAAATTTAATCGCTGTTTCACATAATCGCCTCACTGTTATTTATTTTATTACCTCCAAATAAATGAAAACCATAGAATATATTGCCGTCGATGATTTTAAATTTCATACGAGAAATTGACTCTTGAAACTAAATTCATATTAAATTATATCGATATTTTCTCCATGTTTTCAGAAGATTTCCAGATAACAAATTTGAATAATGTAAGGTTATACAAAGTACTGGGGGTATAATTTGCATTTTAAATCTCTAACAAAAGATTTGTTCCGTAATTCGAAACTATATCATCTTCGTCTCAAGCGAATAATAAATGGATAAAAACGATTTTTCATCGATTTCATTTTGCCCAAATCCTGAAGTACCATCGACAAACAAAGTCTATAATTGATAATATTCCAGTATTCTCATTCAAATATAAAATGATCCTGATAAAATGATCCTGATTAAAAAACAACAGTTGAGTCCAACAGTGATTCAATTAAACAAAAATTTCACCTATTAACAAAAAAAAACCTTTGTTCATAGCGAAACATTTTTCCCAATTAAAATCATCTCCATGATTGTCCAGTGAAAGAGATACGAGCGCAACAAACAACGTGCAAAGCTCAGCAATTTGCCTGCTCAATCTCGAGGTTGGATAAACTTTTTAATTCGTCCCAAGCCAACAGCGGAGAACATGGGTTACAACCCAATACACGTGTTTTCAGTTCAATAAAATCTCCGGGCTTTCCTGGAGTCCAAAAAAAAAAAAAAAAAAAAGAAAACGACCAGTCGACATAATCACGCCCAAGTACATTCGACCTGAAACGAAATCAACAACCCATCGCTCAAATTGTGAGCTCTGAAATGACCGAGCATCCGAAAATGAAAAAAACTATTCAAACGAAAGGCTGACAGCGAGAAATAAGATGAAAGGAGTAGGCTGAGTTTTAGATTCCGTTTGGTCATCGCGGGGTAGACACCACTTATGTGAAGGCAATCACAAAGTTGAGTGGATGATTCGGTGGTACCAATAGAGCTGGCAATCCTGCGGCTTTGCCTTGAGCTCGAAACTGACAGTGAATTGTTGTTAGTCAATATCAACTGCGCGTACAACGAGGAGACAAAGCCCCGCTGGTTCCGGGCTCTAGCGCACAATCTTGCACTCCGTCGTTTGGGCCTTGATGACAGTGGGGTCGCACCGTCGTTCACTTGTTTGTATATCCGGGCGAACTCACACTTGCAAATGCAAACAAAAAAATGTGCGGAACTTACGTGCTGGATGGTGGGCTGGTAGGCCGTGACTAACACCCCTGGTATCAGCACGCGCCCCTCTTGCCGGTACCAGCGCCTTTGGCTTTGCTCCACAACATTGCGCAGGTCCGCACGATCTGCCTCCTCAGAACCGAGGGCGTCTACACGTCGCGAGTAGTTGCAAACCTCCCAGAGGCAAGGGAACATTCCCAGATGCAAAAATCACGACTTCCCAATCACTCCAATTCTCCATCTCGGGAGAACTTTCCATGTTGCTAATCAATCTCGCGTTAAAATGTTGAACGGCTTGCAAAAATGTTGATATTGTCAGTCTGACCCAGGCAAACATTTGATGACTATATGTGCACCCATATATATGACGCCACGACGAAAAATGATATTTTTTCTATCATTTGTGAATTAAATAAAGATGATTGGGTGCAAGCCTCTTTCCTACTTTGACGTTTTATGTTTCTTTTTGTTTCATTAAATGCAATAATTTGTAAATCAATTTATCAATAACTTGTGAATACTCTACGCAGTAATCATATCTGGCAAAAGATATTTGCCTTGAAGTAAAAAGTTTGTAAAATAAAATATTTATGGAATTTTTCATATCACGAGAGAATGCATTTAGCGAGGTGACTTATTTTGAAGAGCTTTTTCAGCAGGTATATTCCAATATTCGCGCTGACTTTTTAATTTCTTTTCAATTCATCAAACAAAATTTCATCATGAAATTCCCCAGGACGCTGTGCTAATTAATCAAAAACCAAAATCTTGTCATACAAGATTGATAATAACTTTTTATTTCAACTTTGATGTTTTTTTGCCAAGAATCTGCATAACAATTGCATGGCAATTCTGATAGTTGATTGGAATTATTCGATTTGATTGACAAACAATTTTCAAATGTTACATATAGTTAGTTAACAAATTTGACATATAAACAATTCCGTGCAAAAACAACATTCAGATAAAAAAGGCGAATCTTGGAGATTGTATTTTTTTGAAACTCACATAGATCCGTCCAAAAGAAATAAATGATTGTATTCTACATGACCGACCTAAGATGCACTCAATGCAGATGCACTTCTGCATAACTTACCAACAGTGAACATTCAATTCTTTCATGGACTTACCTAAAACCAACACAAGCGTTAGTTTATGAGTAGCATTAATGCTCATTAAACACTAATATTAAATATAAATTAAGTTATCAACTGTCGTCAGTATTTGAATTGGCTGTCTGTTAAATTTAAATCTAAATTTACTCATGTATATGTATATTGATATTTCTTTTAAATCACTATTGCATTATAGCATTTTCGATTGATGTTGATGTCAAGGGTATTTCCCGTTCATTATAATAAATAAATAAATAAATAAATATTAATTGTATCAATTAACCTTAACCTCTAGTGTATAGTCTGGATAAAATATTTTGTGCAATCGTCTGGTGTAATGTTTATTTATTTGCAGAATCTGTTATTAATCATTTCATCGAATATTATCGAATATATATTATAAAACTAAAAATAAATTTTTATTGAATAAATAAGAATTAAATAAAAAGTTCATAAGCAAAAATCAACCTCGAGGTTGAGCACTTTTTACATTGATGTAATAAATTTGATATTACCGTATAAGAAATGAATAAAATAATTGAATGAAATAAAAATGACAAAGTATTCAACCCTTTTACATTTAATAAAATGAATATTCGAATCAAACTTGAGAAATTGAATGAGAAGTGATTCAAAAACAAAATCTTATCTAAAAATAAAAAGTTAAAAACATGAAAAGTACATCTTTCCTATGGTCGTTTGAAAAATACATTTATTTGAAACTCGGCCGTTATTATCACGTACGAAGAAGTAAATCTAAGAGCTCTTTCAACGTCAAACGACTTCTTATTTCAACTTTGAGTGAAATCACCGTTGGAATCAAGTGGAAACGTAAAAAAGAAAAATATCAATTATAAAAATGTTGTATAAGAAAAGTTTGATTTTTATTATTTATTTCACAGCGTATTCTTTATTATAAAAAAGAAATTTAGAGCATGATTAATTTATTTTCTGAGGTCTTGCTTTTTGTTATATTGAAAACTCGCTCGATTTAAATTGATCGGAACCATGGGATTTACTGTTCACGCAGTTAAATTTTATTATCTCTGCAGAGGATCACAGTTTCACAATACTTCTAACTTGAATAACAATTTCCCCATCGATAACTCTTGACAACTTTGATCCGATTTTTTCATTATTTTTTATTTTATGATCGTTATCAATTTATCCCCTTCCAAGAAAATAATAAAAAAAGGCGATCTCTTTTATCCGCGCAACAAAAATCTGCATCTACAAAGCGTTTAAAAATATTCATAATGAAAATAAAAAATATTGACGAAGCTGACATTTCGCAACAAACAATTAGGTTTTTCATAAAAAAAAAAAAGTATTTTCAGATGACGATTCCTCAGTCTTTATAAAACAAAAGCACCCCCAGTCAAAATAATTGTTTCCCATTTCGAAAGTTAAACGTTGCCTGCAATTCATTCTTTTTTTTTTTTGTTGCCTGTCGAAAATTTCGCACTTGAGTGACTCTTAACGTCTTACATTCTTGACAAGTCAGTAATTTGCAAAGCAACATTGAGATAAAGGAGGAAACGTACAGAGAAGACATCAACCAGTGAAAAAGTAGAAAAAAATGAAACAGATGACAAAATGATTTGAAAGTAAAAAAAAGAGAAAAAAGGAAATGAAAAAGAAAGGAACAAAAAAATTGTACATTAAAAGCTCAGAGAGACAGAACACGAAAATCACATCTAATCAGATCGGAGAGCAGCTCACCCGACGCATCACACGCAGGGAGAATGAAGACGTCTTCATTATCGCAGTTATACTGACAAGTGAGTACTCTAACTTGGACGAAAGTTTCGGATCTTGAAATTTGATTCGATTATCCGATCAACATCCAGTTGCGAGAGGAGCAGCTGAGTTGCGGATCGAAAATGAACCACAGGTGGTCGTAGATGATTCTTCGGGAACCGGCGAGTGCCAAACAGCTCGACGCAACTGTCAAACTTAGTCGGTGAGAATTTAATTGAAACGAAAAATGCGTACACTTTTTGAATAGGAGAGATGAAGAAGATAAAGGACGGTTTTGTTACGGAGCGGATGAGCAGAGTCGATGTCGTCGCGAGCGTCGAGCGTTTGATTCTCGGACCGCGCGACGAAGAAACCACCCTACTTTCGCGAGCGCGCATGGAAACCATGAACAGGGCCGCGCCTACTCCTATAAGGTCGCGATAAAAGACAATTTTGCATACGCACGAACAGAAAAGCGCGAAGCAAATAACGCAACTCGCAACCCTTCCCCCTTTCCGTCCTCAAGTTATTCAGCGAATTTTCCATTATGCAAATTGAATGCGCCCTATCTCGAGCCAGTTAATAGAGGTCAATGCTGTTCATGACACCTGATGATTTACCACAGGACCATGCAACAGATCCTTGAACAATTTAGGTACCAGTTTCTATAACTCTGCGACGCACAAAAATCCATCAGGTAGAGTTATTAATTTGAGACGAAAGAATTCAATTGATTTATAAAGGATAATGGATTTCTTTTAATGAATTTTCTCTTTTTTTTCCCCTTTCTTTGTTTGATAATTGCGATGTTGTTTTCCCGAGCGAGATTAAGTTTTCTATCGGCATTTTCTTACAGTGTGTGGATTATAGGCAAGTTGAACAAAAAACGATATTCAAATTAGTTCTAAAGGTATAGGTAATTATGTCATGCTCTGAAATCTAATATGTATGACTTTGTCCCAAGTTCAAAATAATTTGAGTCTAAAAAAAATTTGAAAAATAAAGGATTGTAAAATAATAACAAAAATTTACATTTCCAATCTGCATCGTGCAAAAAGTTCTATCAACGTTGCAGAGATAAATAAATGATGAATAGAACGGCATCTGAATTAACATTTAAATTTGCTGCTGATGAGGAAATTGTCAATACATATATAATATCAATTCAGCAATAACACGAAACGTCATTAACCATGCGTTATTACACTTCAATTTGTGAGTGATCCGACCGAATACCTTGATAATTTCCTATTACCGGATATAACTTTGAAATTAAATAGCCCAGTTTTAATTGTATGTTTTCAGAGACTATTGGAGTGAAATTAAAACTCTTTTCTGAAGAACATTAAAGCTTTTATTCCTTGATTATGTTGTTTTCGTGTAAATTGTTTCAAGGTTCGCTTATTTCTAGATTTTATACAAATTTAAGAAAAACTAAAAGAAATCTTTGAAACCATGAAAAATATGTTTGAACAATTTTTTTTCTATATTCATTTTTATTATTATCTTCATATTTTTTTTGTTTGAAAATTTAGTATGTGTATAACACAAAGTAGTATAAATCAATTTTGTTTGTCCGCATTTCAATAATAAATCAGTTCCATTGTGTACTTTGGACGGATTCTTTTTTTTTTCATTTGCTTGATTTCGTTCAATACAATACAACTTTTTATGGCTCCAAAATAAAAAATACCTACGTTATGCACAATTGCAAATGGTGAAATGAATTATCGTTAATATAACAAAGTGCATTTCTATGCTAGCTTATCATCATACTTCTTACATTTCGTATATAAAATATTGCAGTCGTGAGATCACACTTTGAAACAAACTTCATTCTGTGATTTGTTTTCAATATCTCATTTGATTTAATTCTTTTTATTCTACAACTGTAAAAATATGTTTAACTTCGCCGTCATTGATCGATACAAAAATATGTACAAAAATACCTCATTTTCCTAATTTTAATTCAAATTTGTAAAAATATTTCTGAAGAAAATCATTCAAAAATGTTATATTACTAATACTGAATATTATTTTTGCGACAAAAAAATGTCAAATGGAATTCTTTCAGATTGTCGTCATATAAAAGTAATTTGAGAATTCAATCTTACGTGATTAGAATTTCAAAGTTTACAAACAGAAAATTATAAATTATTCTCGACAAAGTTACATCTAATGTACTTATCGTGGTCATTTTATTATTACGAATAAAATTTGATTTTCTTTGAGATTCTCGTGGATGTAATTCTAAAGACAATCAAACCTCTTGTTTTTCAACTTTCCATCTTAGCATGTCAGAATCAATTAAACTTTTTTTTACTTAAATTCTATTCTTCCGCCCCCCCCTTTCGCTCCTTTGATCGTTGAAAAATCAAGAGTTCAAGTGAATTAATTGTTCACAAAATGTACGAAAACGTGTCAAGTCTATTACTCTTTTGTCACGTTATGAAAATTTATCCAACATCCGGGTCATGGAAATAATATGACAAACTTGTCAGACATTACGAGACGAAAAAAATTTTGTATCAATTTTACGACGTGACTTTTCTCATAAAAATTATGCAGACCTACAGATCACTGGTTTAATCTGCATGAGATCGCGGATGAACGTTGATAAAAAAAACATTTCCAAACTACCGGAAAAACAGTTATAATAAAATGAATGAATTTGTTCACATTTTTACAACTCAATTTCCTTAACTTGTTCGGTTACTTTGTGAACAACATAAAAACTTATATTAAACATTTTGATTCTCACATGACACTCGAAAAAATTCAGTACAAAACACAGCTTGCAGTCCAGTACCTTATTACATATTTTGAAAGAACCCAATTTCACTAATCGGTGCTCATAAAGCCTCATGTTGCATAACATTGAAATTCATTTTAAACAAGCAAAAAAAAAAGAGAATTACAAAATCCATTTTCAACTTTCATATCGATTCTTCATTAAGTCTAACTTTAATTGTAATTGAATATTCTTAACACTGAAAAAACGTCAGCATAAAAATCAACGAAAATGGTTCAAGAAAAATTGGATCGACTTTATCAAGCTCTAATAGCTTTTGAGTTAAAATTTCTGACGCTTAATAAATAAAAGCTACCAGTTATTCATCTACATAATATTGCTTATGTACAGTAATTGATCCTATTTCTCCCTCAACGATATCTAATGTGTACAAAATATAACAACCAATCGTTTCATGAAGTCTTGAGTGAACACATTTGTTTCGAACATCGAGTCGATTAGTCGCTCATCAGATGACAGTGTCTTGATAAGCGGGAGGTCCTCCGCTCATCATAAATTGTCTCTGACTTTGTCTGAGCATGTCTGTTCGTACAGGCACTTGTGGTGTAGCTCTCACACCGTGATAATTGCTGTAACTGGATCTCACACTTGCTGGTCGGTAATTGTTACCATTTTCCAGATGATCCTCACAAGAGGGATCGAAACTCGGATTGACTTGACCTTGCCAAGTGAACGTGTTAGTTTTGTTTGCCCTCCAGGCGTCGTGATAATTTGGTATCTGAACATTTTGATATTCCACTGTCTGATCGTGTAAATTATTTGTGTTGTTGCTGTCCTCGAACGTCATTGTGTTCATCATTGAGTCGGTTTGCCAGTTCATGGTCATCGGCCTGTCCCAATTATTATTAGACATTCGGTTGTAATTCTGCAATTCTTGCGTGATCATACTTAGATTTTGTGTTGAAAACGCCGTAGAATGACGTCGAGGATTGTCACTACCACTTTCCATCTTTGAATTCAGTGATCGGCGCTTCGAGTGCCGGGCAAAGTTGCTCTTACTTGAACGCCGCACTCCATCACGAGAAATCACCGAACGCCTTTTAACACGACGCGGAGTCATCGGTTTTGGCGAGATTCCTTCCTCCTGTGAGATCTCCGGTTGAGAATATTCTATTCTGTATAACGGCTGAGGAATTTTTGGCCCAATTTTTATGTCACCTTCAACAATTTAATCATGTACATTGAGAATAATTCAAAATGTTGATTTTGATTGGAAATGTTAAACTATATGAATGAGTTCTGCGAAAACGATAGAGAAATTCGAGTGGAGTTTTGAGATTGCACGTTTCAATAATTGATTAAAACAAGGGCTAACTTTTGACCCGATTAAAAATAGAGCAACCATTAAAATTGCACTTGGAGAAGGAAATTTGAAATTGGAATCATTTCCAAGACCATTTGATTTATTATAAGGTTTTCAAACTTACTGTTGGGCTCGTGAGATTGCACATATTTGATCAAACAGAGTCCTCCCAAGATTGCTATCACCTGGAACAATTGATCATTCATAATTATACAAAATTGTGTGGTTTAATAATTATAGTTGCATGGCAATCAATATTTCTTGAATTTTTATAAATGATTGCATGGAAAACTATTGACTAACCGCTAATATGCATTGCGTTGACGAATGTAACACTTCTACAACTTCGTAATCTATAACACAACCAGTAACATTCAATGGACGGTTTGGTCGAATAAAATCAGGTTCAGTTATGTCAACAGCTTTGCAACCAGGCCCGTTTGATTGCCACCAGGAAAAACTTCCGGTTCCAAAATTAAGTGTATCACTATTCTGTAAATAAACATTGTTTCAGTATAATCAAAATGCATACATTTTTATTCATAAACATTTAAATAATGAAAAAAAAATTTAATCAGTAATGATTAGAAATTTTACTTACTTTGTCTAATACTCCTACGTTTAAATAAAAACATATCAAAAATAAATTCCATGTGATCCACAGAAAATTCCAGATCGTATACTGTAAACAAAAAAAAAACAAACCAATCAGACAAATACAAAAATCAAATAAACAAATGAGTACATTTTTTTAACTCGATTTTTTTACCTCAGACTCATTTTTACTCACCAAAACAATATATTTCAATCTATATTGAAAAGCTCCAAAAAACCCATAGATGATAAAAACCATATTCAAAAAGTTGATGAGTATGGGTACCCACATAAAACCTAGAAAATCGAACGTCTGACGTTCTATTGTTGCAATCTGAAACAAAATAAAAAATACATTAATGTCTTTCTCATTAAATCAAAACTTCTCAGTAATACAAAACGTTATGACTTTATATATTTTTTTTCAATCTTGTTGTTTAACGGAACCAGATATTGCATAGCTTTGCACAGCTATACTTAAAATTAAATTGTTTACCTTTCTGGAACCAAAAACAAATCACAACATGATTGCAGAGTTCTCACAATAAAAACCGGATAAAGTTTCATGAACAAGGTCCGCATTTTAGCGTTCCATACAATTCTGTACCTGAAACCTTATCCGATGCATCGCCGTTTTACTCACTGAATTATAACGACCCAATTAAATTAACCATCATTAAAGGATTCAATTCTACTAACAACATCAATGATAAAAATGACCTAATCAAAAAGTACATACCAATTGAATCGCGCATACTGTTAATATGAAGTAATTTTTTTTTAAAATGCCCATATTCTGGAACAGTTTTTTTGGTGTAAACTATCCTACAACAAACTCAAACTATGGTGCTTTGTGCTAAGCAACGAGATCAGCATTTTTGTACAGTTTCTCTATTGCCGTTTAACAAGCCGAATTTCTCACTGTTGTAAAAAGCCATCGTTGCTCAGCGAACAGGCGTCGTCAGTCTCCCAGTTGTTTGCTTGTAGTAACAAATGTTGTGACTTGGTTGTCACGATTTTTTTTAATACTCGAGCTGTCGACTGTTGCTCAAAGGCAGAATTGCCAATCTCAACGCTCAACCGTTCATGATTCCCCAACCAATATTTTTTACCAGATGTAGGGACATCTGGTAACACAAACTGTTTTTGTTACCTAAAGAGAAAATGCGCATGGCATCCTTCTCAGAAAAAAAAAACCAAAAAATTGCTAGCAATTTGGTCAAATATAACTGTTTATTAAAATTGCAAAGATAATCAACTGGAGAATGTTATTTTTTTGAAGTTTGAAATAATGTAAACAAGTGGAAACTAAGGTAAACAAATTTTCTTATAAAAACTCACCGTCTCTATTTTTCTGTGTTGTAGTAAAGGATAAGAGATAAAGAACTAACCTCAAAAGTTTGAATCAAGAGGTGGAAATTGATACTGGATGTTTAGATTCAACAGAAACAATAGGAACATTGTTATGAATGAACAGTAAGTTTGAATAATTTAATGACAGAATCATTTTCATTGATTATGATAATGTGTGTTACGCTTCCGTTTGATGTTTAGGAACGACCAACTCCATCGTCTTATACAGTGAGCTCAAAGAAAAAATCAAGCAGTACATGGTATATCTTTGACACAAGCGAGTGAACCGTTTAATCAGATTAGAAGCACTGGAGGAGCTCCAGCATTGACGCAGAGGCGGTTTTATGTTAAGGAACTTTCTGACACTGATACGGAGTGTCGCGATGTCTGCTCGAAAGCCGGAAGTAATTTTTGTGCTCGGTGGTCCAGGCTCCGGCAAAGGAACTCTGTGTCAAAAGATTGTTGACAATTTTGGTTATGTTCATCTGTCCGCCGGTGATCTGTTGCGAGAAGAGCGTCAGAAACCTGACTCGCAGTTTGGCGAGCTCATCGAGAATCACATCAAGAACGGCACCATAGTTCCAGTCGAGATAACTTGCAGTTTACTTGTGCGAGCCATGGATCATTCCGACAACATCCACAAACGATTCCTCATCGACGGTTTTCCAAGAAACCAAGACAATGTTCAGGGTTGGAACAAAGTGAGTGACGTTTACTTATTATCATTTATTTTTTACTTCTTTTATTATTTTTAAATTTAAATAATTCATAAATGAATAGATAAATTGTTCAATTTTGTGCAAATGAGTTCATGTTTTCGCTTTACTGTCATTGTCAATTCACAGAAAACAGCCTGTTATCTGAAATTAAAAACATGCAATGAGAAAAAGGCAACAAATTGCAACTCTTTTTTTTTTTTATAAACAATTGTGATTGCAGGAAGTTGGCGATAAAGTCGACTTGAAGGCAGTCATTTTCCTGGAATGCGCTGAAAAGGTTTGCACAGAGCGCTGTTTAAAACGCGGTGCACAAGGCAGCGGTCGTGCTGACGACAATATGGAATCGCTCGTCAAAAGATTCAACACGTACATTAACGACTCGTTACCCATTGTTAGATGGTTCGATGAGCGCAAATTAGTACACAAATTTGATGCTTTGCAAACGCCCGAAGAAGTCTTTGCTGATGTATGTGTAATGCTTAAAACAATAGGCTGGTAAATTGGATTTGCAAAACAAAACAACTTGAAGGCAATACTTATTTGTTACATTTATGTTTTCATACAAAAGAGTTTTTCATAAAAAAAAAAACGGGGTTTTATGTAAATCATAGAAATATATTTCAACACGCCAATGTAAAATGCGAGTGAAATGTTTGAATAACATTCTGTCGCAGAGACGAACTTTGTATTTCCTTGTCTTGAGATATAGTATTGAATTGAACTGTTACTCAAAAGTTTATCTGATGAATTTAGAGGTATTTGAATCTGCTGTGACCCGTGGGAAAATAGTATAAGGAGAGAAGACAATTGTAAATGATAATCCTAATGGCTGAACATTGATTTTTTTTTCGCATTTCAAATCTGATGGCATTCCACGAATGAATAACCAGTACAATTAAAATCACATTATGTGCTTGCAGTTGTGAGTTCGGTTATATCAGTACAAATTTTATAGCAGAAACTATACGAGTGGAAAAATTCTTCTTACTATATTCATCCTTCAAACATAGTATTCATGAAAGATTGTTAAGCAATCAATAGAACCAGAAGCCATAGGCCACAAAAGTTGAGACGGATTGGTCACATCAATGAACAACGTTATCGAATTAACGAGTTTTTATTTTTTCTATTCAAGGATTTAGGACACAGTTTATCTTCTGCTTACCAATCTCTCAAATTATTCATTGTTGAACTTATAATTTGAATGAAAAATATACCAACGTCGATGAAATAGCAAAAAAAGGTAAATTATTTAACGATAGAAACATTAGTACTGTCCCCTTCATTCGTTCCTATTTTTAGAACAATTATAAATGTATCCCATCACTTATTATTCATTCTAGCATTTAAAGTTGTATATAATTTGAAACTTGTATTTGCAAATAAACAATGATTTGTACGTCAACCGTGTTTTTTTATTTTTGAATTGCCCGCGAATTTCAATTCCATCCCGGTCCCACGATTCAATGTTCCGTGCCGTGTTTCAAAGTATATTTTGTGGCAGTTGCAGTGCGCATGCCCGTCCACGTTTTACTTTGCCAGCAAGAGAGAGAGCGTACGTTGACATCTAACAGCGCCAACAATCAACAAAGTGTCTAACAAGTGAACGTGCTGCTTTGCTGGCCAACTTTGTTTGTTGTCATTGTTATTGCTATATATATTTACAAAATGTCATCCGGAGGCTGGGAAGTAGTCGGCAAAAATAAAAAGGATAAAAGCGGTTCGAAAACCGGTAAACCTTCCAAAGCCGAGAAACAAAAATTTGTCGACAATGCACCGAAAGTTGAAGACTTCCGTAAGTTTTTGTACCTACCAATATTGCATCCACTTCTACCCTTTCACAATCTTGTATAAATCTAAATGAAACATTTAACTGATTGATCTATTTGGATTTGTTTAGTCGCAACAATAATTCAATTTGTTATATTTTTCTGTCATATTTCAAAGCAAAAGTTTTAGTCTGTCAATGATAACTTTTGTCGACTCAACAATTGGCTTATCATGAATGAAAATGATGATCAGTGACAGTTTCTTATTGATTTTCTTCTATCACTTCGTCACGCTTGACAAACTGTTGCGTTGCTTGCTTGTTTTTGGTTTAAAATATTACAATATGCCAACGATGAGTTGAAGAAACATTTTGTTTGTTCAATAATGACTTTGAGAAATATTTTTGTGTATTTTTAAATTTCCATCTAAAGAAAGACCAATTGTTTCATAACATTTTTTCATCTGTAATGAGACATTGATTTTTTGTTGTAGTGCCGTTGTCACAAGTAAAAACGTATTATGACAATCTGCAAAGCAATAACAAGGAAAACAAAAAGCCATCGGCAAAGGGGAAGGACAACAAATCCAAGGAAAACGATGATAAGAAGAAACAGAAAAGTGAGAAGAAGAAGGAAGAGCGACAGAAGACAAATGGTGATGTTCCGCTTCCACAACCCACGAAGGTCCCGCACTCCATCCAGGATGCAATGGACTTTGTAAGAAAAATTGTTGTCCAGTGATATGAGATAGAACAAAATATTTTTTTGTGCATCTTTCATTTTGAATTCCTAATTTATTTCAGATCAATCCTAAAGAATTCGAGGAACTTCTCACGTCCGGGCAGCTTCGTTTTCCACTGGCTCCCTTGATCTGGCTGAAGGACCTCGTGGCATTCTTGAATTCGAAAATTCCTAAATTTGATAACGATGATCCTATCTTCAGCAAGAAAGCAGCTGGTTTTCCATTAATCAACATGCCGAAATCTTTACGAACAACTTTGGAAACAGCCATCAAAGAGAGCGGTGCTCAAAACACTCAACTGTTTTATGAGTTTCTTCTGACCGCAATGGTGACGGATATGAGCAAAAACTTGCCTGTGACCGGGTACAAAATCGTGATCCAGCTACTGGCCAGGCACAATCCTAAGATGGCCATTGCGAACATCGCTAAACTGATAAGTCTGAGGAACTCGTACCAGAACCGCAAACCCATCGGGCAGTCTCTGCTTTGGGCGCTGGCGCAAAGCGGCAGAGAAGACCTGGGCGTTGCGGTCAAAGTCTGGCACGAGGTCATGATCCCTATGCTCGAGGCCAAAAATTATAGCCAATATGTGACGCAACTCATGAGCGAATTTCTCACACATCATGAACGCTGCTCCAATTTGAGCTCTGAGTTGTACCTGAGCGTTGTGGAAGATCTCCTTTCTGGAAAGGTCAATGTTCAATCGACCCAGGTTCCAAAGTGCACAGAGATATCAGAAAAATTGAGGGTTCGTTTGATCACAAATTATTTTATAAAAAGCAATGCCATTTGAAAATAATAAAATGAATGGGCAATTTATTTTTGATGGATGACTTTTGCTTTCTTTGCAGATAATACTATTCCAGAACAAAAGTGTTAACTATCGAAAACTGTTTGAAAGTCTGATGTCAAGGCTGACGCTAAAAATAAACAACAATTATAAAGACGAGACTGTCGCAGCTCTTTTGGGCTGCCTCGTGGCTGACGACAGTTGTTTCAATTCGTGGAGATCGTTGCACCTGAAAAATCCGTACGGCTCACTCACGCTTCTCAAATGGATCGGTCAGTAACTTTAGATATTACATCAGGAATCTTTCTTTCTGATTTTTGTAATAATGTTAAGATTAATGAAGGTCGATTAAACTTTTTATTCACATTTTTTCGTTTATATTAGACACTAATTGGGAGAATGTGAAACCAACGATGAGCGTAAAACATCTACTTGAGACTCTGACATCAATCGTGGACTCCTTTGATTCGACGAAAAAAAGTAAAGGAAGGGACGAATTGTTTCTTTCTGAGTGCAACAAAGTCTCACTGGTAAGTCTCGTTAATTAATTTTATTTTAAAGAAGAAAACAAAGACCTCTGGTCATCTGAGATTTTGCAAATCATTCATAAATGAGACAAAAAGAAAGTTGAGTTAGTTTATGTAAAAATGTAACAACCAAATTAAGTTAAATGAAGCACGAAAAATCTTGATTTTAATTCCTCAAGTTGTCATAATTTATAGCAAATCGGTAGCATTAATTTTGTATATAAAATACTCAACTTTCTTGCATCAAATCGGTTAACTTTCTCTCGCGGTTTTAGATCTGAAAGTGACGAGGTCAAATTCTGAAGTTGTTTCTTTCACATTCTATAGTAAACGACTAAATTATTTGTAAACCGGAATCAAATTTAAAATTTAATTTAATTTTAAATTTTAATATTTAAATTGAAATTATAAATATTTGATTCATTGAAACTTAGCTTCGTTTTTTTATGCCTAATAAACCAATAATGAGAGACAACATAACAATAATACAAAGAATGAGAGTAAACTGAACTTTAAATAGGACAGAAATTTATTTCTAGACTTGAAAAAAACAATTGTTTATAAATTGAAGTTCTTTAAGCATCAGTGATTTAACAAATCAAGAATGCAAAAAAAAGCCAATACATAATAAAAAATGTTGTTTTAAATGAAACCAAAAAAGATTCAGAGATAATTTTATGAACAGGGTTTAAACACGTGCAGATACACCTCTGCGTATTTGCGCACATAATGATGTATGAATAATAATGCAATTATGAGCTCAATATGAATTCTCTCAATTTGTTGCGCAAAAACAATTTTCGTTCAAACTGATGTTACTCAATGAACAAAATGATTAAAACTGTATAAGTAATATTGAGCGGACAATTAACTTTATCAATAAACGATAACTTGTAATAATTCTCTTATATAACAGAAAAAAAACGAACAAAATATTTATCGTCGTGAATTAACATATTGAAACGTGCTAGTTTTGAAATTTTGAAGGAAAAAAAAAAAGGATTTCATTTTTAAATGTTGAAATTTTAAAAAAGAACGTGGCAGAGGCATTTGAAAAAAGACCGCGAAAAAATGAAATAAATTTGAGAGGAGTGTCTTGTGTGTGGTCGCGGGGCCCGGGAATGTTTTGGTCCGTCACTGGCATTGCTCCGAAAGAAACGCAACGCGTCAACCAAACCGTCCTCGACAGTGCGTCTGCGGCTATACGAAAAGCTTGTCATCGCAGGTTAGGTCGTGGTTTATTGATCGGGCACGACTGAATTTCCTGCAAAAGGCCGTCTCTCGGACTCGCGAAGGTCCGACCCCGACGCGAAAATGACGAAGAAAAAAGTGGGTAGCACGAAAGGTGGCTCCAAACTACGAGCCGATTAGTGACGTCGACCAGGGGCCAACTCAACATTTGCTTTTTTCGTTTCAGTCGCTGCAGAAAAAGATGAAGCAGGACGAGGAGACGCGGAAACGTGGCTTCCCCTGGCGAGCGTGCTTCTATTTCCTCCTTTTCATCGTCGGCGCTGTTTTGCTCGTAGACTATCAGCGGAACGGCTCGATTCAGCGTAAGTTTTTCGGACACGCCAATGGTGCGGGGACATTTTGTCACGCACTCGTCAACAGACGAAGATCTCTCCATCAATCAAACACCTTTTCCGTATTATCTTCATCCCCTTTTTCTACTCATCTTCGTAGTTAATTTTTCATTTATTTATTCTTATTCATAAAGTGTTTCAATTCTTTTTTTTTTTCTAATGAAATTAATGTTCTTATTATCCATTTGTTTGATATGTTTGTCTATTTGTTGACAATTTTTTATTTCAGTTTAGTTTAATTTAAAATAAAATTTGTGAAAACTGGAAGAAAAGTATTTTCCATTGAATATTTGTGTAGTTAAGACTCGTGTAGTTATAGATTTTGTTGTTTGTAATCAACTTTTGAGCTTAATTTCAAATTCACAAAACTGCTGATCTTTAATCCGGCATTGATTAACTTTGATAATACGAGTTTAAGTATGATTTAATGACGAAACTTGGTAGGTGGTATCGCAGCCCAAACGGCTAAAAACTTTTGATCGATACTCATATACCGTTCAGAAGTTATTGTATTGAGTTGGATCGATGAGATGGATTTTTTGATTCGTCATTAATTTAAGCGCTTATTTAATTTGAATAATTTCCATTCATTGTGTATAAAAATGAAACTCTATAACTTCTTTAAAAATAGTTTCAATATTTTATAAATATATACAGTTTTTTTATATTTTATACAAAAAAAAATAAACAAATATTTTAATTTGATTCGTTTCTATTATAGTTTTCATTAAATCACAAATGCATCTATGAGTCCAAGTTTTTGCATTAATTTAAATTAATCCTAAAGTCATTTTCATTTTGTTATTGAAATCATTTATTACAAAAGCAAATGTCATCTCTTAAGCTGGTTCGTATAGCTGTTATTTTTTATCTGAATTAAATGATTACTTTGGATAAAAAGTAATAACTGTAGATTAATTTTAAAATTAATATACATTATTAAAACGAACAAAATTACACGCCCGTTCAAACAGACTTTGAACCATTTTAATACCGATGTAAAACAAAGTATCAATTTGCATGAAAGTTCCGTCCATAAATTATATCCCGGAATCACTTTCTAATTATATCATTAATTTCCATGACACTCACTGATTTTACAACAAAAGCAAATAGTTTGAGATTGTTAAAAAGGGGAGATAATGAAATTTACAATTCCATGCATTCTAAATTTTCAGTTAAAAAATTTTTTTTTTCAATTTTAAAGTTTCAAGTTTTTAAACAATTGAAAGATGTCAGGTTAGAAAACTAGTTTCAAAATTGTTCAAGTCACAACATATCATAAGACAGCAACATAAAATTAAAAAATATATATATTTTTGGCATTTTAACAATGAAAATTATTTGTTACACTATCGTCCTTTTGGTCTCTCTCCGAACTTTGTATGGTAGGTTTTCTCAAAATTCTTAACCGGAGAGTCGATTAAAATATTTAAATGCAATATTGGAGACGAAAAAGAAAGACAATTTTATTGTTAACTTATCAGCGAGATATGTTGCGCATAACGTTCCCCCCTTTATTTTCATCGAGTAATCGCGTTTGAATAATAAATTTGTGTACACATGTTGTAAATCTTTGTGGTATCTCAACGTCCACTTTATTTGCATCCGACTTGAATACCTTCAAAGTGGCAGTTCTGACGCCTCTGTGCGATTCGAATCGATGTGAAACTTCAATACACATTTTCCCCAGCCGTTAGCACAAAATATTCACAATATATCTATCCACGCTTTTGAAACAACTAAGATGAGAAAAAAAATCAAAAAGGTGGATACAAGTTACATAAGTGAATCAATAAAAAAAAGTCGAATGTAAAAACGATTCATCATGTGACAAAAATTTTTCATTGTTTTCAGACCTTGGCTTGATTGATCTCATTTTTATTAATAAAAAAATTGTATTCTTTTGTTTTAGGCATGAGAACGAATACCCTGATTAGGAACAGCAAAGTAGTTGAAACAAGCCAGAATATATGGTCAGGGGTCACGCGGTACACGAACCGTGGCTTGGAGTCGATTGAGAAGAGCTACCCGGAGCAATACAAGTACGTTTCGGAGCAGACCCAGTCGTACTCAAAGTTGGCCGGCGACATGATCGTCATTGTGAAAAACGGCGCTATCAAAGTGTACTCCAACACTGCATCCTATGTCGCTGCTAAACAACCCGTCGTTGCGGCAACTGTAAGAGTCATTTCAAACATTCAGACAATTTGAATAATCTTTTTTTTTTTTTTTCAATTAAAAATTGAATTGAAATTAAATTGATTTATTCCGAGTTACAAGTTGTAATTAGAGTGCAAAAAGATTATAACGTTTGATAGTTTTGCTATCAGACAGCTGCTAATGTTTTTTTGTTTATTTGTCTTTTATATTTAGATCGAAGAGTACGCTCCTGGTCTTTTGGGCAAGCTGCGAGAGCACGGCTCGAAAGGCGTTGCATTAGTCACAAAGTACTATGCTAAACTTGGCGAACAAGTTATCGAGCATTCCACTTCGATGATCAGGTGGATGGAGTTGAATGTTTTTGTGTAAGTTGAATTGTTTTTATTTAAGCTATGAAAAAAAGAGAGTGCTAACGAAAAGGTTGAACAGAGACTAACGATGTGTTAATTTTCTTTTTAGAGGCAAGCTGAGTCCGGAAAGTTTGCAAAGCTACGCTAGTCAAGCGATCAACACCACGCAGACATTCGCGAGTCGGACCTACGACTGGGTGTACGAAAAAGTACAGACTCTATCGAACGTTCATTAACAAAACCGAACAAAAATAATTGCTGTAAATTCGACGACACAAATTTTTCATGTATAGACACAAAACAATTCGACCGAGATAAAAAAACAGCGAGAGAGCGAAAAAAAATAGTAAATATATCATTTGAAAACCAGAGTGAAAATTAATTGAAAGGCGGAATGTAACCCAGCAATCGATCTATGAATTCCATTTTTTTCGGCATAAGCAAATCATCAATTAACGCATTTATAAACGGTCATTCCAATAAGCGGCCATCAAATCTGTGATACATGTAAAATTGAAAACAGAGATGGAAATACGAGATCCATTCAACACAAGACGTTCCGTTTATAGATGTAATGTATAGTTTACTTTCACGATTCTGACGAAAGCACGAACTCGCGATCGTTTTGCAAAGAAAACAAGAAAAATAAAAGAAAAACTAAACTGTTATCGAAATGAAATGTATATATATATACAGATGTCTAGTATTTTGTATTTACCAATGTATTTTCTGTTCTTTTTAATGAAAACGTCGAATCAACTGAAATTACAGATCGACATTGTATAATATAAAAAGAAAAACACTCATCTTCTGAAATTCAATGGCATTTTTAACTCAAATCATGTGTGTGTGCGCGCGGTGCACCCAAAAATTTTTTACGAAATATCTAGGAAGATTAGTATACGTTTTGTAGTTTTCGTAAAAAATTTTAGATTCAGAGCCAAAAACAATTGTACATACTTTTTGTTTTCATAAATGAACTTTTTTTGATTTAATTTTGTATCCGTCAAATTGTATTATGAGTGCGCCAATGAAGGTTAGCACAGGTGTAAGTTGAAAATAAAAATCGTCAGTGGAAAAACAATTTCATACATTGATTATATATTATCAACGTTTTTTTTCCAATTTGAATTTGTATATAACGATGAAAATTAAAATCAGTTTGCATATCTGAACTTGGATTATTTTATGAGTCATCATGTTCTTTAAAAATTTTGTCTAAATTGAATGAAAGACAAACATTTCATGTAGAAAAATGTGTATTTTTCATAATACAGGCGGTCGAAGCAAATGCGAACGAGTAGAATCTCTATTTTTAGTTTCTAATCGCAAGTTTTGAGTAAAAAGTCATGAGCACTCTACTTCGTGGTTAAAATCGAGATTCTACCGAAGCTCAATAAAATGCGCCATACGTTTTGATGCAAGTGTATGTAACAAGAATATATCACTCCTAGAATCATTCGGAGATCAATGAATTGTGAAGAATGACACGGGTGCTAAGTGTAATATATGTATGTATATACGTATATACCAGATATATACGCGTGTAGCTGAAAATACAAAACAAAATAAAGTCGCAATGTCGCTTGACAAATTATTTTGTTTGTTTGTTTTTACATAAAAGGGAGAAAGGAACGAGTGAAATCGAAACGCATGGTTTGTTGTTCCCTTTCAAAATTCGTATCATGCAATCAGGATAGAGCGCTTTGTTTCTTTCAAACTTCGACTGCTCCAGAATCTTACTTTGTTTCTTAAATAATAATTCTTACAAGTGTAGGCAATAATTTACAATCATAATTAGGATTACAATAGTCGAAATATATTAGTTGAGGAGAGTATAGAAAATATCTCGCGGTTGTGGGGCAGTCGAGGCTCTGACGTTGAGGCACATTGTCGGTCTTACAATTCGTACGGAAAAAATAATTTCATCGTGTTTTTGTAAATCTGATTGCACAAGTATTCTTCCTCTTCTTCTCGTACGCTTGCTAATACTTCCAATACTTGACTGAAACAAAGGAATAAGATTGTATTAAAAGTAACAATGCAATAAAAATATAACGAATAAACAAAAAAGAATGACTAAATAAAATGAAGATAACTTACACTATGGTGCATGGTTCGTTTCTACCTTTAACCATACGATCGGGCTGCCACTTTTCTTTTTTGACTGAATTGAAGTGCGTGACCACATCTTTTGAAGACGCGTGAGTTGGCCGGATCTCACACCATGGACAGTCTGTTTCTATCAAAAGTCTATCTGAAGGAATCGTTGTCACGACAAACAAATTTTCTTCCGTCTTCAATGAGCTGAAATTAACGCGATCAACTTTCAAATATCTGTCATTTGAGTTTACATCTTAAACTATGATTATGTTTTGTATTTAATTTTGCTTTGTCTTGTGTTTTATCAAGTAGACGCACCATCCATTGATTCCTATATATAATCCCAACTGTAGTATGCTATAAGCATCTTCCGTGTTGCCATCAAAAGAATGAACAACTCCTGAGGGCAATTTGTCCTTATGTTTACGGAGTATTCGTAAAAAATCCTCAGCGGCGTTTCGACAGTGCAAAAACATGGGCAATTTGAGCTCGGAGCACAGAGACAGCTGCATCTCAAAGTATTTTTTCTGAGTATCTTTCGGACAGAATTGTAGCCTATCGTAATCAAGTCCCATCTCTCCAATCGCCACGACTTTATCCTTATTGTTGCTCGCAATTTCCAAAAGTGAATCCAGGTACGCTTGTGGATCTCCCGAATCCTCGAATTCATTGCATCTTGTCGGATGACAACCTACCGTTGTATATAATCTGTCTGATAAAACAAAGTTCCTTCATTAAACACGTAATTCAAGATTTGAACCTGTTGTTTTGAAATTGTCTCCTTACCATCCGTTTTTGCCAATTCCAACGCTTTTCTACTTTCCTCTACATTGCCTGCTGTTATGATGAGTTTCGACAAATTGTTTTCCCAACTTCGCTCCAGAACTTTGTCAAGGTCAGGTTCGTGCTTCTGTGAGCCATTATAAATTCCTTGGTACATAGGATCCGTCAAATTTGCTCCAATATCTTGCAATGCAAATTGTTAAGATTAATTGTTTACATTCGTGTGTTACAAAACAATCAATAAAAAAGTAACCAAAAGGTAGAAAGCTAAAACCTTCCTATAATAAATAACACTAATGAACGAGTAAGAAAATAGCAATAAGATTTTGATTACATCAAAGTTTGACATTTGTATAATCCATCAAGTTTGATACAAAATGAAGTTTGACTTGGAAAAGTAAACATGAACTTGAAATATCACAAAATTGTACCAAAATGGACAGTGAAATAATTGTTATTATTGGGAAGTAAAATATTTATGGCACGAGAGAAAGATTGTATGACAGATGATGTTTGCAGAGTCAAAAATTAACCTCAAAGTCGCATAAATTTGAAAACAATAATGATACCGCGGCGAACTTGGGAAACGTCAAAAGTCAAAGGCTGTTTACCTATGAATTTGCGTAAGTTGATCATGGTCTTTCGTATCATCAAACGGCGCGTAAGAACGAAACAACAGAAGGATTAATTTAATAAAGGGTGTAAAAGAGAAGAGACAGAGGTTAGCAAGTGTTTGCTGTTTGTTACCGGCAGGGCCGGCTACTGTTGCGCTTGTGCAAGGGGGGAGACTCATGTTTCACTTCAAATGATCAATTGAAACAAATCAAACCAAAACAAAATAACAAATTGATCGATTAAAAAAAAAACAAACAAATTGAACAAAATACAAAGCACAGGAAACGAGAAAAAAGTAAACAAACCGAATAAAAAGCCATGGCACAACAAAAATAAACTGTCAATAATAACAATTTGGTACAAAATGAACGACACATTTCAATGTTCTTTTTTTTTACAAAACTTTTATTACAAATTCTGGTGAAATATTTTACATCAATAACTAACAAAGAAAAAAAACTGACATAATATTATCTAAACGCAAGTGCTGTGAAACGTGGCCCGACCACAGAACCAAGGAGAAGCACCTAGTGCAGTGACTTGACAATGGTATTGATCTTCTCGATGCAGTCTTCCTTTTTTTTAGCAATGACTGTCTCGGCATCGATGAACTGTTGTCGTCCAATTTTTGCCGGCACCAGTTTGTCAACGTAGAGCGACTGCTGCTGATTGTACAGTTCCTTGAGCGCGCGATCGACCTTCTGCAGCTCCATGACTCTCTCGTAGACATCGCTGGCCTCGCTCTTCAGCTTTTGTGCGAGCTCAGCCACGGCATTGGTGGCGTTCTTGTATTCCTGATTAATGCCCTTGACGACCGAGAGAAAAGCATTCGTGTCCTTGTTTGATTTCAGATAATTCAGCTGGTCATCAAGGTCATTGTACGAGTTCACTCTCTTGTCCTGGGCGGCGAGCACCTTCTCACACTGGCCCTGAATCCTCAGTTTGCTCTCAGAAGCCTCGTCCTTGTTGATGGAGAAATCCAGACGAACGTAAACAATCACCAGAAGGAAGAGCAGATAAAGAGCAACGGTCACCAACAGCGGCTCCTGCAGCATCAGCAGTCTGGGGAAGGTGTAATTCAACCTGAAACTCTGGATGTGATTTTCCACCAAGTTGGTCTTGCTGATACTGACGACAGGTCGGCCAGTGGTGTCCAGATAAGTGTAATGCAACGAATCAGCGAGTCTCTTGGCGTTAAACGGCAGGATCAGGTCGATGTTCTTCGAGCCCTCCGGGAGGATGATCTTCACCAGCAGTTCATCGACCACCATGTCGTCAAAGACGTGATCGAGGAGTCTCATCTGGAGGGTATAGTCGTTGCCGCTGTGGAAGAGGTACTCGTAGCTCGGGACGTTGTAACCCAGGGTGTACTTGGTCTTCCAGCCGCCGAAGAGGGGGAACCTGGGTCGGAGGTTAACTTCGACCGAGTCCTTCTTGATTCTCGTGTGCGATGTGGAGATGTTACCGATCTCGTCGCGGTAGTAGATGTCGGAGGCCGCGGCTGGCAGGATGGTGTCGAAGCTGTGGACACTCGCCTGACCCGCCCTCGACTCCCTGGCGTACTCGTACCGCGAGAAAGAACCTTTCAGGAGGGCGCCAGTGTGGAGGAGGTCGATGCTCTCCTCGACCGCGATGTTCCCCCAGTGGGAGATCTCGATGGTGCGCTCCAGCCTGGTGATCGTAAGGAACTTGTTGTTGTTCTCAAAGTGGACGAGCAGCTCCTCAAAGCTGTAGGGAGAAGTCTTCTCGTAAGGGCCGTAGGTTAACGTGGAATCGGTCTGTGTAACTGGCTCCTTCTTTGTGAAGCTCTCGATGTTCCTAGAGGGCAGCACTATCGAGGTACTCTGCTTGCTGATGGGATAGGGCGAGTAGACGTAGAGGTTTCCGATGTACTTTACCAGTTGCTTCTCCTTCTGAGTTATCTCCTTAGGATAGGGCTTCAGTTGGTGAGTCAAAACTGTCTCGATCTCGATTGTCACCGACCTGCCTGGCGCCAGCTGATCCTTCAGCTGGACCGAGAAAAATCTTGCATCTTTTCGCTCGGGGATGCTCGTCTCTTTCACCACCAGGTCGACTCGACCGGGTTCCCTTGCCTGGGCTGAGATGTAACTTAGATTGTCCCTCTCGGATGGGTGCACGGCGAAAATGAACTTGTTCACGGAAGTGGTGTCGCTGTTCTCCACGTTGAACTTGTAGTTGATCTTGGTGATCTGCGACTGCAGGTCGATGCTCCTGCCGACGTTGCGAATTGTCAACTTGGGCCCGAGGGGCTCACTTTGGGCGCTCGAAAGCACCAGCAGACACGCCAGCGCCACCCTCGAGGCGGACCTCCACATCACTCAGCTGGACACTGGACAACTGCGACTGGAAAAGCGTCCCTTTTACTGGCCGAACCGGCTTGTTTATATGAATTGTAAGGTAGAGTGAACGTGGCCGGCAAACAGCCCACTACAGACGTGGCTTACAGCTTAGATTGTGACAACTTTTAGACGTTCTAACGGAACGACAAACTGGACCGGCCAGACAGTCGCGCTACCTGGTGAAGTAATTGCGAAATCAATGAAGCTTTCGTTTAAAAAACAATAATCAGAAAGTGGTAATACAAGTTGAAAGAAGTATTTGTTATATTTATTTTGAATGTTTTGAATTGAACGAAAATAGATTGATGGATTTAAAATGGATGTTGAGTTGTTGCTTTTGTTTGCAGGAAGGATTTTTGATTTCTTTGTAGGAAATAATAATTTTGCAAAAAATGTTAACCTGGTGTCCCCGGTGGCGTGTAAGAAATCAAGGCTGTCGGGAGACCCTTACCTAGTTCTCCCTTATAAGGTACTGGAATGAAAACAGTCATCTTATAAAATGATGTCCGTGTGTACACAGAGAACATTTGACCTTACGCAATGCCCGACATTAACCATTTGAGTCACCGCGGTTGACTCCAATTCATTGGTTTATATCAATAACCAATCAAAACATTTTTATATGCAGTAAACACGGTAATTAGTGCGATTTGTTGAGTGACTCAATATGCGTACACCTTTTGCATGAATACTCATTTGTTTGGCTTTCAATAATGAACAAAATTGAGATAACAATTTTTTTAATTTTTAAAAACGAATTATGAATGAATTAAAGATTTTAATCATATCATTTAATTTTAATTTAGTGTTACAATTAAACTTCCAATAAAAATGTATTTCATAATTGTAAGAAATTTAAATGATATTCTTTGTTAATTTATAATATTTATTTTACATTTTTCTTGATTTTTTTCGTGGTTTTATAATAATTGATTTATTATTAACAAAAATGTCATCTTATTATTATTTCAGGACATAGCCAAAAATCAAGGCCATTGAATAGCAGTGAAAAAATCTCCGTAAATGGACGATAGCAACGATTTCAGACAGCCTTTTTCGAGGTTTCAACGTAAATGGAATACTCAAGGATTAAAAGAAGGACATTTTGAGAAACAAAAAGTCAATTTGCTTCTGTCAAAAAAGTCGATTTTCATCAAAACCAGGATGAAAATTATCAGGTGCAACAACATTTTATATTGAAAGTTGAATTTGGAATGATCCTAATGCTTTGATTTGATTTCATTAAAAAACGATTAAATGAAAATGAAATGGTGAGAGTGTGGGTTGATTTATCAATTTTTGTTATTATGATTAATTTGCTTTTACTTAAATTTGTTCTCATTTAAAATTGTACAGTCAATTTGAAAGAATCTTTTTTTTACAGCTGAACTTTTTTTACGTTCGGATGAGCTGGGAAGGTGCGCGCTGTCAATCACTGGGGATCAAACAATTGGCCATGACATGTATTAATCAAGGCAGTCGAGCGAGGAACCAATTTTGCTATGTTTTTATAAAACTGAATTGAACCAATGTAGAGCTGAAAGTAGGTAAAACAAATACGGAACTACTTAATTTCAGAAGAGGAGGTGAAAATTGAAAACATTTTTCATACTTGCTGACAAATCGAAAAATGAGTCATTTCATATCTTCACTCCACGAAAAAAGCGATTCGAACCTAATTTCAAGCACTGATCTTTATCATTTCAATCCAATTTTTTTAAATAGTTACTTTCCACTCTATTCAGTGATTCATTTTCAGAATGTTGATTAAGCTTATCAGCTATTTTTTGTAGGATTTCAAAAGTGAAAAACCAATTTTTATTACCTAAAAATGCCATCATTTCTGTTGTCTTACTTTAAGAATGGCACAGTAGGTTTTCAAAATACATACAAATCTTACAAACAACTCTAAAAATAGCCAGAAAAAATATAGATCTCCAATCAAAGTTGAAAATCTAACTAATAATATTTTATAAGTTGAATGAAACTCAGCAAATGTAACAGTCTCAATTCCAAAAGATACATCTTGTTTTTTCAGCAAGGAACCTACTTTTCGTCTAATCCGGAAGTTGCGCAAAGACTTCTGATACAAATATAAATGTCTCATTTTTTGAAAAACCAAGAAAGGGGAAAAACTATTTTGAACCTGCGAATGAATGGAACCGAAATTGTGATGAACAATTTGCTCGAATTTTGCCACGTAAGCTGCTGTGTGAGTAAAAAAAAAAGAGCTCTTAAGTTTGAGAGGCACGACGAACAAAATTGTTGAGGCATTAAAGTGTGTACTTTTTTTTAGGTCCAGCGTTGTCAAACTCGTTATTATATGGTACACAACTTGAATAAGATATTTTCGAAAGAAAAACGTCGGCGCCATTTCTAGATTCGTCCGCGGAATAATATCGAAAGAGTAGGGGGTGGAAGGCATGGATGAAGCGGTTGTCTTTCTCGAAAGTAGCTCGGTATCGTCGCGAGTGCTCCTCGGCTCACGACAGTCACGGCTTAACTTCCGAACCAAATACATCGACCGTTCATCGAACGAGATATTTATCCCACACTCACGTGAGTAGCTGTCTTTCGCGACAAAAAGAAAAGTCCGATCGAAAATCGAGCAGTGCTGAACCAAACCAATTTCCGTCCGCCCTGGTGTTTTGCGGTCACCATTCAACAAGCCACCCCATTTATTTTCTCGCTTTTCATCAAGTAATTATTGTGGTCTTGCTTTCAATAATTTTATTTAGTGAAATACCGATCATTCGTGGATGGGGTGCAAGATGAATTTGTCTTTTAACCGAGGAGCCAAAATTTGGAACAATTTTGAAGAGGATCAACTTTCGATGGCCCAATTTTGAAATTATAATTGAGGTCGCGAATTTTGATATTTATGAAATTCGTCGGTGTAAGAAGACACCGCATTGCTTGTGGTATGCGTAACCCGAAATGGTCCGAGCAAACAACGTCCCTGCCTTCGTTCGCGCGTGTAAAAATAAACCCTCTCTTTCAGAGTAGGTCTCGTAAACGCAAAAAAATCAAGCAGTTCATGATTTTTTGTCCCCTCCTCCTCTCTTCCCCAGAAAATTACAGAAAATTAAATTGATTTTAAATAAAAATTTCCATTTTAATTGAAACGATCAATTTGTTGCCCAAGATTTCTATCATAATGAAAAATTAACAATTCAAGTTGAAAAAAAATCGGTTGAGAAATTTGTTGTATTAAAATCGGTTGAGACGATTGATGAATGCAAAATGTTATGAATCGAATTAATTTGATTGTTTAATCCAATTAAAATCTGTTTGATTCATTAAAGAGCGCGGAAATCGGTTTACAATAACAGGAAAGGGAACCTGCCGCTAGTGTCGAATTTCATGACGGAATGTTTATTTTGGAAATGTATTTAAACAAGGGGCGAAATTTTCGTGGTTCATCGCGGGATCGGGTTTTTATCGCAGAGCCAAGACCTTCCGCTATAAATAAGAAGCCAGGCCGATCGCTAATTATACACTCCGAAACGTGCGAATGCGCAAGTCCTCGAATGAGCCGATGTAAACGAACACAAAGTTTGACGGATGAAAATTTTCGTACGCTCTGAAAACACAAATATTTGGATTGCCACGGTGTCTTTATTTATCGTTAGAATTCAGTCAGATTTTATTCTGTTTTATAAGTTTTAATTCACCAGCTCATTTACGATTTTCAATTGGATTTTTTCTGTTCAAGTATTCAACTTTACTTTTATTACTTCACAACTGGTTTTCTCTCGTTTTTTGAAGAGCCTTATAAGTTTTAAACATTTTGATTTTTGAACAAGTTTTCAAATTTGTTTGAGATTTAATAAATGATATTTTTTCATTTTTATACAGTTTAACAGGAAGAAAAAAAAACAGACACCATGGACGCGATCAAGAAGAAGATGCAGGGAATGAAGCTGGAGAAGGACAACGCGATGGATCGCGCGTTGCTCTGTGAACAGCAGGCCCGCGATGCAAATGCACGAGCTGAAAAGGTACCATTTAGATAAAGTTGAAATTGAACATTTCTAATCTTGAATTCTTGAGTGGAAAATAAAATTACGTTTTTGTTTTCAATCTCCTTTTAGGCTGAAGAGGAGGCACGTGCTCTCCAGAAGAAGATCCAGACCATCGAGAATGACCTCGACCAAACACAGGAAGCCCTCATGCAAGTCAACGCAAAACTCGAAGAGAAAGATAAGGCTCTGCAGAATGTGAGTAACTTTTTTTACTCTCAATTTTCATCCATTTGTAATTCTCATCTTAAAATATTTATTGATTGTAAAATCATCATGGCAAACAATTTTTAATATTATTTTAGTTCTTAAAATTGTTGTTTAAATATTATTATTTAATACTTTAATACTTTCCGGTGAACAATTTTATTGGAACTGAAATTCATTCTCCTCGTTCCTTGATCGAATTCCGTGACTGAAAAAAAAGGTCAGCCACGCAATTAAGACATGATATTTTATATGCACACAAAATCGTCGAGATGAATCACGCGGCCATATAAGGAACTTAATGCACCTTTGAGATATACTCTTGATCTGTACCTGCATCTAAAGCAAATTGGACTTGGTCATACTCCTTTGGCAATGAAAAATCATCTACAAAGTATGAAAAACCAAATGTCAGTTGACACAATGAATCATGCAAATTTACACTAATATATATATATATATATATATATATATATATATATATATATATACCTACATTAAAAAATTTAAACTAAACAAACTAATTTTAACATTCGAATGTTATGTAATCGCGAAACAAAAATAATGTCTAACTTTTCGAAATCGATAGATTTTTGTAAGAATGTATTTTCGTTTCCGCATCACACAATGTATATGGAAACCTGGAAGGAAACGGTGGTATTTATAGAGTAGGCTAGTAGTTTTTGGTTCGCGGTTTGAATCGGTATAAATAAGAATAAATGACGAAAACTTCCAAGGTATTTATAAACCCTTCAAAAATATTGAAATAGAAATTGCAAGTTTTGGTCCACCAGAAAGCTTAAACTGTGGGCACATGAGTAATTGCGGGGGCGAGAAGATGATGACCCGGGGGTCAAGTGTGAGAGGTCAAATCGACCGTGGAAAGGTGGTGAGACAGGGCGAAGTCGCGATACCGGTTGACAATTCAAAAGTGAGCGCCAACTCACTAGAGGAGGCGTCTAAAAATATATAAAGTACTACACAATCTCCGTAGATTGGCGGTTCGTCCGCGGTGGGTCGCGTGTATCGCTGGATGCGTGCGCGCTCTCTCTCTCGTGAGTCGTGCTGCTGCGAGGCACTCGTGGCTGCGACGTAGTATCATCGGCATGTGGAGCGTGAGTGGAGCACCGAGCATGACAGCTGAGAGGATGGCCGCGCGAACCTGGCCCTAGTAGCCGGATGGAAGGTGGGTGGACCAACAGCTGGTTACGTCATCGGCCGAGAGGATGGAGCGCGGCACGTGGGGCTCGGCTACGAGGCGTCGCGGTCACCAGCACCATCCGAGACACGCGACCATTCGTCCGAGACTCGATTGCAGCAGCGGACCCGCGCAGTGTGGCCCTGCTCAATTCCTGACAAAACCCGCGCTCGAGTCTCAACTCGTCAACAACGCTCTGCTACCATTGGACGAGAACCACCGACCTAGCCTAACGCAAGACAATAACCTCGTGGCCAAGCGCCCTCATACAAACAGTCCGGTTCAGGACAAGACCTTGGACGTCGTGCGGCCCGCGCAGTGTGGCCCCGACGTCACGGCTGACAGACCAGATCAGACCGTTAAGGACAAGAGTTCACCAAGGAGGTCCCGAAGAAAGGTCAGAAAGCAGGCGTCCGATGATCAGGACCCTGCCAGCTCCGAGCCTAAGCACGCGGTCGCGAGGGCCCGGGGCGACGGCAACTCAGATGATGAGAGCGCCGAGGAAGATCCCGAGATTGTCGAGCTCGCCAAACTCAGATGCACCAGCGAGAGAACCGAGGTCGTCGCCGAGAGAGAGGTCCGCAGACGCAAAAGGTGCGCCGATTATCCTGGCCTGGCCTTCGGCTTTTCCATCTTCTCCAGCGATACCATGATGAAGTTCAATCTCATCAAGAATGAGCTTCAGAATATCAAGAGCAACCAGCTCAAAAGGGTCAGTATCCTCGGGGTATCTGTAAATTTCATTCGAATGAGACTTTGAGAGAAAATATTTTTTTGTTCAATTGTATATACAGTACAAGAGCGCGCGGTGACTTTCGTTTTCACGCTAACGTGATTAGCTAATTCAATAAGTCGGTTGCGCTCGAGTTGCAAAAATTTATTGACGGAAAATGATACACCGGTGATCCACTTATCGAGTTGTATCGTTTACACCGACCTCCCAGACGTGGTGGAATGCCGAGTCACTGGGTCAATCAGCCATTCACTGCCAATTTGATCTACGATATAATCACTGCGATTTGAATTCGTACAAGAATCTTGCCCTTCTTTTAGTCCCTTCGTCATCGGGTTTAACAATCAAGCCGAAGTTAAATTTTGTTAAATTAATTTATTCATCCTGAAACTCAAATTTTATTCAAGTTGGAACTGTAGTTTTTGAATAGAAGCATTCTCATGCTCCGGCTGACAAACGTGCGCATACTAGCCGGCACTTGTCACTATTGTCATGACTCATTGAGAACGACGCACAAAAGAATATCTTCAAAACTTTCTTCTTCCCTTTTTGGACTTTTTCCAATCACGAACGACGACCTCTTACTTGTCCAACTTGTGTAGTTTTAAACGCTCCTCTTAGACACTCCAACAGTTTGCTACAACTTGTAATTACAATTCATACATGGGACCAACAACTGGGGACGGTATTTTTTTTCAGCGAAGATTAAATCCAAACGAATCTGATGCGCGTTGGATGGTTACGCTAAAAATAAACGATCTGATCCAGTGTGCGGCTTCAATTTCGTCAGGAGCGCAACAGTAACGGGTTCAGAGCGAGATGTGAAGACTATTGCGTAACACCCAGCCGGTTCCGGTATTTAGTTGTACAACGATCTTGTCTCATTAAAACAATTTTGAATGACTGGGTCTGTTCATCGCAAAGTTCATGTCTCATGCCCCTTGGTTTCATTTTCCTGCAAACAAAAAGAACGTATAAAACATTTTGTTTATTATGAAATAATTTTACTTACTTAAAAAGTGTCCAAACTTGAAACAAAATTGAAAGTTAAAAAATATTTGTGTAATTTAAAAAAATGTATTACGTTAAAAAATCTTATCTGAACAAAATTGAAACATGAAGCGAAAATTGAAAGAGTATTTAATTTGATGCTTGATAATTTTGATTAAAACTGATGTAATAAATTGATAGCACTGGCAGAAACGTTATAACAGATTTATGGAATATCTTTTTATTTCATATTCAGTTGAACGTGGCGATAACGGGCATGGTATTTCCGGAACCGGTAGCGCCATGCGCCGATTGGTGCAGAGCCAATCCAGTTGTACGTCTTTTACAAACAACGAGATGTCTGCCAAAGGTTCATTTATCTTAGATGCTTTTCCAGGGCTGCAATTTTCCTGAAAACTGCAACAATACCGCTTGTTTATGAAGCTTGACTCGGATCTATTGTGGTTCGTTGAACACGGCGGGGTTTATATTTAAACACACGTTGCTATATGAAATTGTTACAAATTAAACACATGTACATTCAACACCAATTCTACATCTCACATTTGGATGAAATTCAACTTTTTATTTTTAATCCAAACCTGAACTATTTTTTTTTTTTTTTTTACTGATATTCTAACTTTCTATATTTTAACAACTTTCCTTCTATTGTTACTTTTAAATGTAAAATGTAAACAAAGAACGAGAACAAAATAATTAAAAAAAAAAAAACAAGAAAAAACTAAAAACAAAAATGTAAACAGAGGAGAGAATATTTGTTTGTTTGTTTGTTTTTTTTTTTCAAGAGCGCACACCTGAAATGTAATCGTCAATTCTCTCGTCTTATTGGTCCAAATCGAAAAGGACCAACAGGTTGAAGAGACACATGACTGGAGAAAATCGACGCACGTCGCGGGAATTCGTTCCGTTATTGTATCAAGTTAGTGTGTCGAAAATTCAAACGTGTCGGGCGGTACCCGGTGCGCGGTGCCTCGTGCGCGATTGCGCGCGCATGCGCGGTCCCAATCGGCCATCTTGCTAGCGCGAGCGAGTCAGCGGCTCTCGCGGGCCAGCCAGTGGTCGTTGGTCGGCGACAAGCAGCAGCCCCCGTAATCGCGTAAGCCAACGTTCGGTCCACATTTTTGCAGGCGGCACGGCTCTCAAGTCTCGCAGCCGGTCGTTGCGTGTTGTTCGCGAATCAAAGTCAGCCGCTATGTCGACGCAAGTGCAGGGGGGCACCCTTTTGGATGTGCTCAAAAAGAAGATGCGCCAGACGAAGGAGGAAATGGAGAAGTACAAGGACGAGTGCGACGAGTACCAGAAGCGGCTTCACAACGAGGAGCTGCGTCGCGAGGAAGTAAGCGTCGTTGTGTCCTTGTCTAACGCGCGCGCCCTAATTTCGTCGCGCGCGCCCCCTCGCACTTGTCAAAAATCCGCAAACCGGCATCTCGCTCGCTATTTTTCTTCCTTTTTTTCTTTCCCCCTTCTGTCTCGTTCTCGCTCCCTCGCTCGGCTATCCCACGTTCGCACACAACCATATTTAATCAATTCTCACGAGAAATGATGCCTTTTAGGAATCGCCGTTACGAAATGGCAGACAAATTAAGTGCACCGCATTTTCGGCCACCATCGTCAGTCACGATGAGAAACCATCGTTTACGGACGGAGTTTTGAATAACATTTTTTGTTCATCTTTGTTGATTTTTTGTTGTTGTTGTTTCTTTTTCTCCGTCAGGTCTTACGTAATTTGTGATTGGGATTTTAATATTCATGAACGCAGTTTAGCCATTTTCATCGTGAGATCAGCAGGACGGAAGAGAGAAAACAAAATTCGTCGCGATGACAATGTGAAAAGTGGCTTTTTTTCCGGTGGATTGTTGGCGATGGTTTGATCCGTATGAGGAAGAAAAAGATAGTCGAAAATGGAACAAATGTTCAGAAAAATTCTAGAGGATCAATTAGAATATAAATTTTTCATCTCATAAAAGTAATGACGGTTCGTTTATCAGCCATTGTCTTTGATTTGTTTATAATAATTGATCCCCAAGGTGATGTTATTTTTATTTTTTTTGAATTTCACATTTATGAATAATCAATCACCGATGTTTCATGGTCACAATTTTCTACGGATAGAACCAACAAAAAATTGTTTGACCTCCTTGAAAATAATATGGATGAACCCAAACTAATATTATATTCTATGATGTGGGGACATTTAATTCATTCAATTTTAATTCCTCGTTATATTTTACAGGAACTTATTCTCTGAATAATGATCAACCTTGAATAACTCCAGAGTCAGCGACAGAAATAATCAAATTACTTGCGCACTATGAAATTGTTGTGATAGAAATTGGAGGAGTCGGAGGTGTGGGAGAAATAATTACAATCAAATTATTCGCTCATCATGAAATTGTAATGAGTTAAATGTGCAAAAACAAACAAAATTAATTGAATAAAACAAAACGTTACAGGCATCAAATTAAATGCATAAGCAGTTGGAAATTAAAAGTGAAAATGAGAACTAGAATAATTGTCAGGGTAATGAAAATCGCGAAATTGGTCAATTGGCAAGTCAAACATTCAGAAACTGTAACCGGCGAAATTGATGCAAAGGCATGTTGCCGACGAGGGAAGGGCCTGCGTTCTCTCAATATACGCATACGCAAACACTTATAATATGTGATAATTACATGTGTTTCATTCCAAATAACGTGCAATCATAAGGATCAGACTACACGCAGCTCGTTCCCACATGCATACGCGATGCACATGAAAATCACTTTCCATATCAGCTCGGCTCATCAAACCGCATCTGTCTCGGTGAAAACAGGCGTGTCAAATTCAATCTTCGAATTTTACTATTTATCTGCTATACTTATTTATCGATTTTTGTAAAACCAGTGGTTTCTCGTTTACAAGGGATTGATTGTCGTAAAAATAGACCGGGGGAAAAATGTTATTGTGACCACACACAAAAAATAACAATAAATAAAAGAGGAGAGGTATTGATCGTGTCCAACTTTGTATCTAATGAGTCAGCTCTCGTTTTCTGTTTCAAGGACATACATACGGTTTCAATCCGATTTAACGAATTTTTTACTACATCCGATCTCAAGAGTTTCTGAAGGATTGAATTCAAGAATTTAAGACGAAGTGAAATTGAAGACCTTTTTGAAAATTAGCGGCTTAAGCAAGTTGGCCTGACAATGTTCATTGATAGACTCGCCGGTGAGGGCAGGATCGATCGCGTGTCAGACACGCCGTCGTCAAGCCAAGTTCAGCCACCAAGTGAGCGACGAAGAGGGCGAACCGCAGAATGAGAAGGGAGATATTTCCTTCGACTCGCATTCCTTTCGCACATCATACACCGGGTCTGCGTGTACGTTACTCACGTTTTACAATCAATCCTCGAACTGGCAAATACGTCGATTCCATGCACACCGTTTTGCACAATTGTTTGACCAAGCACGTTTGCTTACATTTTTTCATTCTCATTTTTTTCTAATCTCATTCTAAATACTTTATTTTAGAGTCGTGGTTGAGATGTTATTCATAGAAGTTATTCATACAAGAATTAGTTCATCACAGCAAACGTTGTTAAGAAATCTCTCGGAAATCTGTACAGTAGAGTAATCAACTATTTTGAACGGAAATCAAGACACCCACACGACAAAAGATGATCAAATCAGAACTCGTATGAATTTAATGCAAAAGAACCAGTGAAAAAAAAATTGTATGACACGAGCACAAAAACAAAAAGACAGAAATTCATATTGTGTAACAAGGAATGGAAATTTGACTTTTTTTTTTGTTCTTGTTTATTCTCAGGCACCGATCACTTTCATGAGGGTCTGAGAGAATTAACGGTATGTGAAATATTTATGACTGTTCGGTTAAGGGACACTGGACTAGAAAGCAATCACATAATGAATATACTTTGTTTTGTGGAGGCGTGCTCCAGGAGAATGGGCACTTTACATAATACTTGAGACACCGAAATGAGTCTGGATCATTCGAGTTGGAAGTCGAGAGACAACATTGTGAAACAAGAGGAATTTGATTAAATATATTTCACATTTTTCAGTCGTTCGTTCCATTTGTTGAAATTAATCGTTAGACAAATTAAATGTGATAACCGACAGGGAGAGGAATAAATAGAGAAAAGGGATTGAGAATTTTGTGACTAGAAAGCAGGCAGAAGCTCAATGATGATGAGCGACGTTGGTTGAACTTAAGATAAGGCTATTCAGCGGCGTTGCACACACGCGATGAGTGAACTAACAAAGCGTGCGATCTTGGCTTTTCTTGTTAATAGCAACTGGGTTCTCGTGTCTCATTTCTCTCAGTTTTTCCATCTTGTCAAACACTCAAACTTCAAACACGAGATAGAAATTTAGAAACAACATTTGTTATTTTTGTTCCTTTTCTTTTCATATTACTTATTTCAAAAATGTATTCAGACATTCATTTTATGAAATCGGTTTTATCTTTTCTCTTTTTTTAGGATACTTCCTCTGAATTATTTGTCCGGGCGTTGAGTTCAACTTTTTATGTTCATCAATGAGAAAATCCATTATATAATCAGCGCATCCTGTCGCAACTCGAACGAGCGTGTCACAAACTCATCCTCGTCATTTGTTCGCGAATTCATGTTTATTTGAACAGACGAGAGTAAATTCTGAATCACCGCTGACGCAACCAGGCCGCTGATCTCTTGAACCGATTGTTCATCTACTACTAGATGGAGCTGTAAAAATTGTTCTCAAATCTTAGAGATCGATTATTCATTAATTGTTTCTAAAGATTAATCTTATCTCAGCTCCATTGTTTCGGAGGAAAAATTTTATCTCCTTGCGATTGCACTTTCGCAACCAGCCGTGATAAGGAGTCCGAGATTCTGTTTGTTTAAACAATTCGTCTGCGGAGGGTTCAAAAAGTGGAGGCTGCGAAAGACAGGCGATATGCCCGAGGCGAATTTTTCGGTGCTGTAAATCGGTGTGCATGAAAAGAAGCGTCTAAGACACGAGTGGAGGCGAGGTCATGAATATGGAAAACGGGTCGAAAGCGCCGGCGATTAATTGAGCCAGGGGATTAAAGGCGCGATTGAGCAGCCGCGTTGGGAATCGGTTTGATTCCCAGCGAGGCCAGACTAGTTCCGTTTGCGGATATCCGGAACAAATCGGTGATCATGCGTGCGATGGGCTCTCTTCCTGTATACACATAATACGACTGTTGCGCTCAATGCAAACACCGTTTTCATTCTTTTCAACCTGATTCATTGTCGTTTAGCAATTGATACTTTGCATTCTTCTTTTACATTTGAAAAAAATTTAATTAAAAACAAAGTAAAACAAAATTGGAGAAAAAAAATAACTTGATAGAGTGATAAAAACTTGATATCATGATAAAGAAAAGAAAAACATGATAGAAATGATAAAATAGATAGAAATTTTTTCAAGTACATATTCATGATAAACTATGAACAATTTCTTAGCACTGATGATTTTACAATTCAAATTTAAATGTGCGTGCGATTGTTTTAATCATGTTTGCAAGTAGTAACCAGTTTGGTATGTTTTCATGTTTCAGGCTGAATCCGAGGTGGCTGCCCTCAACCGACGCATCCAACTTTTGGAAGAAGACCTGGAAAGATCAGAGGAGCGCTTGGCTACTGCCACAGCCAAATTGGCAGAAGCATCCCAAGCAGCCGATGAAAGCGAACGGTACGAGTCGTCGTCATACCAAGACAGTTCAACCAGCAACTATTCCGCACTGTGCAAGAACTTGTGGCAAAATCGACAAGCTGGAAAAACAAGAAAAAAAAGATTAATAATTAGAAAAGAAAGATGAGAAAACATGAAGGGCTCAAAACTTGTTAATTCAAAAAGGATGATTAGAGTTTAGGGTTGGCTGTTGAGTTGGAGTTAATGTTGGCAGACTTGGGATAAAAAATTATGCGGAAGCGCATTTTAATCGGGCAATTTTTGATGAGATTCATTAGCATGCATTAGCATCAAGGCCTTGGGAAAAATATGATGATCAGTGAACGCAACTGGTCAGAGACGATTTTGCCACGCGTTCCTGCACACGAACTTCATTCATTTTTGTTATACTTTTTTGCATAGTGAAACGAGCTTTGATATAAAAGAAACATCAGAACTACTTCATAGATCTGATACAAAACTCAAGATTGTAAATTAACTCATTATTTGCAACAACGTTGATTTAAATTTAAATTTTGTAAACTTATTCAAGATTACTATGGTCAACAAAATATTATCTCAACTATTTTATTATTTGGTTCAGCAATTTCATTTAATGAAATTTATTATTTTCGATAGAATTTGAAATTGTCAAAAAATAAGTTGAATTAAAAATTGTAAAAAAAAAAAAAGAAGGATCAAGCTCGTTGATCTGTGAGTCAATTTGATAAGTCAGTTAGGAAAACATATCGGTGCACCAGAAGTCCATTCAGAGATTCGAAAATAGATTTCCTGTTCAATCAAAATCATGAATTGTGAAAGAGCTGAGCAATTTCGCTTGTTTACCTATCGCTTTGCGTCGTTCGCGGAATGCGCGCATTAGCATACTTATATTTTCTTTGCTAATGACGATTGGATCACGCCTGGAATGCAGCCACTGACAAAGCTTTCGGAAGTCGGATCTTATTTATTTCAATCACGAGCCGATGCTGACGCACATTTATTCTTATTTCGAAAGAGGTGCACCCATATGTCCGACTGAATCAGCCGAGGAAAAGTGGTTGAATTATAATGAAGCCCAAACCGACTCTTTCCTCGGCCTATTATTTATGTTTCATTATAATTTTTGTTTCTTTTATTTTTCTTTTCTTCTTTTTTTTTTTTTTTTTTTTTTCTTAAAACAAAATTCTAACCACATAATTGTCGTACAGTATTGTGTAACGATTATGTGAAGCGGACGTTGAAAGTTTACAAGAAGAGAGACGCTCCTCGCATTGATTATGCGAGACTCATTGTCCTTTGAATCCTATCCCGATCTCCGTGGGTTCCCCGTTAAAAAATTTGTCTCGCAAAGTGAAAGTCTTTTAAGCTTTGTTCAACGTTCGCTGATATCAATTAATAGGATACGCAAGGCCCTTGAAAATCGAACCAACATGGAGGATGACCGGGTAACCGTGCTGGAACAGCAGCTCGCGCAAGCTAAACAAATTGCCGAGGAGGCGGATAAAAAGTACGAGGAGGTGGGTTCAACGTCTGACGCATCAACTTCCTTTTTCAGCAGCGCTCTCGCGGTATCGAACCATCGATCTTTACCTATAAATGCTAACTCATTAAGTCTAACTTGGATGTAAATATCTTCACCATTATACAAACAACAAATTAAGACAGTCTTTAAATTTGCTTATAAATAATTTGATAACTTAATCAGAATAAACGATTAAGACCGATGATTCGATCGCAGAGATTTGTTTAGCATCGACGGTGGTAGCGGAGCGGAAATCAGCAACAGCAGAATAAATTTCTTAGCACCAATATTGATCTTGTTTAATGACTGTTGTTTTCGTAATTCTAAAGAGCCCGCAAGATTCTCGAGAACCGTAGCTTGGCGGACGAGGAGCGCATGGACGCCCTGGAGAACCAGCTGAAGGAGGCCCGGTTCCTTGCCGAGGAGGCTGACAAGAAATACGATGAGGTTCGCGAGATATCGCCGTCTATCGATCGTGCGAATTGCAGTGATGATAACGATGGTTCCTAGTCGATAGCAAAGTGCCTAACGCTAACTGTTCGCTGTGCTGTGCTCGTATTGTGCAAGCTCGTCAACGTCAGACTACGAATCCCACAAACCCTCCTAGTGCGATCTGCGGATTTCTCAAAGGTCGTTCGAGGACAAACTAAAGGAAAAGATCAACCTTCATATGAATCAAAAGTTCAATTCTATTTTGATTCCGTTAAAGAAGTTTTAATTTTTTTAAATAACATTAATGTTAAAGTTTTAATTGTATTTTTAGTTTCTGAAAATGGTCAGGCTTGTTTTAATGTCAAGTTTAATTTTAATCTAACGTGGTTGAAGTTAATAGAAATCAAGGGTCGAGTTGTTATCTTTCGACTTAGGATCTTTCTTTTTAGATTGACCATTCGGAACACCTCAAATCCAACGACCCCCCAACGTAATTCGGACAGATAACGAAAAAAAAAACGTAGTTTTATCAATGGCCAAAAGAAAGAAAAACGTTCGTCGGTGCTGTTGCATGTGATACGAGTCGATAAGTGTTCTTTTTGTGTTTTGCAGTGTCGGTACAGTGTCGAAAAAGTCCGACGCGAATTAGCTCATAGTGTGGTGCTCAAAAACTTTAATTCGAGATGATACGATTTGTTACAACAATATTCAAAATTGGTGTACAAACAAAAAAAAAGAAAGAAGATGTACATATGTACTTATTGAAACAGTGATCTAGGATGTCGGTACACTTGCTTGCCTCTCGTTGGTTCATTTCAAAAGCAGACTTACATTTTTTTTATTTCTTTATATTTTATGAAAACACAAAACTGACTTCCGATATATTTCAAATCGTGCGTGCTGCTCACACCAAGATAAGAGATAAGAGGCAAGTAGTTAGGCTTTAATTCGCACTATTTTGTCTCGGTCACAACAAAAATGTATAAAAATTTGTACAATTGGTGTAGTCATCAATTTCTTCAAATTTTTTGCGTTTGCTCGAGCTGGTGGATGGGGTGGGGTGATAGGCTTGCTGTCGGTCAATTGATGTATTTGACCTTTCGCAATGTTTGTGCGGTTTTTCAGGTGGGATTTTGTCAAAATCAGCGCAATGCTAATGTCCTGTCAAGGCCAAATTGATGCAAACAAGTCACGAATACTGGCACCAACTGGGAAGCTTTTCGTTTGACTTTCCATTTTTGGTGGAGGAATCGTTTAAGTTTGCGTTAACTTTTGGCTATGGCAATGGGTCGAGACGTGCATGGAGATGATAATTTTTATTCCCATGTTAACATTCTAGCCCAACGTTTCGGATTGTTTGTGATTGCAGTGACTAATGGCTACTATTTTTTGTTCGTTTTGAGTTTTATTTCTGATTTATTAACAGATTTGCCTATGGAATCTTAAAATAAACATTTAAGATGATAAAAATAGGACCTTTCAAAATTTTTGCAATATTTTCGTCAGACTTAAAATTAAAATAAGAACTGTAAACAATGAAAAAGTTAAATAAAAAAAACAACTATTCAATGTTCCTATTCAAAGAATAATGAAAATGTTTATTGTAAGATAAAAAGCTCAAGAGTTTTTGATTATAATTAAAAGATTGCATTTTTAAGCCAGAATTATTTCAAAGTTTTAATGTCTTTCAATTTTTCAATGAGATCTTTCAATTTTGTGTATTGAAAATTTTAATTGCGTGATGTTTCGAGTGGAAGGAAAACTATGGAGATAATTCTGGTGGACTGTCAGTAACACCAAAAAGAGAGGTGTTGAAAAAAGAACCAGTGATAAGGACAAGTTAATCATCAGAATTTGTGTCACTGATACAGGTTGCCCGTAAATTGGCCATGGTTGAGGCCGATCTTGAGCGTGCCGAAGAGCGTGCCGAAGCCGGAGAATCGTAAGCATTTTTGAATCCCATGGCGTGAAAATAACAGTTTGTCATTTATCGTCTATACGCGATTTTAAAGACCGACATAACATACTGGCCTAACACGTCATGCGAAGTGCTGTTCTCACACTTTTGTTTTCTTGTAACTTATGAGTTTTTGAACTTTACAATGTTCTAGTCTATTCTAACCGATCAAAATTAACGACCAAGAAATATAAAAAAAATATATTAAACAAAGTTAAAATAGGCAAGAACAAAGATTTTATTCTTTTTGTGATTTTTTTTTAATTTTCAACTAGGATGGAAAGCAGCCCAGGAGTCGGAGAAAAGTCGCATGTGTTTTGATGATAATGATTGTATAAGTTTTTTTTTTTTGTTTTAATGCTTTGGCATGATATGTGTGGCTGTACGCAGGTGGCCAGGAAACTAGTCATGATGGAAGAGGATTTGGAACGTGCCGAAGGGAAGTCCGAACGAGCAGAATCGTAAGTTTTTTTTCTGCATGCGAACGGGGCTACCACAAACACATCTACACCAAAATGGTCATTATTGCATTCTTGCATAAATTCAAAAATTAAAAAATTAAATTCGATTTGGTGATCACTGCTATGAATTTCGCAAGGATGCAACTTCTGAAAAATCGTTCATCACTTGACGATAAATGTCACTGACTTTTTCTTTCTCGTATCCAAGTTCAATTTTATTGACTGAATCTTTTATTTTACAGTAAAATCGTCGAACTGGAGGAAGAACTGCGCGTGGTTGGTAACAACTTGAAATCTCTCGAAGTTTCCGAGGAGAAGGTATGAGTTTTAAATTCTGTCATAAAGTTTATCAAACAGAAATACTATAAACTTTTTTAAGTACAAGTTTCAGCAAATTTTTTTCATTTTTTCTTAATTGTTATTTTTTAATATTTATTTCAAGGATATAAATTTTACACCTTAGAGATGTAACAAAATTATTAAAGATTTCTTTTCTAAAAAAATGAAAACAGGCAAATCAACGCGAGGAGGAATACAAAAATCAAATCAAAACTCTGACCACGCGTCTAAAGGAGGTACACATCATGTGTGCAGTGCCTCGATTTATAGCTTTTGATTCGTGTTGACTTGAAACGATGATCGACTAAAAATATAACATTGACTTTGCACGCTTAGAATTAAGACATTTTTTTTCAAGGTTTGACGCATTTAACTAACTGCTTATTGTTTTTCGTTTTGTGTGTTTACTCAAAATCAGATGACACAGAGAGAAGAAACCTTCCAGGGCAAAGTCAAGGATTTGGACAAACAATTGAAAGAGGTAATTGTCAGAAAAAATAAAATCAGTATTGTTCAATTCATTTTTATTAGATAAAATTATTTAATTTTTATTAAGTTGAATCATGATTTATTATTAGATAATTTATCGATATTCAAGTAAAATGTTAAACTATTTTGGTTAGTAATAAAAAAAAAAAATTATGAAAAAATTATACTTGAAGAAATGTTACAACGTTGTTAGGCGAAACATATGGATCTGAATTCTAAATATATGAATCGTGTAATCGTCATGCACTTTGTAAGTCCAAAGGAATGCAAGTACAGATGTGTCAAGAGTGTGATATTTTGCAACTAAGAAAAATTGTTCTCGCTTCGCCATTCCTTTAACAAAAGAAACAAATACAACCACAGTTTGCCAACTAAGATAACAATTCATCCGCATGGTTTTTTTTAATGTTCTAAGAAATTAAAATTTGAAAGTCAAAAAAACGAAATGTCAAATAAAAATGATTGTTAATTGATTGTAAGACATAAAACAATTGATCGTTCAATTGTTATACTGATTCGTTAAATTTGTATTTCAACATCGTTGAAATTTTTTATTTGACACATGTTTATTGACTTTCACAATTCATAAACATGCGTATAATTTATTAATTGAAATGTCTAAATTTAGGCTGAGGCTCGTGCTGAATTCGCAGAAAGATCTGTGCAGAAGCTTCAGAAGGAGGTCGACAGGCTGGAGGGTATGTATTGCATCTTGCCCATCAATTATACAGTCACGCAATTAATACCGTGGTGACAAATCATTTTCCATGTCGATAATTAGAGACATAAAGAATCGTGGCACTTTTTGTCTTGGTAAAATGTAATTTTGATCTATCTGATGTTAAAAAATATCAATCCACACGATTACACCAGCTGATAAGACAAAATCAACATTGTCGAATGAAACAATTCTTTCTGCTATCAGTATATGAATAGCTTACATAAAATTCAAGGTTCAAGTATTTACATTTCACTTATTTTTAACGTTAAAGAGTGTTATATTTATACAAATTTCACAAACAAGGTGACATCATCTGAGATTTATTTCTAATCATATAATAGTATCATATTATCCTACAAAATTATACCTACAAAAAGTGTCACAATTTTTTTAATGTCAAGCAAACATTATTATTTATCAATGACAATAAAACATCAATTGAGGATTAGATTGGAAAAAAATGACCTATTAACAAGAAATATTGACGTATCCCATTTTTTAGTTGCAATTTATGAGTTTGAGTTCTTTCTGTTTTGCTATTTGTTTGTTTATTTTTAAATTACTAACTTGGAGGCAAACCAGTTGACGGAAGAGAATTTTGTCGTGCGATAAAAGGCACCACATGTTTTTTTGCAAGACCAAAATTTTCGTTTTTTCCGTTCATCGTTTTAACCTCCATAAAAACAAAGCAATAATCACGAGAGTAAATCGTGACTTGAAGAGTGTCGTTTGCGGTGGTTTTTCTAACGAATAATATTTACAGACGATCTGGTCGCCGAGAGAGAAAAAAACAAATTGCTCCAGGAGGAGATGGAGGCAACCCTGCATGACATCCAAAACATGTAGACGCGGAAAAAAAGCAATAACACAAGCAATTATGAAACATACAAGAAAACATAGAATTTCGTTTGGCGTGCGCTTATGTGGTGCAAACAATACAATTAATGATTGTTTATTGGACGAGAGATAGAGAGTGAAAGAGAGTGAGAAAGAGAGAGAGATAGAAAGAGAGCAAGTGTGATAAGATAGGACAACTTTCATTCCAATATCTGAGCAATTTCGCGGCAACTTTGGTGTTGTTTTTGCAAGTGCTTATAAAAACATTCCACGAAAGTCATCCCACGAAAAAAATTTTTTGTTCACTTTTTTAATCTTGTCTGCGGCTATTTCTTTTCGCACATTTTGTAACTCAGTGAGATTCGATACGAAAACACTGCCCTCTGGCGGACAGTTCAACGAAACCTGGTTTCGCTGAAGAGTCAGCACGATCCCAATAAGCACAACAAACTATATTTCTATTTTCACTGTCAGTCGAATGAAATACATCCCGTTTCGGCAAACTCTCTTGTGTATATAAGCCTGTTCTTTTGTCGAGTCGAGTTACTTTTTTTTTTCACATACCTCGTTATCTTTGCTAATTACGTTTTGGGCATGAGTTAGTGACTGAGGATGGCCGATTACAATTTCAATCGCTGTTGTATACATCTCCTCATTTTAATGTTGACTTGTTCAAAATCATACTTCAATGGAAAATCAGTGAAAATTTGTGAGCGAATGATGCTTCTACTAAAATCAATATGAGGAACCCAACTCGATCCTATTTCTACTTTTAATTATACATTCTAGTTTACCCTCCCTATTTTGTTGCTCTTTTTTTGTCACAGTTACTATGATTTATATTTTTTTCTTTATCACGATTTATCGTTTCATATTACAATTACATTGAATGAAACATTGGGAGAAGTTAAAGTGTTTCCATATTGTTTAATTTACTTAATATTAATTAATTCAAGCGAATGACTCGATTAGCACTAATATCATTGTAATATTAATTCTATATCGGAATTATAAATATGTTTTTAATATATAAAAATTACACACTCTTTTTTATATTTATTTACATTCACCCTGCTGTTTGATTTTCCTTACTAATAAGTGAACAACGTAGAGATATAAGATTTGCATGGTATTGAGAGTGAGCATTAATCGCCGTTTAACTTAGGTAAGTAAGTTTAAATTGTTCGTTCAACTTTTGCTACTAACAGTTTCGTTTCTTTTTTTTTTTTTTTTTCATCTGCTGCGGCAACGCTTATTTGATCTATTTGACTATTACAGATGAAATGGTGGCGGAGAAGGAGAAGTATAAGGAAGTCGGTGACGGACTGGAAAATACTTTCGTCGATCTCTATGGGGTTTAACGCATTCTCATCAATTTGCTTAGCTTTGTTTTTTGCAAAGATTTTTAACTTTGCTTTGTAAGTCGCTTATTTTGCTTGTAACAATTATAGTGCAGATGCTTTTTCTTTCTTTCAAACATTTCAAAACATTTTTTGATAATTTTTACAAGCTTGCTTTTCGTACTACACAGTCTATTTTTTCTTGCTTTTCCCATTTTATTATCTCAATTTTTATTCATCTGGTTAAAAGTCAAGGAATTTTAAGTTTCATAGGCCAATTGGATTTTGATCTTTAATTTGGTTGAAACGTTCTTTTTGATAATCATTTCAGACGAGCTCGTTCACGAGAAGGAAAAATACAAATACATCTGCGACGATTTGGACCTCACCTTCACCGAGCTCGTTGGTTAAAGCTGCAAGTTTTTGTTCGAACAAACATCAAACATCTTACACTCAATTCCATCTTAAACACCGCAAGAAGAGGAGAGCCATGCCGCCTGCAAAACCATGGTTATTTCACTATTACTTGTATTATTTAAATATTGATATTATTGTATGTTATAAAAACGGATTATTATAAAACTATGTGTCTTGTTCTTTAACTTCCACCTTCCTATAGTTTTTATTCAAAATTTTTTCTTTTTCAAAGTGATTATTTCATTATATTCTATTTTTTTTCTTTAAATTTTATTAGTTTCTCTCTGTTGATTTGAATTATGATACGTCATTAAATTAAGACTTGTATGAAAAATATACCCTCAATTGATAAGAACCAAAAGAAAACGAATTTAGTTTAATTAAGAATGCATTAATTGAGAAAAGTTACAAGAGGTAGGTTTATAATTTTTCTTTCTTCCAGAATCTAAATTATAACTACACTAATATAATAAACTATTTCATCGATATTTCAACTAACACTTGTAACTTTCACTAAACTATGACTGAATTCCATTAATATAATTAACAGTACTAACACAACTAACAACTTGAATATTTCTCGTTTTGATTCACAGACGAACTTGTCAATGAACGAAGCAGATTCAAGGCCATCGCTCAAGAAATGGATCAAACTTATGCCGCAGGATGGTAGACTCCTAGCAAATAGTCCGCATGATTATAAACAAAATACACACCCAGTTTAACCGATGTAAATGCCTAGATTTCCAGGCATACATTTCCAATAATTCCAGTTACTATGAATTAAACAAAAAAGAAACAAACAATTTTCTTAATTCCATTTTGTAAACTGATTAAAAGTTTGATTTGTTATCTAGCAACTTGCGTATAAAATAAATCTGCTGGGAGTTTATTGAAAAGGCTACGATCATTCCTAATTCACTGCCAGGAATCATAATTGTCGACTTTGTTCCAATACGTATAAATTAGTGTAAACTCTTGTCCAAAATTTTAAAAGTTAATCGAACAAATTGAAGTTGAATTGAGAACAAAAGTCGTGCTTTTTCACGTTTCTACATGTCACTTGCGCAGTTTTCTTCCTTGAAAATATTGGAACTAGATTTACGAGCACACGATAGCTATGTAACGTTCTGAACAACAACTGAACAAGATATTTTTCAAGCTCAAACGAAGCCTTTTTCATAAAAATTTGTTTGAACTTCAAATTAATCAAGATAGTTCTGTTTTTCATAAGTTAATTTAAATTTATATATTTTATTGAATATTTGCTATTAATTAATTATGTATTCAGATTTTTTAATTATCAAACTTATGTCAAATTTAATCTTCTTGAAACATAAATACAATTTTGTATGCATTTTTTATGTCTTTGGAATGTACCATTCTTGAGTTTTTATAGATAGATAAAAGAAAATTTGATAACTTTTTAAACAATAATTAAAATATTAGGTAAATGATAATTGGATAGATTCATGATGATAATAATTGGTAAAGTTTTTGACAAATGTCGCCGTGTAGGAGAGCGCAATAAATTTTTGTCATATTGAAATGTAATTTTATTTATCGGATCTATATTGTTGCGAGTATGATTGTTTAATCTGTAATGATACTTATCAAACAACTGTATTTCTGGTTTTTACTTACTTGCTAAATGTAATTTCTTTTTCGCGATAATAGTAGTAATGTTTTTAAAATTTTTTTTCCTGGTATTATATAATATTATAATTATTTTTTGCTGCTTTATTGTCGTTGAGTGCCTAAATTCAGCTAACTGTTTGACCTATAAGGTGAACTATAAGTGTAAAAAAATCAACTTTGCATTTAAGTTACCCCCATTCGACCAAACTTTTATAAAAATCCATTACACAAACTGTAATGATGTAAATTGCAAGCAAATAAAGCTTTCGAAAAATTATATAATGATTTTTTAATTCAATCCTAATTCCATTCGACCAAATCTCATATATCAGAATAAATGAAAAAAAAACTCGAAAATATTTCTGTGCCTCAAAAACGAATAATTTGATTTTCCGACATATAAAGATATAATTTTTATAATGTTGATTTGGGTTTTAATATTTTTCTCAGCAGTTATGAAAACGTAATAATAAGACAAATATTACATTATTTTATAACCCATACTAGTGAATTTATTTTAATAAAGATGGCGCCACTTAATGAAAAGCAAAATTGTTGATCTTAATGTTAAAATGAGATTTAAATAATATCGTGAAACCAAAAAGTTTGTCAGAATTTTATGAGGACTTCATAAAATGTTTATAATTCATTATAAAAACAATATCCAGATCTTCATACCGGGTTGAACAATATTTTTAAATCCAGCGATTTCTCAACATTCAAAAATAAAAGTTTCCCGAACGGTTCTAATTAATATATCATTGGAATTAAAAAAGCGACAAGGAAAAAGCTGCTGAAAAAAGTGGCCGATTGCGTGGATGTCGAAAATAAATCCCTGGCGAGTTATTTCAGTGTATCGGTTACAAATCATAGAACGGCTTTTCGACTTGATTTACATTGAACTTTGCTGATCTGAACTCTATATCCAATCGACGGGATGTTGGGTTTCGCGGTCTCGTCTGATTTTCACGTTCACGTTCCTTTTCTCTTGATATTTGCCATTTTATAAATAGACCCTCCAGTGTCGTTCTTGTACACTATTATTAGGAGACACGCATTCACCTCGATATCGAGGCTAGCCATTGGTTTATTGGTCCAATTTTTCAATCATTATTTTTCAATTTTCCTAAATCAGTTTTTCAAACATTTTACAGAGTTTTTCAATGTTATCCGATACCTTTGGCTTCGCTCCAAATCCAAACAAAAAATACATCTTACATTTATATATTAGGTGTAATTTGTTATTTTTAATTTCTGTTTAAACAATTCAGACAAACAAATCAATCGTTTTCTGAATCTTTCAACAAAACAGGGTTCACATTGTTTCTATTCTTTTTTCTTTTAAATAACAAACGTTCTATTGTTTGTTACTTATAAAATGAAACTTCGTTATTGTAAAAACATAATTGAAAAAATAAAACAACAAAAAACAAAATTTCGGATGTTGAAACATTTTGTTCGACATTTTCAAAATTATTTGAGTTAAGAAATGTTGATAGGAGCGACTCTTATTTACGGTAGCTAAATGTGTCACCATGAGATTTCGACAAGCGTCGCGCGAGTTGAGAAAGCATAATTTTTTACGGGAATAAAAATAAGACATTTTGATTTAACCAAATATTTGGAAACACATTAATCAACAAATATTTAGTGATGAATTTCGTAGCTTTTGCGGCCAACTTTATAATTCAAAGAGCCGCTGAGAAAACGGAAATGACGTGCAATTTATTATTTTCAATTTATAATTGCTCATGGTCTAATTTTGTTAACACTTTCTCAAGTTGGAACATCTAAAATTGAAAATCGTCCAGCAAGATTTTCCGAGCAAACCTTTCTCCAATCCCAATTCATAATCTCATGAATGAAGCTTCTATTTAGGTATATAAATCATTCGGATGCACTTAAAACTATCAAAATTCCAAGTCGAATCAAACATTCTTGATCTTGATTCCAGAAATATTTCTCATTTTCCAAACTGATTCGGTATTTTCAAGAAATTTGTCAGAGAAATGTCCCAATCTGAAGCTCAAACTCCTTCAAATTTGTCCAGGATTTGGTCGTGATTTGCAATCAGAAGATGATCGTTTTTACTATACCAGGTGATATAAAAATTGTGATTCTGAAAAGTAAGAAAAACGCCCACAGAACTGTGAAGAGAAGTTGAGAGTTCTAAAAGAGTGTTGAGCTGATGAGAAGAAAAAGAAACCATTAATAGCTGGAATGGACGTGAGTTTCCGTAATTCGAAAGTGTTTTTTAGCTTTTGACACGCGCGGGCCAGGAGAGATGAGCGCGCGACTAAACAAGTCGAAATATAATAATTTGGTTGGTGCGCATAAGAGTAGGGTTGCGAGAGTTTTCGGGGTGACGTTAATACTAACTGTCTGGCTGACATTCGTCGTTCTTGTGGAGGCTCGCCATTTTTGGGTTCCCCACCCGCGAGTTTTCGGACGCTCAGCCGACGTCCAGGAGCATCGACGGGACGACACTCGACGCGCTCTCGTCGCTCCGCGAAGCTCGATCGGGTAGGTAAGTCTTCAGATTCTTCGACAACCGGATTCGAAGACCGTTTCCTTCGAGGTGCTTTTCTCTATATCTATCACGCTCTCATTTTTCTTGTCATAAGTGAACTTAAGTGCGCGAGTGCTGTGACTTTTTGCTGCCTTCTTAGTTTACCTTCTTTTCTGCCAGCGAGTTTTTCAGCGAGAAAAAGAAAAGAGTGATATTTTTTTTTTGGCAGGAGCTTGCTTTGGGCTTGTAACTTTTTCGCGATGTCGTAAGTAGTGATGCACTAACAAGTGACCACTTGAACACAAACCAAAAAAGACAAACAAGAACAAGTTTTTCTTTTTTTTTTTTTTTTTTTAATTTTAATTTTGTAACTTTGATTCAACATTGAAATTAAATTTCTGAAATTGATTTTCTAGAAGATGAAAAAAATGTGTGTCTCAAGTTGGTCTTTTTTCGAAACCCTTTTCTATTGACCTTCAAGATTGATAGACTAACGCTTAGCTTAGCTTCAACTAAACCCAAAATCCGTAGCTAGTAACCTTAACTTCGATTTCAGAAGTAGACCAACTTCTCGACCGAGGGATTCGGTGCCAAAGATGGTTGTTGACAATCACATTTGACAACTCGGGCAACAACTTTACGTTTTACGTTTGTTGCGTGCGAACGGCGCGGCTTCTATTTTTACAGCGTTAGGAATTTCGCTGTTGAGGACTACGCGAACCGACATAATATCATTCGAGTTTCACGTTATTTTTAAACCGTCGATCTTTTTCACGCTTTAATATGGGAATGAGGACACGGGTTATAATTATTACGATGCTCTTTCAAATCTCCTTTTTTGTTTCTCCCCTGAATCCGTGCACGAATTTTCGAATTTAAATTTTCTTTTCAATTTCAAACCTTCTCTTTTTTTTTTCATTTAATCGAACTGTTTTTTTTTTTTACAACAGATCGAGATGTTGGTTTTGTGCCAACCTCGCGGAGACTTTTTGGTCAGAGGTCAATTTCGCGTGGCTAAAGAAATTTGTCCCCAAAGATGCCTCGCGCATTCCTTGTGTCAAGTACCTTGACTTTGCAAGCCCTCCTGGATACGACGAATGTTTTTAGAAATTCGACACCCCACCCCGATCGGTATGTTTTTTCAGCGATCGGTTGCGCAATTGGCACCGCAAGTCGGCCGGAAATGGCATTTATTTTAGTTTCGCGAAGGAAATGGACGTGAAAAACACAATGCATAGGTATGACAAGACACGCCGCTGTCTACGAAAACGGAGATGATTAGGGAGCAGCGTTTCGCAAAGTTTCGTAAAATCTATAAATACTCGCGGCCAGTTAGATCGGATGTCAGACGGCGTTGGCGGCCAAGTAAAGCTCGCTCCTATGAAATGATGATAAAACGTTTCTTATCCGACATTATTATTTTACATAATCCAGCGGGATCCATTTTTTTTACTCATTTCATCCAACCGTAATCATAAACTCATTGAATTCAGTCTGCAAAATTGAAGTTTCAACTTTCGTCGTTCCTCATTTTGAATTTGAAAAGATATAATTTTGTCTGTTAAAAAAAACGAGTTTGGAAGCCTTGGAAGTTTTGGGTTTTTTGCAAAGATTAGATGTAGAGTGTTAGAAAAGAGAGTTGAGGTGGAGGGGAAAAAATTGAACACCCGTTGTTGTTCTTTAGTAAACAATAAATTGGACCATCTGAGAATCCAGTAACAGACCATTTGACGTCCAAACGACCGAGCGACCGAGCGACCGACCAACGATGTATATTAATAGAATATGGCTGCGCTTCTATTTTCGTTGATATTCACTCATTCCAAAAAGCTCTCAGAATTTGCGTTTTCCTACGGAAATTATACGCTTGACAAAGATCCTGCACGATTACACGACAAGTTTTAAAAGGATCTTTTCGGCAGAGAAGTTGGCTACTTGGTGAAAACTCGAACATAGAAATTAATTGAACTCAATTTTTTGTTTCAATTTTTCGAATTATAACTAAACTGTTTAAAGATTTAATTGCTTTTAATTGATTTACAAACATTGTTTTAATTTTGAATCACACTCGTACAGTTTCGTTAGTTTTTTGAGACCGCAAGTGAAAAAACAAAAGCCGCCACCATGGACGCGATCAAGAAGAAGATGCAAGCGATGAAGCTTGAGAAGGACAATGCACAGGACAAAGCCGATGTGTGCGAGGGACAGGCTAAAGAGGCGAATATGCGCGCGGACAAGGTCCTTGAGGAGGTCAATGATCTGACGAAAAAATTGACCCAGGTTGAGGCCGACCTCACAGCCAATAAGAAATCTCTCGAGCAGGCCAATAAAGATTTGGAGGAGCGCGAGAAGTCCCTCACCAACGTAAGTTTTATCAGGATTCGAATCACTTCATAAAATGAAGTCTGCAGATTTGACCCACACTTGGAATTTGATTTTCAGGCCGAGTCTGAAGTCGCTGCTTTGAACAGAAAAGTCCAACTTATTGAGGAGGATTTGGAACGTTCGGAAGAGCGTCTCAACACTGCCACGGCCAAACTTACTGAAGCTTCCCAAGCTGCTGATGAATCAAGCCGGTAAGACGAATTTGAATCTGTTTCAGTCAACATTTTAAAACGGAAAATTTCATGAGTTTTCAATTTTTTAAAGTACGATTTGATTGAACTGGAATTTCAAAAAAAAATGGATGTTTATTATTTTACATTTCAGTATGTGCAAAGTATTGGAGAACCGTGCCCAGCAGGATGAGGAGAGGATGGACCAGCTGACAAACCAGCTGAAAGAAGCCCGTCTGTTGGCTGAGGACGCCGATGGAAAATCTGACGAAGTATCTCGCAAATTGGCATTTGTTGAAGATGAATTGGAAGTCGCTGAAGATCGTGTCAAATCCGGAGAAGCGTAAGCGTCTTTTAAATTTAGAATCCCAAACGTTTCCAAATGTTCTCATCTTCCATTCATAAAACATGATTGACACGTCATTTTGTGTAACTTGGTGGCATCCAAATCCCGGCTTCAAAAATATAACTGATGATTCAAATTGCTAAAATTAATCGAAACATTTTTTTTTACCCAGCAAAATCATGGAACTTGAAGAAGAATTGAAGGTCGTCGGAAACAGTCTGAAGTCTTTGGAAGTATCAGAGGAGAAGGTAATTTAGATGGTTTAAATTTTTGTTTCATTTTTCTATCTTGGATATTTATATGTTTAATTACTGTTTTTCTAGGCCAATCAAAGAGTCGAGGAATTTAAACGACAGCTGAAAACTCTCACCGTCAAATTGAAGGAAGCGGAAGCTCGTGCCGAATTCGCTGAGAAAACGGTCAAGAAGCTCCAGAAGGAGGTCGACAGGCTCGAAGGTCTGCTCCCCGATCATTTTTACTGTTCACATTTTTTTTATCTCCCTCTCAAGAAAAGCGTCCCCCTTTTTTGTATACCTTTCATTTTGTCGTTGCATGCTAATGTTCTCTTCTTCTAGCTTTTTTAGATGGAGCACCTATTTTTAAACCGGTGACAAATCCAAACCCAGTTCCCATTATATTTTGAAAAATTGAAAAAAAGCCTAGTAGTTCGTCTCAAGATTATAAATATTCCGACGATTTTTTTATTACAGACGAATTGTTCCACCAGAAGGAGAAACACAAAGCAATTTGCGACGACTTGGATTCCACATTCGCTGAGCTTACAGGCTACTAAACTCATGTACACGCGCTGAGCTTTTTGTTTTTGTCCTAACTGTAATTTTTTTTTCTCGTTGGATCACCGCTATTAAAATTTAGAACTGACTTTTTTTTGTTCAAAGAGACAGCAAAACAATTTTAGAAATAAGAAAGAAATATGTTTATTTATTCTTGTTTTTGTAATAAAGCAGAAAAGCTTTGAATGATCACAAACATGTCACACATTTTTGATGTAAATATTGGAACAGTAGCTTAGCGTCGGAACGACGAACGTCAAACGTCAGGTATTTTGGACGAAACTCAAAAGTTATCAATGTTTTCCCCTTTGGTAGAAGCACGAAAAAGAGAGTAGAAAATAGACGTAGGGTAGCAGTTTACAGCTCTCTATCACTCTTCTTCTTCTTGTCAAAAACAAGATCAGGTTCTGTCAGCAGAATCCTTCTGATCAGTTTGGGACTTTGGTACAAGTCAAAAATAAACTGTGACTAGACACTTGAGAATCATTTCTTTCATAACTATAGATCTTACTTCAATGTTTCAAATAAATCATCAACTTATGGGTCCATCTTATTTTCCATCGCAAATGTTTTCCAGGCTTCATTCCCATCTCGTGGCATGATCTACCCCAATCATTTCAATCATCAATCTTGATATTACAAATGACAGAAATAATTTTTAGAATAGACAATTTTTTGAAAATTTCAACCAGATTGGAATTGAAGGTACTAATCAACTGTATTTTTTCTTGCAGACGAGCTTGGAATCAACAAAGACAGATACAAGTCCCTGGCCGACGAGATGGACTCAACCTTTGCCGAATTGGCTGGATATTAATGAAAAAACCTACTGTTTCGTTTAAAATTTGATGGATATTTATTTTTCTCGTTACACTCAGACAGAACACAAACACCCACACTCTCACACATACACACAAACACGCCACTGAAACACACAAAAAAACGCTTGTTTCGAAAATTTGACCGGGTTCAGTTGCAGTTTTTACATTTATACCAATGTGAACCAATGGATATCGAAATTGCACGTGCAAATAATTTTATGAACTGCAAAAAGTTTGAGTGCGGCTAACGGTGTGCCATTTCTTCTGGTTTGCGCGCACTTTCAAAACGTCAAGTCAAAATCGACGATAAAGCATTCATTAATATAGATCTGAATGTATTTCATGTTATGTAATGTACGAAATGTTATAAATATATCATATTTAATTATTGGCTGTAACTGTTTCGAATCATACTCTGAGCCGTTTGATCACTGATTCATTGTAAAAAGCTGTATTAGAGTATATATTATTATAAATATATATTTCTTATTTATATCCAATTCATAGTCATGGATTTTATTGAAACCGTATTAATTGAAGTTGAATAATGTATGGAATTACTTTTTAATTTTTCAATTGAACATTCATATATTTAATTTGATTTTTCTTTTTAAATTTAAATCTTTTATAGAATGGAACTGTTATACAAATAGAGGGAATAAACAATTTAATTTGAATATATATCAGTGAAATTTTCAAAAAGGTAAGTCAATTTGCCACTAGTCGGATAATAAAAAAAAAACTTAAAAGAAAAAAGTAAAATAAAAATCACGCTTACAGAAGTGTGTAATGTTTTGTAACTGCAAGTTTATTTGATTGGTATTATCATGAAAAATCATTCTTACCTAAGCTAGTGTACTATAAAATAATATACTAGGACGATACAAGACCAAAGTACATGTATGTAGTGAAAAAAGCACATGTTGTAAAAAATTAAACTTCGACGGTATTATTTCGATGCGTTTTGATGTTAATAATTTTTTGCCAATGCAATTGCGCATAAACAATTTGACGTAGAAATACTTGAATACGATCGTTTATTGCAAGACTACGAATATCGTGTAGACTACATCTAGACGAGACAAAGAAGACAAAACATTCAAAAAAATCATTCCACGCGAGTTACAAAGTTAATCTTGTTAATCGCATGGCGACTTCATATAATGAACATTGATTCCATACACTAATTAGAAAACACATATAAAAAAATGTAAAATTAAAATTAACTACGACCAGGATCCGGCTCGAAGTCTTTTTAAAACTTAATTTGGTTGACATTGATCAAACGTAATAAATTATGACAAAAACCGCAAGCTCACAGCCTTATTTATAACAATATTAGTCTCGTGTTCGGCAGTTGTGTGCAAGCACGGATACCTGGTCGTTGGTGTGCACGATTACAATATTCAATATTTCCTTAACTCTTAACATGCGGTTGAAATACCAGTGAGTTGCAGTTTATCAAACAAATAATATTTCACGATGAAATGAATAGTAAATAAAACAATTTATCATTTCAATATACGACAGTTAAAATATGATGTCGAATATTAATAATATCACATGAATTAAAAAAGGACAATGAAAAGAAAATGAAAGTAAAAAGAACACTATGATATTATTTTATAATATAAGTTTGACAATTTTGAAAACACCTCGCTTTATCTACGATCAGAAAAAAGTAACGTTGCATTAATATTACAAAACACAATGTATAATAACACAATTTTTTTCATTGGAAAAAAAAAACATCAAAAATCAGTTTATTAAAAAAACAAAAAAAGAGCTCGAGGCATTTCGTATTATGAATCATAATATTTGCGAACTCTATCCAGCGATACATAATAAGATCGTAAATAAAAAGGATGTTCGATTGAATTGAATCATCATTGGAATGACAATTCAACTTATTTTCACTCTTCTTTTTCAGTTTTTTCGATGTCTTGTTTTTCAGCACCTTCAGAATCACCTTCAAACTTTGGCCCTGGCGCTTCTTCGCCCTCTAAAACGATTTCCTCTGGATCTGGAGCACGAGGGAGGAAATCTTCGTCTGGGTACATTGATTTGAAGATGGTTTTAGCCTAAAATAAATTTACGTTCAATGTCCATTATAATTCTTATTTGATATTTGAAAAATTGAAATTAAATTTTAAGAAATGATTATTTATACCTGGTTGACAGCAAAATCGAAATCAAGATCTAAATCAGGACCAGAACAGACGTAAACGTTAGGCAAAGCAGAGCTTCTAAGTTTAATATCACTTGCAGGCAAATTAAAGTACAGAGCAAATAGTACGTTAGGCTTCTTGTGTGTTATATCTTCTTTCTTCGACGTTTCTTCCTGATGAAAAAATTACAGAAATTAATGTTACGATTTCTCAGTCAAGTAATTTATAGCGGATGTTTTTTTACCTCTTTGTGTCTATCTTCTGGAGCTACGGTTTGTGTGTGAGAATCCATAGGACTCTGAGTAACGTTCGGGGTATGTTTACCAACGTCAAAGAACTTTTTCAGTATGTGATCAAAGTCGTTTTCGGCGTTCGTTCTTCGTTTACATGTTAAATGTACCATATCTGCAAAAAACAAAATGTATGTGTAAATTTTAAACGCACAATTTTGAACAACGTATCTTTGACATTTTCAAACTGCTTACAAAGGCCTGGAGGGCAAGCATTAGTTGAAGGTCCTAATTCAATAATTGTTACAGCTTCTTGAGTCTCGGTGTTTTCCGGTGGATAATACAAAAGGGTCAGATTTTCCTTTTCTCCTTGCATTAAAGATCTACAAATGATTTTAATATTGATAAATAACCGAATTTCTATTTTTTTACTTATAATATAGAATTTCAATATTACATGACATTTTTTAATAATTAAATGAAAAAAAAAGTTTCTAGAACTCAACGACAAGCTACCTATCGGTAATTAAAATTCCACGCGATATCTTCTGTTCGCCGGTAGATTCAACGATTTCCGGTGGCACGTGTCCTTGGCCAACTATCAAATGTTCAAGACTCAACCTCTGTTTACCAGATATAATAGCCTTGCATTTGTCTTCGCTAACGACCACACCGTCCAACTGTCTTTTTAGACAGTAAACTCCTCCAAATACAGCGCATAATCTAAAAACAAACGAGAAAAAAGTTCAACGTCATAGAAAAATAAAATTTGCCTTTTCTTCAAATTGAGTTCCATCTACTTTCTAGTCAAGCTACCTGCAGAAGCATTGCGGCAATTCCCCGCTACCGTACATCGGCCATAAAAACGGCGTGTTACCGTAACGTCCCAGACTGTTAAGAAAATGTTTTGTGCGATTTACGCCATTCCGGCAGGATGTTTTTTCTGTAGCCATGGCGATTGCTTGCATCACATAGTGCTTCACAATAGGCGTTAAATTTTTCGTATTCAAATATTCTAAGAAAGTCTTATCACGGAAACCTGCAAACCAAAAAAATATTCAAAAGTCTTTGCGATACTTTAGGAACCGTTATTCTCCATTCACTGAATACCAATGAACTTGAGGCTATCAAGCAAGTCATTAAATTTAAAATTGACAGTCTAATTTTGAAAATTGGAGATGAAATTAATCTGTACCATCAAACTCGGGGCTATCAGCGCCTTGCTCCATGCAAGATGTAAGCAACTTCATGAGCATCCTCTTCTCGACAGCGCTGACAGTTTTGTTTGCAAAAACATCGGCGCGTGAGCATGGCACTTGTACGAGTTTGTTGTCCATGTAAGTGGCGACCCTGGACACTGCACGGAACTCCGCATATCGAGCTATGTTGCTCGAAATTAGGAGCTCTACTAAATCGCCACGGGCGTACAAAAGCTACAAAATAACATTCAATTTTATATTGATCAATAAAAAATTAATCATTTTTTTTCTACACGTTAACAAACCAGTACCTTCGGGGCCAAGTCTACATTAAATTTCCTGTATTCTTTCTTGAATCTTTCTATACTCCAGTGCTTGACAGGATCTTTTCTTTCTGCTTTATCCTCGTCAGTTTTTTCCGGATCTTCACCAGTTTCAGACTCAGTTTGGGTGTTTTTAGCATGTACAACAGGCAGATCAGCTTCAGCACTTGAAACAATATCAATTCAGTAATTTGGATTTAATGTTCAATTTCAGTTATTGTATTTATAAGTTTTATTTTAATCGTTCAATCAGCAAAATACTTACTTATCGATGTACCAGATCAGCTTGATATTTTCAATGTTCGAATACTGATTAGTGGCTTTGAGAAATTTTTCGCCAGCTTCGACTTGAACGTTAGGTGTGCTCCTATTGTCTTCTTTGTCGCCTTTAATAAGATCGTCCGACCACTTGAGAAGACCATCCAAGTTGAAAGTCGCCCACAGTCCACCGTAAAATTCGTTGCTGCGGAAATTCCTCGCTTGGTGAATTTGCACATTGTTTTTAACCCAGATCGTGTACGATGTGGGTGGAACATTGCAATTCGGTGCAATTAGATTGCAACAGTGCAAGTTAATATTTGTGTGCAAACGTTTAAGAGGGTACACCAACGATTGATTGGTTATGATTTTTGTTCAAATAGAAAATGTGAAAGCTGGCCTTTGTTTTGCTATTCAAATATATTACTCCGATAATAAAATTGTACTAGAAAGTGCTCGGATGGAAGTCGTAACAAATTTATGAACACGTTTATGCAACAAAACAATGCTCCCTCCTTCGTTTTTTATAAATTATTAATGAAAATTAGAAATTCATATTTTCACTTAATCAATTAATAAAATAAAAATATAATTATATCGTGAAAGTCATTTTTTTAAATTAAAATTATACCAAAAATTAAAGAAATAAAATCTCGATGCTCCATATTTTATGAAGTTAGAAGTTCCATCTTGTCCAGAGTAATTACTGCACTATAGATTAGTACACTATCTTATGAACAAACGATTAAATTTTCAATTATTTTATGGTACAAGATGTACACTCAATTTTTAAATGTCAATCAGCAACTTTCAAATTAGTGCAAATTAAATTAAGGCAAACAAAATGTTGAAACTGTTCATAAAACAGCTGCAGGTTGTTGACTCGCTTGACGTTTGCGCGACGCACCATACCTATCAAGGTGGAGAACTTTCTTGCCAATTCTGCTAGCAGCTGCGGCAACAATCGATTCTGTCATTCCTATTGAAACAAAATGATTTTAATATTGTAACGATGGGTAAAAGTTTGTACAAACGTGAAAATAAAATTATCAAAAAGTAATTATGTGATTAGGTATGATGAGAGGCAATAAAAATCAATACCTGTTCCCACTACGACGACGTCATATTCCGTCGGAAGGTCGTCCTCCATGGCTGCTGTTTGAGATATCTTGCTTCAAAGTTAATTAAGAGATTTGTGAGAAAAAGCTGAGCACATCGGGCCAATCTTGATGACAGCCACTCCCCACTGGTTGTTCAGTTCTCAAGTCACTGACCACGACCGTTCGTTCTTCGCCGGTCCTGTGTGTGCTGCTCCGTTTCAATCCAACTACATACTCCCATTCACGCGCTGACTCACGCGAATGCGCCGCGTGACGTCATGCAACATGGTCGACGATTTAAATTTGTTGCGGGAAAAACAATAAGCCAGATGAAAGGATAAGAGGATGGGCATAAAGATTGTCACAAACAGTTACAGCTACATCGATGCAAATTTATTTAACCACGAAAAATAAATACAGCTGATAACAGTTGATTTACACCATGAATATTAAATTAATTGAAAAAAAGAAGGTAATTGCTAAAATTAAAAAAAAAGGATTTGTCATTGAGTTGCACAGGTACATAATATCATTTATCAAGAAATTAACCTCGGCGACAAATCATGGATAATCACATGGAGATTGAATAATACTGCGACTAATCGTCTATTGGCTGTACAAAAGATCGTGCTACGTTAAAAATTCTGGCAAAATTCGAGTTTACAAAATTTCATAAAAGAAACAAAATTTGAGAGCTGAGCTTTGAGCAGCTGCTTCATTTCATTTTTGGGTCTCCTATTTACAAAATGATTGGAAATATACATATGTACAACGTATTAGCAGGCTCGTTCGCGGAACGAGTTTCTAATTAAACTCATAATTCTTCTCTAAGACTTTGAGGATCTCGTCGTAGAGCAACGTTTTTGCATCGCATCCCCAAAGGTAATCGATGTGGTTGAATTTGGAATATTTGATCTTGTGCACCAGTTTAACATTGGGTAGATTTTCGACCAACCGTTGTACATCCTACAAAAAATGAGCATTCATTTAGACTTTGTACTTTTCCTCTTGAAATCTTTGAATGATGAATTAACGACGTCTGAATTAGCATATACAAATGACTACAATGACTCTTAAAATTAAACGATTAACAATCAACATAATTACCGCTGGATCTGTTAGAAAATCATTTTCGCTGTAGAATATGCATACTGGGACTTTAGTATTTTCCAAATTGTACTTCGGAGGCTGAGGGCTTCCGTACAACTCAACATTCTTTGTAATCCCATAATCAAACTTCCGGAATGAATCTGTAAATGAGACAAGAATAATTATTAAACATTACTTCATTAATATTCTATGATTACTTTATTATTTAAAATTTGATGATCATTACCAGATAAAATGATTTGTGCATAATGCATGATCTGCTTAGCAGAAGAGCCTGCAGGGAAGTGTCCAAAGATTAATGGCAGCATCGACTTGTCGAGCTGGTTACTACCAAAACCTGCGACTAAGTAGAACCAGCAACTGCAGAAACTTTTTGTCAGGTTGCCTGGCGTGTTTCTGATAAGTGTGCCCAGAGCACGAGCTTGCAACTTGTTTCTAGGAAACCACTGGTGGATGTTGCAGTAAGAAGAACCCCACTGAAACACTTTGTTGATTAACATAATAAAAGAATAGGACGCGAACGCAAAGCGTGTCCATTTCCTTCTGTTAGCTCACCTCCATTAGGTTGTTGAACCGCACGAACAATTTAATCAACGGACTACGTTGGTTCGAAAGGAACGCTATGGGGGCAAGACTAATCATGCCGTAAATTTTATCGTTGTACTCGGGCCGTTCGCTTGCCATCACAAAAAATGCCGTTGTTCCTTGGCTGTAGCCGATGTAGTGCAATTTTTCCTGCTCAGTTTTTGCTAAGATGTAGTCAATTATTGAAGGAAGGTCGTGGAGCCCGATCTCTTGAATGCTGAAATCATTTAGATGCAACTATCAGATCTCCATTGGTTTTGGTGAATTAAAATTAATGATTGAAATTAATAATCAAAAGTGAATTCCAATGCGGCTCATACAACTCCGCCGAAACCGACATAACTTTTGTGCCGCTGGCAATTTTTTGTCCTTAAATTTTTTGCACCACAACCGGTTGCTCAAACGCAGAAGACATTACTTAAAATCTCCAGAACAAAATAATTTTCAGTAATAAATACAAAATATTCAAAAAAATCTTATAATTATGAAGTAAACGAAACATAATTTGAATTAATTGCAAATTATAATAAAGAAAAGAAAACATAATGTTATTACTTTCTCATGTCTAAAATTTCTCAGTCGTAAATTTCCTCTTTAATTATCACAACGTAATTTAACTGTACATTCACAGCTTGAAAAATTGTACAAATTGAATTTAATTAAAGATATCACTTTAATTGCCATTTCAAGTTGATAATTCGTCACATCAATAATCTTGCAATTCATCGTTCGAAACTTTTCCATCGGTGAAAATAAATACCTGAAGTCCCAAAATTCTCGGTCTTTTGTTGTCCAGCGTTTGTGATGTTGCGAATACGTATTTCCTCTAATGTTACCCAACCAGACATCATAGCCATTGTCAGATAATGCATACGCTACGAAATTAATCACAAAGAATTAAAGACTGCGCTTCGATGCTGATGAATAATTCGTATCTTTTTTTTCGTACAGACTTATGACTAATCAATATTATCATCGATTTATTCTTTTATAAGTTAATACTTTGTTTAAACCGCTTTTTTGTACTGATAATAAAGTCAGTTGATTATTTAAATGACTAAGTAATAATTTATTCAATAAAATGACTATCTCATTTGATTCATTTTTCATTAACTTGATTTAAATGCAATATTTTTAATCTTACCAAGGGCCTTATTGGGTCCCAAGAGGACCCAATCTGCAGAGCTAGACAAAAGTCCATGATTTATGAGTATTGGCAATTTTGGAGCATTCTTTAGTTCCCGAACCGTGACAGTTTCCTGCGAAGTCTCGGTAGCCCTTTCCTTCGTATCGGATAAACTTTCAAATGACAATTGATCCTTAAGTCGGCCAATCACCCGATGTAGTTCAAGCCGATAGCCATCTTCGGTCCATACATAATGTGTCTCAGCAGCATATCCGTGTTTTGTTATAAGTTCAGGCTGTTGACACAAAATGAGATTCAAATTAATTTGTTGATGAAATATTCAGCACTCAGTAAGTGCTCTCAAGATCATTAAAACTTTTTCAGTATCAAGAAAAAAACTTATAATGCATTAACTAGTTGAACACACGATTACGAATTGCAAATTTCTCTTAGAAACTTAAACTGCATAACTACCAAATTATGATGTTATGTCATAGGTGCAATTGTACCTGGTAATAATCAACTAATTATCTGATTTCATTTTGATTATAGGCCTTTTGTATCATGTTTTTTTTATCATGCCATTTGTATTGAATTATTAATTTATCGTGCCTTAATAAAAAACAATTAAAAGTTGCTTTGTGAAATTCTATTTAAGGCTATTTTTGATTAGTTTAATAATGATTAGAAACAAAAAGTTTCGTTTTCGTGTCCTGGCGTAACATAAGTATATTATTTCATACATTTGCAGTGTTTCTTACATGACTTACAATGGAATTATTGTGCTAATAAACTGGCAATGGGTAATAAAATAATGCCGAGTGAGTAAATCGCGAAATCATAAATTGCACATATCATCTTTCTCCATGCTGCTAATTTGTGTCAAACGGAAAATTCTTCCTTTTATTGCCTTTTTTCATAATAAAAAAAAGCATCAAAATAACTTCATTTGATCGTTTAAATCATTAACTAAAAAAACAACTAAAAATCAAAACAGATTCAAAAGATGCATACAATTATTCCAGATGATGCTCAAACTTTATTGTTATTCATCATAAAACCAAGATTTAGAATGAATAAAATTGGTTTTTTGTTTCAGTTTTTTTTCTTTTTGTTTTCAAATTGTTGAATACTGTATCTTGTTTTTGACGTCAAAAAAATTTTAACACGAAAACACGCAGAAAAGAACGTGGTAAAAACATTGAATTGTAATATTCATAATTGTCGTGAAACCAAGCAACAACACATGATGACGAAAACAAAACTCAATGTGTTTTTTTGTTTTCTGTGCAATGAGTTTTGAACAATCGCCACACTGTTATCTTCCTGTCAACTAACAAACGACAACAATTCTGTCGCTCAAAACAATGACTAGTTCAGTTGTCAACAGATTATCTTAAGCACATTTTGTTTTTGTGATAAACCAGAAACTGAAACAGAAGAGTTTATGAAGCGTAACCTTGAAAAATATTACATTTCTCGAACATAACGCGTGAGCAAAAATGATGGAACGGTGAGTCAGGTAATGAAAACAAAAGTTTCAAACTCCAAATAAGATGTGTGAACAGTTTGACGTTTGAGTCGTGTGCGACCGAGCGATAAAAGACAGAGATGACACGACACGCGGGGAAAAGTGTTTGTAAATGAGATGACAGCCTGAAACAAATTTTTCATAGAATGAGCTTGGAAATGGTCGAGGTGGTTGGAGGTTGTGAAGGATGTTTGAGTCGACGCACTCACCGTGGTCATATGAACCTCATCCTTGTTAGCTTTGTCGCACATCTCACGTTGTTGAAACATAGCACCATCGGCTGTTGCAACCGCACGAAACAACGCGCCTCGTACCGTCTGGAACGCCGTACCCATCAATTCAGAAAAGCCTCACTCGGCGAACCCGTCAGCCGACTTTTATTCTTCTGCTGTTCGCGAAAGCAACAGAGCTGTGTAGAAAGTGTGCGCGTGAACGTCGCTCGAGGTGTGCGCGCAAACACTGCGCAACTATGTAGGTTACTCTTCACCTTTTCGATCGTGGTCTGCGTCCCTCTTCCCCCAACGCTCTTATGACCGGCCAATACGCGCGCGCGTCGATTTTAATGCTGCATGTCGAGCCTACGAGAAACAGAGAGAGAGAGAGAGAGAGAGAGAGAGAGAGAGAGAGAGAGAGAAAGAGAGAGGGAAGCCGGGCCTTAAACTATAATGCAAGGTCAAACATTTCTTCATGACAATTTCATGACAAAATTAATGAATTAACTAAATTTCTCACATTCTTACCTTAAATTGTCCAACTTTGGCTGCGTTTGTTTATATGAATTATTCAAAAAGAGATTATCGCAGAGAGGATTTGTGAAAATGATTTCTACAAACAATTGAAGTAAGTTTCTTTCAATTTTTTTTTTTTTTTACTAATTGTTGGGTCTTTTATTTATTTAAATTTGTAGTTAATTTATGTTCGACTGGAATGGTTTGATTTGTTGGTTAAAAAAAGAAACAAAGTTGTACAGCATTTTTTTCTACAAATGTTCTGTTTGAGTTAATCTTTTATTGTAATTTTTTTTGCCTTAATTATTTTCATTGCAAAATGAGAGACAACTCGGATGTACATGTTATTTCAATTTTCTGATAAAAATAAACTCAGATTTCCATTTCGTGATCAAAATTACCTGAGGTGATTTGTTTTTTTTTTTTTTTTCAATAAGAAAATCAAACTTCTTATAAAAAATTGAAAGCTTTGATGTTTATATTGTTAAAACAATGTTTTATAATTGCATGATGAAAACTGAATTTCCGGTATGAAGTATAAAAGTAAAGCTGCTTGATTGCAAATAAAAAATTTTGTTATGAAAGCTAAAGTAAACCACCAATAAATCAGTCAAGTCAAGAAAATATTAATTTAATAAATGAACTTGTTGATACGCTGAATTATATAATTATGTGTCAATTATCTGAAACGATGAGAAAAAGATTAGTTGACAATTTTCATTAACCATTAAACAATAAATTTGATTAGCATCGTCAGTTTTGTAACATGATTACGCTCTGAGAGCCAGATGCGCATTTTATTTTGTTCGGAGCAAAACTGTGTGCGGTTATCAATGCATAACACAGTTATCACAAAGGAATAGACCTTTTTTAATGAAAAATTCACATGGCATTGTCCATTATTTCTAAAACGCGTAAATGGTTGACGTAACTGAGATAAGCTGATAAAAACAATACATTAGTTAGTACATACTTTTAGAATTCTGGTTTGTAATATTTTTTTTTTATCTTAGGTGACAGAAACTGCAAGGCCAGCAAAAGGAGAAAGTTATCCGCGAGGCTGTTAAACCCATTGAAAGGCGAAAAGGATAATCAAGAAAACTCTTCTTCGTACACATTACCATAAAACTGATACCAAATGTGTTCAAGCATGGAAGAAAATCGTTCTCTTTACTAATTCATCTTTATTGGATATTCGGTGTTTCCATTTTATTTTCAACAACTTTGAAACACAATTCGTTCGAGATGTAAATTGGTTGAATGATTTTTGAGTAGATGGCACATATATGTATATATTGTACTTATATATAGTGTTATTTACAAACGTGTTATGAAGTCAGCTTCGACTATCAAGTTCGTTTAGAAAAAAAATGGCAACGATGCAAATGAATGACGTTATTTCGCATTTGTCACTTGAAAAACAAATTTAAAAATGAATCGAGTAAACATAAAATGAAAAAAATTATAAGAGGTGACTGATTTTTTTTTAAAACGACGGTGATTCATTTTCAACTGATAGCCGCAACTGTTATACACTCGTGCTTACAATTTTAACGAAAAAATCAAGAGAAACGTGGTAAACGATAACTTTAGAAAACTCATTCGTTGGTACATTTGTTTTAATTTCAATCACTCGGATTGCATGAAAAATCTATTCTAATACTACCTACTTACAGTAACATGAAATAAATTTTTTGTTTGTTCAATGTAACTCTGAAATATTCGATTAATCTGCAATTTTGTTTTGCAGTTTGACCAAATTTCTTTATAGTTATAGCTTTCGTTAAATATGGCTATCTTACAATAAATTTTATAGTCTATTCAATTCAATTGCCATTTGTGCTGGTTGAACGTCAATTTTTTGTTGTATAAAAAGATGATTGATCAATAAGAAATGAGACATGAAAAAATGTCTATACAATTTTAATAAACATCTTTATTTACAAACTATCAAACAAAAAATTACCAGAGCATAAAACTTTAATATCATTTTACTCAAATAAAAAAGGGTCAAATTTATTGTCAGAATCAAAATTTGAATGAAAAAGTTTGAAATAGTCTAAGAACAAAAATTGTGAGTAAAAAGTGGAAATGTAGGAACATATTGTCTCTCGTTCCAGTCATCCCCTAATACTATGACTTATGTCGAATATTTGTAATTGTATTCCTCGTTTAAAAATTCGCACTTAGCGTACAGTAAATTGTAACATTTCGAACTATCGTAGCACGTTGGCCTGCACGTGCACACAATTCTGTCTCCTCTCTTGTCCTTTTTTTTGATTTTCTTAAAACTATTTGGCAGCTTTTCCCAGTATACTTGTCCATCGATCGATAAAAATTTGTCCTCTCACAGTCCTCATTCAAATCAAGGATTCCTCATTTTTGGTTCTTTTATAATTACCCTAAAATACATTTAATATTCATATGCCCTAAGCATACACTTTTACGAATTCAACTATCTGCCTAAAACAGGGTCTCGGCCAAAGAATCACCGTCGTGATTTTCTCCGAGCCTTCGTGTTGAAATTTTGTTTCTCCGGACTTTCACACCACGTAGAATATCCAGTACCCAGCGTTGAACAGCATGAAACTCACGGGGAAAATGATCCTTGAGTATTTGTCTATTATATTGACGTCTTTTATTTTAGGCATCGATGCTTTCAGCGCTGAAGCACCTCTGCGAATTGCATGCAGCACCTGAAACAAAATTAACTTGATCAACTTTTGGGAAACAATTTGGTTTGCAAGTGTGAGCGGCAAAATAACTTTGCAAAGTTTGCGGATCACCTCTTAATTTATCTTCGATGGTGTAAATTCTTTGAGTTTGACACATGAATAAACACGTGAGTCTAACCGCAAGCACGTGATAGGAAATTTAGTCGATAGTTGAGATTGTGAGTCAATGAAAAACATCAAAAGAAAATAATGAGCTTGAAATATATTTAAATGTGGAAAGCAATATTGCAAGCAATAAAATGTATGAGACGCATAAACAATGAGAGGGTGATGGATTGACGTGCGCGTTCATGTCAAGCATTTTTCTTGAAACGCACAGTATCTCGAGCGATTAGCGAAATCTCGCACTTATTTGTGCTTAACGACAAAGATGACGGCGCTCTCCGAGTGATGTTGCAGTAAATAACGATAACTCCCGTCCATGTAGGCTACTGCGTATTCCAGTTCACCAGCAGCCTTAATCTAATAATAAGAATTTTATCACTACGCAAATGCACATTGTTTTAATCTGTGCCTCATGACGTATAACTTGATATATCACCCCAATGCTGATACGTCACAATGCATCTGCATCTCTGTCAATTCACCATCCCTCTAATTTATTCTTTCTTTTAAATATAAAATGAACTGAGCTCGACTTGTCAACATTGTTACACAAATCTCTTTGGAATGTGATTTTTTTTTTCTGTTCAATATCTCTGTAAACAAGTATTTTGTTTCATTTTAACAAAGTTATCATTCTAAATTTTGGGCTAAACTTGTCTCTGATTTTATTTCATCTTCAGTTCTTTCAATTCGTCAGTTCACCACTCATTTTTCATGCTAAAAACGGGCCCTTTCATAAAGATGATAAATCAATGAGTTCACAAATAGAAACCAAAATGAAAACACGATAAAGCGAAAGTGATAGAAATGGCTAACTAGAACAAAAGAGATAATAAAAGAAAACGTTTAGAAACGAAATAATAATATTGTTTTGCAACAGAGCTTCCACCAGTGTGATGAAATCAAGATTCTCGAGGACGCGATGAATTCCGATTTCATCATCCCAACAAGTTTTTATTTCGTTCAAACTCCGCAATTATACAGCTTGACGATTCTAATCCATTTAGAGGGTCATACAAGATTATCTTCAAACTATAATCCATGATGATAATACCTTCGGTTTCTGCGGCCTTGATCCCCTGAATCTAAGACCACTAGTTTTAGCGCGCGTGTTGTACGCGGCTTGGACCCTCGAGATTCGAAAGCTCGGTGGAAATTTAACAGGGTCGTGTTCCCTGCCACCAGGCGTGCCAGCGTTGCTGGACAGCCCAGACCTGCTTCTTATGCTAGGCAGAGGCGACATCCGAATGTCCTGAAGCTCAATGATGTCCGCGTCGGTCGAGCCAGCAAACGGAGAACTCGCCTTGCTACCTGAAAATCAAATTTTGATTAACAATATTTGCATTTATGTACACGATGTTGCAAATGTTGCGATAGCCGCGTGTGTTTTTGTGTTGTTTCACAGAGACAATATAAAAGCCTCCTTTATTCATCTGCAATCACTCTGCTGTCGTACCTCACGAATAAAAATCAGCATTTATTGTTCACGCTATTGATGCAGATAATTAATATAAAGTGCGAGCCAAACGAGATAACCCGTGGGGTCGACAAAATAATGCGCTTATTGCTCATTTGTTGATAGAAGCTAAAAAATTTGTCGATTCAAAGTGTTTAATATCAAGATTTTCAGATTACCGTTTTTTTTTATTACATTTTTTTAAACTTGTACTTACTTTTTTTTTATTCAAAAAACTTTTATTGCTCAATGGAGTCTTATAGTTTTGGTAAATAATGAAATGTAATTTTCGCTACTTTTGACATGTAAGTTTGTTTTCATTGACTTGTAATATAGTATAACATATTGGGATTTTGGAATTTATAAATTTAATAATTTTCGGCACTATTGAAGGATGTTGTACCATGTTTAGATGAGATTGATTTCTTATCCTCGGTATCTTTTTTCTTCGTCTTCTTTTTCGCCCGCGCACCCCAGTACGTATAATTCACAGCTGCGTACTCGAGCAGTGCAGCAAATACGAACACAAAGCACATTACTAAATAGATGTCGATGGCTTTCACGTAACTGATTCGGGGTAAGGAACTTCGAACTCCCGTCGATATTGTTGTCATTGTTAGCACCGTTGTAATACCTGCGAACATCCGTTTAGTAGCTATAGTTATACGGGAAACAGAAACTATTGCGGTCAAAGTAAAAATGACTTTTAGTATAACTTTTCAATCAGGATAACAATTTCCCATTTTCAATTGCTTTAAACGACCTTTTTTTTATTTTGTTCATCATTTTCGATAGAACTGGTTGATTCAAAACAGCAGAAAAGAATCTAATCAGAATACATTGTACCAAATTAGAGTGCATTTTTAAACCGTCTTTTCTTAGATTTTTTCCATCTGAAGAATCAGATGATGACTTGGTTTTTTAATATCCAACTGAATGAATGAATAAAATTGTTCATTTTGATTTGAAAATAATGAGAAAAATCAGAAGTAATGTTTTCGTGCTATTGAGAAACGCATGGCTCACCTAAGGCAACACGCGCGCTGGTTGCCTCATGATTTATCCAAAAACTCACCCAGCTGAGCATCACGATTAATATACTTGGCAGGTACGTTTGAAAAACGAAATAACCTATGTTTCTCTGGAGCTTAAAGCTGAGCGACAGCCTCTGATAAATGCCAGTCGCTAGTTTCTCTTTGCGGTCGTTCGTTTCGTACCCTATTATCGTAAACTGAGGCAATTCTGCCTCTTCGACACCTCGCACTGGCGTCTCTTTCCAATACATCACCACATCGCGGACGGTGTATCCGTCTAAAACAATACATCATTCAATAAAATAAAATAATAATATCGGGACTTATATTTTTATTACTTCTTCCTACTAAAATCAAACTTGGACAAAAAAACAATTTGCATCAAAATACACCCGCTTTGTATCAAAAATATTTTCCATCTTATTCATTAAACATTTATTCATAAAAAGAATGTCCGATAAAAAAAAAAACAAATCATTGGCAGAATTAATTTTGCATTCATTTTTCTATCAAATGAAATGTTTTTCTGACATTTTAACACGGTCACTTTTTTTGGACATAAGAAGGATAATCATAAAATTTCTGATAAAAGGTAAAAGTTGTTCTGATTTTTATTTTGCTTTCACAGGATCAATTAAAATTCGATCTCTCCGAGACAAGGTTGCAAATGAACTTTGTTGGCAGCCATAATTCGACTTACAGCTTTCAATTTCGACGGTGCAGTTTTGCGAGTCAAGTGGGTAGTAATGCAGGTCCATCATGCAAGCCAACGTGGTCGTGAACCTCATTCCGTACGTGACCAATCCGTCGCCTGACAATCTCACCAGCTTGTTGCGTTCCGTTACGTCGTGTAAAAAGCTGTACACAACATTTGAACACTCGACAAATATTCCAGTTTTCCATTTCAAGTTTAACATCAAGCTTAACAACTCAACATCATTCAGAAGTCAATCACAGACTATAAAACTAGTCGTAACTACCTCTACTGTTCTCAACTTTAGAAAAAAACTAAAACGAAATACAAAAAGAGAAGTAAGAAATGAGGAAGGAGGAAGTGTGGCGAAGAAAGTCGACGGAAAACGGTTGAAGTGATGTAGAATTGGTAATTTATTCGTATTGTACGAGGGCGGAAAATTCGGAGGCCAGTGCATAGTGGTCTTGCGGCGGTAGTCTCAAAATGAGGTCAGAGTGCCGCGAGATAGAATGTCCTCGCTTTAAAAGAGGACTGTTTTGCATGAGCTGCTGTTAACCCACATCTATGCATCCACACATGCAGTCGAACCAATCGATTCAAACTATCTTCTCATCCCAAGAGCAACGTCTAATGCACCGCTATATTTTTCCTTCCCTCATTATGCTCTACTAAGATTTCCACCATCATCTCCCTTCTTCCCAACTCTTCTCCAGTTTGATATATATTTTCATCTGATACTTTTTATATTACTTTTTTTACGTTTTTTTTTTTTTTTCATCTTTTCACATCTCCAAAGAATAATATGAATAATAACTGAACTCACCTATTTTTGTCGTTAGCAAAAAACGTATCAGGGACCCAAATTTTCTCGGCAAAGTCTCCGCTCAGAGTGAGAATTTCTCCCTCGTGCGAAAACGCAAGCCGCTCGTCTTTCCAGTATTGATTCAGGTACATCGTTATCGTATAATCCTGCGGAATCACGGCAGTTTCATCAGTGAGAATCAAAAGTTCACGCTTGATGGCACACGCAATGTGCGCGCATCACAAGCTTTTCTAGAGCTTGCTTTTTTTTTTTTTTAATCCTCGTTTATACCGAGAGAGAGAGAGCAAATTACAGAAGTTCATCGTGCAGTATGTCAATGTTTGTACTGCGACTCGATCGCGATTCAATTAGGCCAGTTTTGCGGCGAAAATGTTTTGTGATCCGCGACATAAACGGATGCGCGAAATCAATCTCCCGCTTTTGATACATTATTTGAAACACGGATAAAGCATAACAGATGAGCCGACGATTTACGACCGAGGACATTTTTCGTTGTTGATCTCAAGTATAAAATGAAATATTGATAGTTTTGTTGAATTTCAATGTTTTTTTTTTGTCTTACCATATTCACTTCTGAGATTGCGTCGAAACTTGCTATCGTGAGGTCCATCCCGACTCTCAAAGGATCACCTGGAATGAAATTATAGTTGGATATAAAATAGTAAGGTAGAATGTTTGTTTGGAACAATTTAATTAGTTTATTTATGAATGACGTGGATAGACAAAATACTCGACTCTCAAATGAATAACTAACTGGAACACCTCCAGACCGTTTGGCGTAATTAAAATAATGATCATTAAATATGCTCAGCCATCATCTTACTTCGGTCGCTCAACTTTTTCCCCTCCTTTCAATTTTGAGACGTTAAATCTAAATTAATCAATTTGGATAATTAGGGAATTACATCTGATGTGAATAAAAAAACCATTTTGGTAATAATCATTTTTAAATAGACAGATTGAAGGATTATCATGTTTAAAATTGAAAATGGTTTGGGATGAATTTTAATAGGGAATCGGGGTTAAAAAATTGTAGCCGCTAATCAATAAAAAAAGTAAACGCGTTACTTCCATTCATTGCGCTATTCAATTAAAAGCGTTGATGATCAGATTGATGAATAGTCGGGGCAAGTCAATTAAAAGCTTGCATGTCCGTCAGATTTGCGATCATTTGCCGAGTATTTGTGTGACTCAAATGTCTATAAACAAATGACGATCTCCAAAATTGTAACCAGTTTGCGTTTGTGATAAAAAGAATGAGTTAATGAGTTGCAGCGAAGAGTTAAAAATTCGAATACAAAAAGTTGTGACAAAATTGAATTAGGTACGAATTCTGAGGGCAGATTTACAATGTTGGTTTCATAAACGAAAAATTTAATCCGTTTGAGTGGAAAAGTTGCAGATATTTTGCGTGTGTAATTTTCGCAAAACGAAGCAGAATATTAAGCGGCATTTTTGCAGATCATAACCCACTCGAACAAGTTCATGAAACACGTGTACGTATAATATTCATTTGAATAACGCTAATGCACAAATTGTAATTAAAACTTTAAACCAGCAAGGATATTTCATCTGAGTTGTACAAACAAACATTTCTTTTAATAATATTTATTGGTCAGTTTTTGTTTGCTCGATTCCTGCATCTATTAACATTTCCACTTTTAACAATGAGAATTTAATCCAAAAATTATTACTCTTGCGAGGCAATTTTATTTTATTATTTAAATTCATTCCAAACATTTTCAGACTTACCACCAAAATTTGGTCTTAGTCGAATATCGTAGCCATCTAAAATACGCGATATGGTTTGGGTGACATTGTCCAGCCTCTCAGTCATAAAGTTATTACTATCCTGTAAAAAACTGAAAAAAAAGAAGCAATCAGCTAGTTAATTAGTTTGTCTAGAAGAAAAATAAATTAAGGAAAAGAAATGAGTTTGAATCAATAGGCTGGTTTGTACAAGCTTTGTCAATTTTCGAGTAGTTCAGCCGTCGCCAAATGCTTCCTGCTTGCAATCGCTGACTATTATCGCTATTAATTCTTCCGATGTACGATCGATTCGTCACGATAACAAGAAAACTATACAGGCATTATCACTCTAATCGAGTGTAAATTACATATTTGACTTTTACTTTTGAACCGTGAAAATTGCAAACCAAAACGGTGCGTTTTATTCGTTGACTTTAAATTGAAATTAAAACATGAATTCCCAATTTATAGATTTCACGTCAAATAATTACTTTTTCAATTGGAAAATGTTTGCACAATTTTGTTCCAATCTGAATATTGTATTTTTATAAATATTAAATTTGTTATTTACAATTTCCATTTTTCTTTTTCTGATATCAAATCTTTGGCATGGGAAAAACGAGGGTAAAACAGTTTACATCACAAAACTGACGACTTTATGAAAAAGAAATGATTTAGTCTAGAAAGGAAGTTCTTACAGGAGAACGTACATGTCATATTGTTCGGAAACAAGGGAACGCAGCATCTTCTTTGCAAAAATATTGCATCCTTTTTTTTTTCTGGCTCATTTTGTTCGAACGATTTTGGATAAAATATTCCGTTGATCAGTTGCCAGAAAGATATTGGGTCAACTCAGGAAATATACTTCGCGAGAGAATATTTGTATTAAGTAAATTGAGTCTATGATTGAGCGAAGAATCGCTCTTGTTTGAGCAAAACATTATTTTCTGTAAATCTTAAATTCATTCGCGTCGTGTAGACGACAAATCGATTTGTCCTTCGCTAAAGCATTATAGTTTCAGCAAATTTAATTGAACTATTGGGTCGGTCAAACTCGACTGTGAATAAATATGATGATTTATTCATAATCAATTTCCCAACGTTGAAAGTATCGAAACGCTGCATCTCAAACTAAATGTTGGACAAAATCTTTAATACTTCATTCAAAGTTATCATTTTGATTTTTTTTTTTTTTTATTACAAAACATTTTTGTTTGTATACTTCTTTTGTCATATTTGGTTTGATGTAACTTGACTGAATGAAGATCGTCCAAGAAGGTGGAAAGCTGATTAACTTAGGCTGAAAATAGCTGTTTGCAAACTCACCAGACCGTGCAGTGACATAGATGTAGAAGGATGAAAACACTCAACGTCCCTCCCATCGACAGCATCTCGTCTCCCTCGTCTCGACGATTCGATTCGTCTTGTCACCAGATGTGGATCAAGGTCGTCATCTCGAAGGACCAATCAGCGTCCGAGCCTCGACCGATCGGCATTTCTGCATCAACTTCTGCGACAAACTGAGACACTCACATCAGTCCAACTCACAAATGTTACTCCACAGCCGTATTTTTTGGCCAATTAAACTCCAACTTAATGAAATTAGTTGAAACTTCAAAGATTTAATTGTTGGCACACAACCCCGGCTGGTTAATTGAATATCGCTTGATTCAATTCAGTAGTACAAGTCAATCTTTCCGCCGGCACTCCCGGTGCTGTGCTATATCTATGGTTTTTGTAATCCTATTTATTTCCTTTCATTTATTTTTTTTGTGTCAAACTTAAAAATGAATTCATCATTTAAAAATTCATCTTTTTCACCGCACTAAAAAAACGATCTGATCAATTTCAAGTGAATAAGTGAAAAGAATTCAAGTTAAGAACTGAATTGTTCAGATTTTTTTTGTTTGCAGATGTTAACTGCTCTAATTAAGGATACATATGATAATTAGAACCTTTGAGTTGATTAAATAATTTTTTCCCTTTTATGCCTGTCGTTTGAACATGTTAGAAAATATTCGTGATTGTCTCATTAAAAAATGAAATTCATTTTCGGTAATTATTCAGTTCGCAAGGCGTATCAATTTTAGTGATGGCATAGTTAGCTTCCAAATTTGATCACAGATTACATGCTTGGTGTATTAAATTGTCATAATTGTATTACCCCAATCTGAACTTATGTAATTGAGTTGTTTGAAAACATCCACTATCGAATTCACAATTATTGTAAAATTCGAAACTCAATTATAGTCACAAAAACTGAATCCAGAACCGATCAAACATAACAAAACTTCGGTAGGTAATTCAAAAATCGAAACGCCGTTTCAAGTCACAAAAGTTCTTTTACAAGTTTTTTTTATAGAAAAAAAAAAGTTTGTAATTGATTGTAAAAATTCTTTTAGAGCAAAACTGTTGCCGAAGTTTGAACGAGTTTTTTAACTCATAGTTTCATTTCACATTTATGTTTCTCGTACTTCTGTTCCTTCAACTTTGACACTTAAAACAAATTTGAATCTGATAAATTCTTCCAACTTCACTTTGAATGAATTAAAAACAAAATGAATTGAACCAACAATTTACACAAATGGAATGAAAATAATCAACGAAAAAATGCATCTATAAATTTTCCAAGTAAGAAGTTAACTTTTGTAAATAAGCTTGAGAAATTTGTAAGTGAGTTTCTATTGTTCAAGTGGACAAAATTATTGATGGCAAAATTTACCTGGCAGCGTGAAGTCTGGGTGTGACACGAGATCGAAGGTAAAAGAGGAGGACGTCGATGTGTAAGACCCGTGGTGATTCACATTGTCGCGGTAAATCGAGTGTGACAGTGTTCGTCATACCTCTCGTTATCACCGCGCGTAAGCACGAGCGCGCGATCTCTTCCCTCACCTACGACTGATAAGCCGTGGCTGCCCCGCCGCCCCCGCTAATTAATCGTTCTCGCAGCCATCCTGCGGTCCGCATTTTCGCGCACAACCTGATCCTGGGCGGCCGGACGCTCACACACCTCACAGAGACGGGCATCCCTTGCGCCAAATGCACAGCCTCCACGGTCTTCTCCGAGGCCGAGCGCGATTACGCGCAAGCGTCAAATTTCAGCGACATCTCTTACAACTCTGTAAAAAAAGGACTCATTTTGAAGCACATCTTTCAACAAATTTATCCTCACATTCATCTTGCAATTTTTCTTTTCAAAGAAATAAAATCAACTTTTACAGATGAACAAATTTGAACAAATTAACTTCAAGATTTTAATTCATCACTGATGATTTATTTTTTTCTATTGATACTGATTGAAGATAAAAAAACAAAAAAAAGGATTAATTGAAGTGGTAAATGAGGAAATAACAAGTGGGAGACAATGCTGGGCAAATCCAATCGCAAAATATCGCCGTCTTTTTTTGCAAAATGTGCTAAGACTTCAAGTTAACATTCGCCGACGTTAAGTCCTCTCGCGGGACAAGAAGTGGATCTTCGATAAGCAGTTAAGTGTGGCAGATTGGCGCATTAGGCCAACTAAGCTCGTTTAAGTTCAACAAAAATCATGAGGTCGCGTCGCTTCAATATGTTAAAGATGTTTCTTCTTTTTTTTAACTTGCTCTTCTACAGAATCAAGTATAACACAATTTTGCAGTAATAAAATAAGTTTGAAAGCTTTGTTTATTCAATTTCTTTTTATTCGTTCTTCTGACTGGCAACTTCCAATTAGTCCTGAATCGTTTGCTAAATATCATCACACCAGGAAGTTTAAAATTTCTATTCGATTTCAATATCCGCGCTAAATTGAATACATCGATTTGATTCGGCGAAACTTGGCCAATATATGAACGGAACTAATTGGCGCCCAACGTTATACCCAACTAATTCATTCAACATTTCGACATTATCGAATTAAGAAAACATCATTTTTTTTTGTCAACAATCTAATTTCAATACGATTACTAAGTACGTTTAATTGAAAAAATTAACTAACAATATAACGAATTTGTTGATTTTCTGACATTTTATTTTGTCAGATGCATTATTTTTTAAGGTCCGAATGGCTGGTTTGTTGCTGACATTAAAAAAAAAAATTGTTGTTACGGTGCACGTTTGCACAGCAGGACACTTTTACGTGCTTCCCATGTGAGAAAATATTGTCTAATAAAACGTACGATGTGTGTTTTTTCGTACACTTTCGAGTATTGATGCACGATTCATGAAGTTGTAAAAACGCCCTTTTCAATTCGACATCAACATGCCAAGTTTTATGACTCGATTATGACTCGCATGAATATTGCAAATACTATTTCTGTTCATGACTGGCCCAAACCAGTTCAAGTTTTAATAACTTGAAACAAAATTCAAAGTTAATGTGATATAATAAAGCGATGTAAATTTGTTCTGTCTCATTTTGAGTTTTGATCGAAATTATAATGCTTTTAATTAATCAAATTGTTTTGAACAAAAAATGATGTGAAAAAGTGCAAGTCACTCCAAATTGCAATAAACATGTATGTCGACAAGAAATAAAAGATAGTAAAAGTTAGATGTTTTCATATACCTCTTCCAATTTAAGTTTATTTCAGACATTGTTTTATTTTGAAAACCAGTAGAAAAATATCCTGTCTTGCTGAATCTTTCGACAATTTTCATAATTGACGTCTTGGGTAAAATCTGATGTAATGACTGAGGTACATTGACCGATTTTCCACAAAATGTAGGTTTTTCTGATAAAATATCACAAAACTCAACTTCGAAACAGAACTTTTTCTTTTCCTTACGACTTGATTGCATTAGGTGGAATTAAAGAAATTAATTATTGCCAATATCAAATTGTTTCCAAGTAAATTAAATATATAATAATTTAATAATTATACCAACTGGATTTTAGATCTTTGTTTCAACAACAAAACTTATCAGACAATTTCTAAAGAACCATCTATTTCCCCAATAAATTATCTTATTAATAAACCCTCAGAAAGAAGCTTTGAAAGGTAGACACAATTGAATTTCCTTATATAGGCAAGCGTTTTGTCTTTAATTATTGATTGGTAACATCGAGTTAACAACTCATCAAGACTTTTATCTTTGGAAAATCTTTTTCTAATTGGTAAATGAAGAATGAAAGCAATTGACTTTCCACAATTTATTTTTCAAACTTTTTTTAAAATCAAATCTTCCAGAATCAAAAACTTTTTATTAATATAATTACAGTAAGTTGAATTCAACGATCCTAAGATATAATTTCATTATTAGTTTTTTTTTTTCATTTATTGTTCAATAAAAAAAACTGTTTGGATATTTATTTTATCTCAAAAAATTTAAAATATTCTAAAATGTTGACCAATAAGTTCATATTTTTATTCTCTAAAATTTTGTTGACGACCTACTGACGCATGTAAAACTTATAAATATTATTAATTTTCTAAAATTTATCATTAATTTTCAACCATTTTTATTATAGAATATTTTCTATAAATTAATTTTTTTTGTTTCAATTTCAAGTATGTAATTATTACGTAGAACTAAATATTATGTTATTAAAAATTTCTGTAGTTATATGAAATGTCAACTTACTTGTCATGGTTAATTTTAGTAAGATTGTTCTAACGTCATAAAAATACTGTGTTATCGAGATAGTTTATCAACTCAAATTCATGAGGATATTAGTCGATGTTGATTTAACGTCAACCTAACGACGCTTACTGACGTCGGTTAAATACCTCGAGATAGAGATACTTCATGAACTACCGACGTCTACCAAACCAACGTCGTTTCAACGTTGGGATAACTGTAGCGATGGAAATTTCTGCATGGGTTTGTTTTATTGTGACTTTTTTTTCGGGTGTAAGGACTGCCATTTTATGATAATGTCGAATTATGGAAATAGAATCAACATGGCATGTATTGCAAAATATATTATGGACACACGGTTGAATTTTTGCGGAGTATGCGCCCCGGTGGAAACCGCCTGCGCTTCTCGCGAGAGATTGAATTTGTGAGGGGGATGCTGCCGAGCTAGCTTAAGGTGGGAGGACCACGCGGTTCGTTCTGCCGACGGTTCGTCACCGTCAACAACTCGCGACAAACGATCAACTGACGGGAACCGCGTAACCGACTTCCGACGGCTTTTTCAACACCACCAAGAAGACAAACATCCAAGTTCAAAGCGATGTTCTACGCGCACTTTTCCACGTGAGTCTTAACAAACTTTTTCTACCTTCACCTCGTTGCCACTTTTTAATTCTTATTAGTTTTTGAATGTACATTTTGGTAATAAAAAAATGCCTTTTGATAGCTGAAAATCTGATTTGGATTAAATAATAACTTTTTGTGTAAGAAAATATAAAAAAAAAAAAACATAATAATCTGAATAAACCGGCTATAAATGACAAGTGGAACAGATTTTCCCTGAATGACCGTTTTAAAATAGTTAAAACTTGGCGATCGTGCTTAAAATAATCCAATAAAGATAGCAGTGAATGAACGTAAACCAAAACTGTCAATAATTCATTGTTCTTGAAGTAGGCCTCTAGTTTTACTATCCAGAGACCTGGTTTTTAAAGTTCCTCGCTTATGGACTTCTAATTAATGTCTCATTGTTGACAAACTTTTTTTTTAAGTAATGTACAAAAGTTTGTTTCACTATTTTTAACTGAATTTTTTTTTTTTTTTTCATTCAAGATAAAATGTCAAATTGTGGTTTGAATATATTTTCATTAAAAACAAAATTTATGATGAATTTTTTTGGTTGACATCATTTTCAGGCCACGAAAGTAATGATTTTTTCTTCTGCTCCACTAGAGAAATCGGTAAGGTAAAACAATAACAAGTGTAAATTTATTGATCATTACGCACAGAAGCAAAGAAATTTTTTTTCAAATGCTACTTTAAGTGCGCGCATACCTTTGGATTTTAATAAAGGTGTATTGCCGTTGATCAATAAATCAACCAAAGATATAGAAATATGTACAAGAGGACCCAAATTTTAGCCTTTTGAAACTAAAATTTTTAATTTTTAATTCTAAATGATAGAAAGTGTTATTTTCATTCTTCCATATATTGTTTAACGTTTTTTTATAAAATAAAGAAACCTTATAAATTATCAATTTAAATTGCAGCAACAACTGCAACAGTTCCATTATTTTTTACGGATCAAAAATTAATTAACTTTGACGTACGGAGTTATTGGAATATTGATGAATATTTTGTTAATTGTTCAATCTGATATGAAATTCAACTAAACTAAATTTTCTGCAAACAAAAAATGCAACAAAATAATTATTAATATTGCGTTCGATTAAGCGGCTCAGGTTACATGAGAAATGATACATCACGCAATCCAGTTCTCGGCTCAAGATTACCAATACGGAGTTTACAATTTCAACTATTCAATGCGCGAGCATAACTAAACGCAATCAATTTACGATAATTCCAAAGCAACTTTTTTTCCAACTCCTGTTTGAATACTTACTAGATACTCTACAAGCTCCGCGTGTCACTTTGATTCTACATTTTAAAATCTTTTCAGTTATTATTACTATTACTATCAATAAAAAGCAATCACATTTATATAGATTCAATTGAAATTATACAGATTGTTAAATGGAGACTGAAATAAATTTCTAGCTCTATACTGGAATGCAACTTTTGAATATAACTTTTGAAACTAAATAAGCCGTACTATAATTCAAGAGTATACAAATTATGTAGCAGAAAATTAGGAAATTAATCATCTTCAATTTGAAAAATAAAATTTTTAAATCAAGTTAAAGGGTTGAATCTATTGTTCTTACCCTGATTTTGTTATATTAAAAAATTTGGTTTTTTTTGTTAACAACAATAAAAGTTCTACTCACGTTTATTATTTCCAATTATTTGAAAGGTCCGCAATTGAGAGAACCAATCAGACTCGTGAAAAGCCCGACGAAAGTGAAGTCAGACACTGATTGAATACAGGCTGCAATTCACAGTCGTTATCTCCTCTTTCTTTTTAGAAAATTAGGACACTTAAAGCGTCGATTAACCGTTAGAAACCGATCTCGAATAGAATTTTGAATTCTGCAAATGAAATGGGACTAGTTAAGTTAAAATTATCTGGTCGAGAGAAACAACTCACATTGATTTACCTGAAACAGCCCCCGTGTGTTTAATTATCACTGCCTAAGCTCATATATTTTTTTCATTTTAATTCATTTCCACAGTGTCTGCATTTTACCACGCTTGTTCAACGCTTTTAATTTCGTGAGATACTCTGATTATATTTGCTGCCCTATCCGCAATCAAAAATTAATCAATGCTCGATCACAACTGTTCAATTTCATCCTGTGGAAAGAAAACAAAAATGACAAATTGTGAGTAATTAGAAAATGACACTTTTTCAATACAATGATCCATCCAACAAATGGTTTTTGTTGTCATGACGAAAAGGAAAAAAAAAGTTGGATGGATTGTTTAGTTTCTTGTTATAAAATTTTTGTCATGTTTCGTTCTGGTGAACGAGCTTGTGGCGAATAAGAAATCGCGTACAATTGAAAAGCGCGTCACGACCCGATTTTACAGCTCTATAATTGTCCGGGGGTGCATAATTTCATCGCAGAATGAAAGTCGAGGGAAAAGAATAAAAGTTGCAAAGTTAATTCAAAAAATGCATTCAATAAATATTAATTATCTACCATTAACGTGGGATGGACTTTATTTCGAAAGGAACGACGCTGTCGAGATATTATTATTAAAGATGAACCTTTCATCCTACCTTTTGAATTGCAACTCCTGTTGGCGTTAACTGCCGCACGCGCTGAATCCCGTTCTCACGAAGAGAGATCTAAAAGAAAAATAGTCACGTCTCGTTCGAAACAGTTACTTTTAATGAAAACATAAAAGCTGTGTTAGTTGCTTTTCAGTTAATCACGCGATCGAATTAGGAGCTTGATTATTGATACAACATTGACAATTCAATGCTGACAATTTGCTCGTCCTTCGTCCTGTCTTGGCGTAAGTGAATAAATTCAAACAGAAAGAAGCGTGACTAGGTAAGACGTAACTAAGTTAAACTGAGTTCAAAGTGATCTGATTAACCTACGATGAAACACAAAACTTGAACGCCAACTTCGCCTTAATTTACATTCAATTATCAATGTGCTATGCTAATTATCCGGAAAATCTCTTATGTCCGATCTAATCTTGATGTGTATCACTGAAAACTTCAGTCCGTCCCTTTAAAAAAAAAAAAAATACAGCAATCAACTCCGTTCACCTGATTGAGCGTTTAAAACTAAATTGTTAAATGCGCTCGATTTTTTTGTTCTAGTAGATAGATGTTAAGAATTTAATTTTGGTAATGAAACAAAAGAAAGAATTAGTTTGAGAATGTTGCGATTGCACTTGAAAATGGCAAGTATTTTAGCATTTAACTATTGTTTAACAAGGGGCGAATGTTTATATTGACATCGAGCCTGCTGAATCGGCATGGATGCAATCGAATATTCGAATGCAAACCTTTTTGATGACATCAAAGCGCAGAAACCATCTGAGAACGTACATCAAAAGGATGCCAGGCAATATTGAAATTTTATTTGATGCTTTCCCAACTTTTAACGTTCCCCCTTAACTCTACACATTGATGTCAATTACGCGGCTTATGTCAGTGCTTAATTGACAATTCAAAAATATCGATGATCGCAAAATCATGCTTCCAGAAAGAATTCAAAATGCCAACTGTGGAGCCGCTTCCAAATTCAGATTCTGACGTTAAATTACAGTTTGTTTGCACCAAATATTTTATGCTTATTTCAATATCAGTGAGATTTTTCTCTTCAAAATAAAATTCCACGCCTGGAATTTCACCAGCGAAACAAGAATAAAGTGATTCGCAATTTAATCCCTCAGTGTCACTTGGTGTTTGAAAAAATGCGGTTTTGATATACACGAGACACAAAACTTTACTCTACATTTTTCAACTCCAAAAAAGCCCACAAACACTCGAATTGATCAATATGGCTTTTATCATATCAACTTTGTCGAGCCTAAACCAAAATCGGATGACGAATGTAAAACCCAATAAACATTCGATGAAAATGTTATTCGTCAGTTTTTGCATGAAAGAATTTACATGTGTATACTTAAATGCGCAATTTCGAAGCTGTGTTTGTCGTTTGCTATCGGTACGAAATGGTGAAAATACTCGGATAAAAGGAAACCGCCTGGGAATCAAACGAAAAAACACGAGATATTGCAAACAGGACGAAAGCAAACTTGCTAGAATAATTGTTTTGCTCCGTTTGCAGCTGCCTACTTGTAAAAAATAAGTCAAACAGACGTCGGTCGTGTTGATTTTCGTCCAATAATTATTATTCAATGTTACAAAATAAACCGCCCGTTAATATTAAAACCTGTTGATTTTCGATATTTGTTATTTATTATTTTTATCATATTATTGCGCACAAAAATGTACATCGCTGAATGCTCAACGAAGAAGAAACATTGTAAATTCTTTTAACTGACGTTACAAGGGGCTCGAGTGCTTCTCGTCACTTGCTGATGCAGCATCCAAAGACCCACGTCAGGTTCTCAAGCAAGCCGCGAGACTTGTTACATCACGCCACATCCTATCAATAATCCATTTTTGTTTTTTTCCACTCGTCTGGTAAAAACGTCTCAACGTTTTTACCGTCAGTACATTTCAATGCTAGGGACAAAAAATTGTACCATCTTCTAAGGAAACAAAATCGTTTTTTTTTTTTTTTTTTTTGTGAACATCATTTAGAGATGTAAATTCGTTGTTACTTTGTTGATTTCAGTATCGTGATACTTCTTCCGCTGAGTTTGTGCAAGAACCACAGTTATGTGGGCGATTTGACGCTTAGTCAGTTAAGGCCAAAGACGACCGCGCTATCAACTAGTGGGAGACTGCCAAGGAACAGCATCAACGACGCCGTGTCCAGAAACATCACCATGGTGTTGGAAAATTTACTCATGAACTATGAAAACAATCAGCTTCCAACCCATGGCAAAGGCAAGATTAAAGATTACATTTTTATCATTGCTCATTATTGTTAGCTGTAAATTTTTCTATAATTCATCATGATAGTTTTGAAAATTAATTACTTCTGCCTTACGTTAACGAACGAAATATTTATTTTCGCTTTTATTTGATTCAGTGATTCAGTGGATTATAAAAAGTAGAGATTTTTCTTCAACGCCTTTTTATGTTGCACGTTTTGGACAAGTGTTGTAATGTAAAAAAAAAAAAAAAAAAACAAGTGTTCAGCGAAGACAAGCATGAAAAGCCAAACAAAGCGATGGATACGAGAATCTCGTGCTATACGTATTTAATGGGCATTGTTTTGATTTCGAATTTAGTATGCGCCATATGATAGATCCGAGCTTTATCTTTACTTTTGCGAGTGGACACTTTTTTTTACAATTCGCCGCGCTTTTTGACTGAATAGAGCGGAGATACAAAAATATTATAGTACCGAGTTGGACTACATCCAAGCTAAAGGAAACTATTCGCTCTGCAAATCGCATTTAGTTTACAAATGCAGCCTCGGAAATGCGAGCTCCATTATTGAGCTTTGAAGTTTTTTTCTACACTCAAGTTTCAACTTTACCCGGACTATGTATCCCCTTTTTTGTCCAATTAATCGACATTGCGTGTACTTTAATGCGTTCTTTTTGTGCCCAGGTACGCCCACTATTGTCAAAACGAATATTTTGATCAGAAGCATGGGGCCGATCTCGGAGTTGGATATGGTAAAGCTAAAAAGAGAAAAATATATTTTTAAGATTGAGTAAATTCATGAATTTAATAATTATCTAAGATGAAAAATGTTGCATTTTAGGACTACTCAATGGACTGTTACTTTCGTCAATACTGGCGCGATTCACGACTCAGTTTTTTGGGCCCAATCAAGTCGCTGAGTTTGAGCATTAAAATGCTCGAACGAATCTGGAGACCTGACACTTATTTCTACAATGGAAAGCACAGTTATGTGCACACAATTACAGTACCCAACAAATTACTGAGAATATCGCAGGACGGTGATATACTCTACTCGATGAGGTCCGTTTAAAAACCTTTTCCGACATTAATTATTCCATGCATCACTCCAATCAAGCTTTTTTTCACTTGACTTGAAAGTATTATAATGCTTACCGTAACGCGTTGCATTCAAATGACAATATCCAATTTTTATGCAACTTCTTAAATCTTTTTTGTTTTTTTTTCACATAAAGTAGAAATGTGTTGATTAATTAAAAATGAAAATAGTTACGGAATATTCCGGATAAAGAAATAATTCTTGATGTTATGAAAAATTAAAAAAAGTATTGATACATGAACAATAAATTGATATATGAGATCATTCCATTCATAAATTTTTCATTCAACGTGTCACGTGGTCGCAATGTTGAATCCACTTTTTAAGAACGTCTCGCAATGCAGACTGACGATAAAAGCCAAGTGTCCCATGGAACTCCGGAACTTTCCTATGGATCGGCAATCGTGTCCACTCATTTTGGGGAGCTGTAAGTAAAAAAAGAAACAATAAAACGTATTAGAAAATTAAAACAATATTTCTTACAAACAATGATTATGTTAGCTTGATATATTAAAGACATGTTTTTTATTTCTATGACACGAATCGCAGATGCAAGATTTTAATATTGACTTACGATCATGGAAAATCAACATTTCCAAAAGTTATCGCCGAGCTTTTCGTCCTGTCTTTACATATTACATAAACGTGAAATTGCACTCTGGAGTCAAGTAGATCGACACGTTACCACCCCTTGCTGGTTTCTCTCTTTATTTAATCTCGCGTGGGAATACTACTTAACTTACTGAAAATTTCAGGAAAAACCTATTTAACATTTCAATCCTCTTCAAATCATTTTCCACGTCTTAATAGTCAAATTGGCGATTCAAAAAAACAAAACAACGAAAAAACTTTTAAAATTGTTAAATTATCAATTTGTTTGTAACTGAAACAGTGACCCAATTATAGAACAATTCAATTCTTAACTTGAACAATATTCTATCAATAGTTAGATAAACGCAAGATAAAAAACTAAAGACATAAACAAGAGTAATATGAAATTTCACAAGTTACAAGTTGTACAATGTTTTTTTTTCTAATTTAAACAATTATTCCGCTTTTCTTATAACTGGCAATTCTTAACAGTTGTGAATTTTGTTGAATAAAACGACACCAAACCATGCGGAATTGATAAAAAATCGATATCCATGTCAAAGTTTTTCGTGGATGGCGAACGGATGCATAATTTATCTTTGGGTAGTCTGTCCCGTGTAAGGTCTCGACTGCTTGCGACAAATGATATGAAATAAAAAATGGACACACTTATATTGCAGACGCTTACACTTCAGGACAGCTCATTTACGAGTGGCAGGAAGGCCTCTCGGTGAATTTCGTGCCAGGCATGGCACTCTCACAATTCGATCTGATGGGTACGCCCTACAGGAACCTCACGTTTGTCCGTCGCGAGGGCGAATTTTCCGTTCTCCAAGTATCTTTCAACTTGCAACGACACACCGGATACTTTCTCATTCAAGTAAAAACAAAATTGAACCTCTGCAAATAATAGATAACATTTGTATACAATCCATTTTGATATAATTGAAATTAAACGTTGATCAAATCTTGTTTATACAACTACGGACAAATAATTAAAATTGCAGGTTTATGTACCTTGTGTGCTGATAGTTGTGCTAAGTTGGGTTTCCTTCTGGATCCATCGGGAGGCGACGAGCGATCGAGTCGGCCTGGGTGAGTGGCTGTGTAATTGAAACCGCTTTTATGCAAAACTTTGCTGAACAGTTGCTCCCCGTTGTCCAGGAATCACCACAGTGCTTACCTTATCCACGATAAGCCTCGATTCCAGGACGGATTTACCAAAAGTCAAGTATGCCACGGCCTTGGATTGGTTTCTCTTGATGAGCTTTGGATATTGTATTGCCACACTGCTTGAGTTCGCCGGTGTTCATTACTTTACAAAGGTTTACAATTTCTCAGACCCAAACCAATTTCTCTCCAAACAATTTTTGTCCGTCAATCGCAAGCTGCATTATTTCATTTTCTTCCCTTTCTCTATATATTTTTAGATAAATATATTATATATAACTTTTCATTCTCATTTAATTTTCATTTAAAATAAAAAATTCTTTCCAAATATAAGATCGGGAGTGGAGAAAGGTCACTTCTGGAGGAAGACTGGGAAGAACTCGACGCCAGGATGGAGACCGAAGACTACGGTGCAGAGACTTTCTGTAAGATAACTTCTTGCAGTCCAAAAGCTATTCATCCTGAACCCGAGGCGAATCTCTCAAGGAGACGCAGTCCCATGCTTTGTACAATTTACAACGTAAGCAAAATGTTTACTTTCAATTGCACATCTTTACAATTGTTGACTGACGTGCCCATTTGCGCCTGGACACAAACTCTTCTGGACGATAAATTAAACATTTGTGCTCAAGCGTGAATCTACCGTTCACACATCGTTTATCTGCAAAATTAAACGTTGGGCGTTAAGTCGCACGTACAATAGAGATGCAAAAAAAAATAAATGATGATGATGGAAAAAATATTAAAGTTGCTTCGGTCAGCTGTTTTCTCTACAAAACGTTAAACAAATATGAATTTAGCAAACTGTTACATTTTCTTTTAAGATTTTGCAGTCATACAATCAGCCTGTTATAGAATTAAAATTTTTTATGCAATTTTGTAATTGTATCAAATTAGAAATAAAAATTAAACTTAATTCGAAATGTTTTACAATGTGACGAATGTACGGGACTGATTTACAAATGTATCGATTTTTCATGATTGATCAAAAAAGAGACAGGAGCCGGTCACTTTTGGAATGAAAGGAACGACGCAACATTTGATGACTGTTCCCGTCAACAACAGACCGTCGACAATGGAGAGACAAACTCAAACGGAATTGCGATTACCCAAATGGCGACAGTTCATGTATTGTCTAGCTGGAGACGACGCTTTCAGGTAGATGTAAACCTAAAAAATGAACAATATACGAGACTATTCATCCGACTAAAACAAGCCGATGACAAATTTACCACTTTAGAAATAAAATGACAGATAGACAGAAAAAAAAAACAATCATTCAGTTAATTTTAAATAAATAATAATGTTAATTCAGTACTCTGATTTGTTGAACTTAGTTTATAATAAATAGTTGCGGTTGAAATAAATTATGGATTTAAATTTGTAGGAGGAGAAGACAACGAGAAGCGTCTAGCTGTCGTAGACAGGGTGAACGCATCGAGAGACACGTTAATAGCGTCTCCTACATTGACAGGGTTGCTCGCATTGTGTTTCCGGCCTCATTCGGCCTCCTCAACGTCTTCTATTGGGTAGTCTATGTCAGTTATCAGGAAGAATTCAAGTGGCAAGATCCGCCAATTGGATCTATGTCTCATCGCTGAAAAATCGCTTTCCGGGATAGTTTAGCTTCACCAAATTGAATCAACGAAACTTGTTTTATGGTCTGATTTTTGATGCCCAACTGATCATTTTCTTCCAAATTGAAGTCCACGCTCAAATCTAAAGTGGAGGAACAAAACAAAATTATCGAGTTTTTTTAATGCAACAGTGGAGAGATCATTGTTAAGATGCGTTTGTAAATATTTTGTTATGAATCTGCAATAAATTGTAAGTTGACATTTAGATATAACTCGCAGTCTTTTTCTTTCAACTAATCAGTTATATCAATTCAAATTTTTCATCGTCACGATGTTATATATGAAACGAACGATCAATTTTATGAGAAAATTCAAGGTAAAACAGGTTGGAAACTGGCTAAAAACATTTGAACAATCGGCTTTGATGTGCGCCAACAGTGATACCACAACAAAAAATGAAATACCAAAGTTTCTTCAAGTTGGTAACATATTATTTCTAGTTTTCTAGTGAGTCTAGTTATTATTAACTGTCACGTTTTTGCTGCCCAAGACGTGTTTATTTTCATTACTTTCATTCAATTAATTATAACAAGTAATATAAAGCGAGACAATAATTTTTAAGTTATTAATTTCAAGATGAATAAACCCGACGTGACACTGGAGAACGTCAATCCTAGACTGTATAAGAAGATTAGTGACAGGGAAGTGACTGGCGATGACGAAGATGAGGATGTCGTTGATGAATTTGATTCGAGAGAAATTTTTGGTAAGTTGAACATGTTAAAGAAAAAAAAATATACCTTTAACATTTACTCTTTCTAAAGATTGGTTTATTTTAGATATTATCAGAAACATCAACGATCCTGAACATCCTTTGACACTCGAGGAGTTAAATGTCGTGGAACAAAATCTCATTGAGGTATAATCAATTTTAAAACAAACTAATTGCACAGATTATTGTTTAATGACGGTGAATTGATTTGAGTTTAAAATTTTCAGGTGGATAACAAGAATAACAAAATTTTTGTTAGATTTACCCCAACAATTCCACATTGCAGCATGGCGACTCTGATTGGATTGTCGATACGAGTGCAACTTCTGCGAGCTCTGCCTCCAAGATTCAAAGTGAACGTAGAAGTTACGCCTGGGACTCACGTGTCTGAGAACGCTGTGAACAAACAGCTGGCTGACAAAGAAAGAGTTGCTGCTGCCCTTGAGAATAAACACTTGGTGCAAGTTATTAACCAGTGCGTGAAAATTGTCTAGAATTAAAAGATAAAAAGAAATTAAAATTTGTAAATAACTGTAAATAAACTGAAAGTAGATTTATTTTTAAAAGATTGTTTCTTTCTTTTTTGAATAAAAAGTTGACTGCCAAACTTGGATAATTTTTATTATAACTTTACAGTCTTGTTGATTGAATAAATTCCAGGATACAATCATAAAATATACTTCGACCGTCTCAAAAGAACGTTCGAAAAGACCCAGTGTATGATACAGACTATAATTTCATTCGCGATGTTTTCCAACACTTGAGAATGAAAGTTCAAAGATAAAATGATATTGTAATGATTATACAGATATATAAGTACTTTGGATGCATATTATATACATACATATTGTGGTAACAAGGTGTTTGAAGTATAAAGTTGAATTATAGTTGAGATAATTTTTTACTTATTGGAATTAATGGCTAAAAATTTATCAAGCCAAGAATTTCTGTTAATTACAAAATTAAACATTTGGATCTAACATGCAACATTTTGGAAGAAGCTCTTCAGTGAAAAGTGGCGCTATGAAACGAATGCTTTTACTAACTAACGAACCCACTGTTTCTATAAACTATCACAATTGACGATTTCATTTTAAATGTAAACTGTTCGAGCAATTCACCGTTATATACAAAATAAAATACTTTGTCCTGTAGCAATATAAAAAACAGATCACTGTTTAATTAATATTTATAGGATGTCTAGCGGGGAAAAATTGGGAAATGTACGGAAATTGCATTATGAGTGAGTTGAATTTTCTTGCAGAAAAGTACAGAAATTATATGAGAAATTGTATGAATCCCGCATAGGCACTCTATAAAGTCTTGCAGTGGAGCTAAAACAAAATTATATATACAAATAATTCGATGCTTGATTAAAGTTTATCCCACAAAATAAAAAAAAAGGTCATGTCAAAAAAATATAACAAATCACATTGCGCCTTGTATAGTAGGTTAATAAAAAGTATCATGATTCGATTTGTCTTTACTCTCGGATGAAAAAGTTTAAAATGTAAAAATTAAAATTAATTAAAAAGGTAAAAGATCAATTAGATTCGCACGAGGCTGGGTTAGCGATTCAGGGAAAAACTCAGACAGCTGGTCGTACAACTCGCTGCGTCGGACATGGATATCTCTGTTAGGTGCACTGGATTTCGATGAAGTGCTACTGTCAGGACAAGCTTCGATGGTCTCCATTCCTGCCAAATGGTTTTTGTTGCGGAACAGCAAAGATGCTAGCGACTGAAACTGGAAGGAAAAACGTAGATATTTTTTGTATTAATATATTAATAAATATTTTTTGTATTAAACACTTGGTTATTTACTTCTTTGGTTTGCTCTTCATCATTATGGTCAATAATTTCTGCGATCTTTGTCTGCAGATATTCGAGAGCTTCAACGCTGTTTTCCAAAGCTAGTTCTTCAAATTTGTGTTTTCTGATTAAGAATTTGCATTTTTGCAATATTTGTTCGTGTGACGGTCTCGACAGTTTGAGTTGCCAAAAATCATCTAATCTCAATTTTGGCTGATAGTAATGTCCTGGATTTCCACCGAAAAGATAATGTATCTACAAATAAAATTGTATTTGTAAAAATGAAGTGTTTCACTAAAATGGGCTGATAATCTTAGTTTCTTACTTTATTGACATTGTCATAAACTAACTGATGAGCAAATCTAGGGCAAGGTTCATGATCGTTCGTTTTTGCCCAATATTTTTCCCTAATACTTTCGTTCTGGTAGATGCAAGAACGTTTGTTTGTTTTTATATTATAAACCCACAAAGAATTTTGCACATGCTCGTCGCGTTTATCCTTATCCTTGCTCATACCCTTGAATGGAAAACAAAATTTATCAGTATGGACAATTTCCGTCAAATCACAATTTGGTCAGTTGTGTTGAATCTACATACAGACAAGACATAGATTTCATCTAAATCTGAATCAATTGTAGCTCTATGCGTGAATCCAGCATCCTGCGATATCTGCGAAGCATCCCTGTTACCTAAATCGTTGATGCAGATATGATCTACAAGATGGGTGTCCACTTCATAAGTGAAAAAATCATTTAAATATTCTTTGTTTCTTTTGCCAGCAAAAATGTATAATTTTCTAGTTCCCTGGAAAGACAATCACAATTTAATTATTTTATTGAATATACTTTAGTAATCTAATTTTACTGCTCGAAAGGTATTCAACTTACAGGATGAAAAAGCATTGAGTGGCCAACTCTTGACCTCACAACTGGCAGATTAGCAATATTCGATCTGGAAACATCACAGGCAAGTTTAATCCAAGTTCCAGTTGGAACGTGGAACGAATAAAGACCAGAAAAAATGGGTTCCAATGGTCCAGGCATGATGCCATGTTCTTCAGAACTGAGGAGCAAAAAAAAAGAATCAACATGTGACATCACACAAAAATCAAATCTTTTGAATTATATGCTATCAATTTACTTTGGAGGTTCTACTAGAACTCTTCCACCAAAGACATAAATGGTTCTTTTGTCTGGATCCATCGACATCTGATGATCAAAAACAAGTTCTGGACCGCCCACTGCACCAGTATCCTCAGAAATTTGTGTCCACTTATCAGTTTCAATATCGTAGACGTAAAAATCACTTTTCAGGTTCTCCGGACAGCGATATTGAGTATCCAGGTACCTGCCTAAGGTGAAGATCTGACGTCTAATTGGATCGAGACACATCTTGTGACAAGATCTAGCACTGGGGCCGCCCTAGAAAACAATTCAACTTATCATATTTCAAATACTTTTGTATTTTTGAATGCCAATCTTAAAATAAATGTCATACAACAGCTTCAGTATTTTTGCAAATCAAAGTCCACTTATTGGTGCTCATATTAAACGACCAAAGATCAGCCAGATCCTGGTTACCGTCCCAACCACCAAACATATACAGCATCTCTGCAGCAGAATCTAGCACCATCTGATGACCTCCTCGCATGCCAGGTTTGGGATCGCTGAGGTTCAGTTTGGTCCATTTAGCACGATAGGACTGAGCACTAATGTAATCTTTCAGCAAACCAACCGTTGCGATGCTGGTGATAAACTTCTCCGCCTGGTTATGGTCTCCTTTTTTTACCAGGAGTTCATACAAATTGGACATCCTTGGGTCTTCCAGGGGAATCCCTGTGACTCTCTCCAGGGTGTTTACAATTTCTTCTTGTTCGTATCTTCGGAAATGTTTCATACAAAGTCTTATCACTTCTTTTCGACGATACTGGAAACAAATTATGAATAAGAAAGAAATGTTGATAACGATATCAAAATGTTATTTTCATAAAAAAAAGAACAATTTACCGAGTTTACCCATTCAATACTAGATTGAATGATTTTTGGATTATCAAAGCCAGAAAGTTTCACATGCCAGATGGAGAAATTGAAACTCGCACCCCACGGTTGTAAAGGAAGAATTTTGATAAATTTGACTGGAAAATAATTGCCTTCATTTCCGATTGTGTGTTTCAATTCAAATGTTTCAGGAATGGCATCGTTTTTCAATCCGCTACGAAAAAAAAATAACATGAACGAAATGTAATAAACCACTGACATATTTTTGATCTAATTGTGTAACAAATTACCTTTCTAAAAGTTCCATCATATTGTCAGGTTTCATCCCACCGTAAACTTTAAACTTTTTGATGTTACACACGTGAGTTTTTTCATATTTGCCAAACGTTACTGTCTGTACTACCGAAGGATACTGTAGTTTTAATATCAAATACTGTGAACAAATAGATAAATGGTTTGATATATTTCTTATAAACTAACAATCTAATACAATTTTCATTTTTTGTTTTTTTTTTTCGTTATATTTACTTGTGGAGGATTATCGTTGTCTGATGACCAACGTGACGATTGGTCCGTCGGTTCATCTACCAGTATATTTCTGAAAAAATTGCAACAACAAATTAACATCAAAGCTGTTGAACTCCTGAATCTGAAAAATATCGATTTGAAATGTATCCAAGCGATTAAAAAAAGCATCAACATATGTTATCAGCTGAAATGAAAGTTCGCTACTAATTATTATCTATTATAAAAAAAACGAACAATTTAATCTACAAATTGTTTCACAGATTAAAGTTTCACAAAGAAGCTAATCCACAAGTACATGCTGTTTTTTTTTTTTTTTTGCAAATTCTCCTTCGTGAGAGATTCGACTTTCAATTCAACTAAATAATCAACTCATTTAATTGGAAAATAATTGACTACAATAGAATCACAATATAACATAGTATTGATATTCAATTTAAAAGATTGATGGTTGAACAGAAGCATTGGAACATGATAAAAACAAAAATTAAGAAGGGTTAGATTGGAGTGCGCAGAATTTAGCTGGGTGTGTTGAACGTAAAGGTGTCTTACTCCGGCACGTAGGTAGACGAATAACTCGAACACTTATAAATTCGATACTCCAAAAGCTTACTAAAATCATCAGTACTACTAGAATCCATGATAACAAAACGAATTCAACGGAACATAACCCAACTAATAATACAATGCGATCATTATTTTATAGACGTTGATGTGTTTTCGTTCGATGACAGGCGTGTACAAAGTTCAGCTCAAACCCGTACCAAATGTCCCACGTTTTTTTCACATCGAAAAATTTAAACAGCCAATTCGACAGCCATATAAAACACCTCATTTGTTTAACCGTACAATTTTAACCGTATACAATTATCAGTTTTTTCGTGCCAACAAGTATTAAACTGTCGTTTATCATCCAGGCACTTAAAAACATATACGCACCTGAACTAGAGCAAAATGTCAGATCTGGCATCCTTGTCCATCAGCTGCAGGCCGAGGGAGTGAGAAAGTTAATAATCCCGTGCAGCTAGAAATTTTTAGAAAAGTGAGATTATATTTTTATTTACTTCGAAGTTTTACAATTGTCTTTGCAAGGGCAGCTTGGGACATTAGCTGTAACTGCTGGTTCAATTGTTGACGTATTGTTGCACCTTCGTACTTCTTGTTTGTTTGGAATAGTAATTTATTTTGTTGACATTCAGAGAAAATAAGGGTTTACCTCGAACTTTTAGGTTAAGTTTTGCAGGTGAGAGGATCCATCGAAAAAAAAAAGAATAAATTTACCGTTTTTCTTCAAGTCAAAAGATCTTGTACTGTTTGTTTTATTCATTATTAAAAACGTCAGTTTCATTAAAACCTTGTCGTTTCAAAGTTATCGAACATAATTTTTCTTTGAATTTTACAGCTGACCTTTTTTTTTTGACTTGATTTTTTAACATTGTTTTCTAGATTCTGTGCATTTCTCTCCCGGAAAGTTGCTGATTGTTGGTTACATTGAGATTTGTTACGTGTCTGTGTCCGCCGTATGTTATATTTCTCATTATTGAAAAAGCTTGCATCACTTGGAACAACATGTAAGTACAAATTTTTCTCTCATTGTGAAAGACTTTTTCTTTAGCAATTGAAAAATTAAACTTGTACGCTCTAAGTAAAAATATATGAATAATATTTTCTCATAAAATTACAACGTTTTATTTGTTCATGAATGTTACACATTTGTCACAGCCTGCTGACTTTTCAATTTAAGGTTAGAGATAATAGACTTTGTCAGAGAAAACATTGAGAGATAGAACTTTGAATTTGATTGAAAAATTCTATTCGATTTTTAAACCTACAGTTAATTTTGCATATTTTAGTTGACCTTCAATAATCATTATAACTAAAATTGTTTTATGCAACCTGGATAAATCAATTAGTTTCTTTAAAAATAATACAATTTTATATAACATTCTAGAAACTGGCAAAATTGTTTAATTGAAAATTGAAAATATTCTTACTCATTGCGTAATAATTCTTTCAATTAATTGCAAAGATACGAGCAATTTTATTGTCAGTGAGATAACTGTTATCTTTATGTTAAGTTATTTTTTTTAATGTTATAAAAGAAAAATATTAAAAAAAACTGAGTTACTACATCAATAAACCTTCATTTTGATTCATTATATTTCATTCAATCGCTGAATAATCTTTGCTTCATGAATCATACATTTTTAATCAATTTTATTATTATATTTCCAGATAAAAAAAAACAACTTTACCTTGGTTGCTATGGCGACTTGGGATGGCTCCTACCAAGGTCCAGATGAGTCGAACTACCAGTATTATCCTTACGATTTCTGTGTTCGACCAATGGACCCGAACCCATGGGCCTACTATCCGCCGGCTGACAACACTCATCAGAGCAGTCAAGGGGCGTACGCTTCGAATCCTTCTATGAGCTATCCAGTCCCGAATCAGGACGTGTTCGGTAACTCTGTGACCAACTCGTACATATCGCCTACGATTGCTCAGGAGCGTGGAAACTACGCGCCCTCGCAGTTTGAAAACCACCAACCTTATCCCAGCAATAATAATCAAGTGTACAATAACGAAACCCAGTACTACCACAATTCCAATCGTCGAGACAACCAGGTTCATTATCCCAAGACTGATTCAAGCCAGAAGAAAAGTTCTGAGCCAAGTTCCTCCGGAAAAGGAGAGAAAAAGGCTCACCATAGAAGCGCAAAGCCAAGGACGTACGGTTCGAGCCGGTTGAATTGTGAGAATTTTGATTCGTCCATCTACGAGTCGCTTATCAACGAGGGAAATGCAAACGCAAGGATATTCGGAAACGGAAGTGAGGAACGGCGACAGGAGGAGGGGCAAAGAACTGGGGAGGACGATGAGGGTTACGATCCCAGGAGCAGTTACAGAAGCAACGAGAGACACCTGAATGATAAATTCCGAGGGGGCAAAAGTCGGTTTGGCAATTGGAATAAGGAGAAACAGTTTAATAGAATGGGCAATAAGAATGCTGGAAGGAAATTTGCCCCGAGGGAGCAAGAGAAAGAGTTCTCGAACTGGAGGAAGGACAAGGCCGGCACCAGTGCCAATAGTAAAAGTATGACTTTCAAAAAAGGTTATAACTCTAGTGGGAATTACAAGAAAGTTGAGATGGGTAATTTGATGTTCTATTTTTCACAAATGGGTTTATATTTTGTTGCATTTTCTTTGCTCTAAATAACATTGTGTCTTTCTTTTTAGATGACGATGCAAGTCAACGAGAACGTTTGACTGAGCAGTTGAACAAGGGAGTACTAGAATGCTTGGTCTGTTGCGATCACATCAAACAGGCAGATTCCATCTGGTCTTGCGAGAATTGCTACCACGTCTTGCATGTGAAGTGCGTCAAGAAATGGGCCATTTCATCCAAAGACGGTGCGCATTTATATTGAACAATTAAAATAAATAGCTTTCATAATTTCGATTTTTTAATTGTTATTACATTCTTTTATTGTTATCAGACTCAGGAGCATGGCGTTGTCCAGCCTGTCGTAACCAGTTCAAAACAACTCCCTTGGACTACTTCTGCTTTTGCAGCAAGGTGAAGAATCCTGAATGGAACCGTCGCGACAACGCACACTCGTGTGGCGAGGTGTGCGGGCGCAACCGCTCGAATCTAAACTGTGTTCACAAGTGCACACTGCTGTGCCATCCGGGAAGCTGCCCCGAATGCTCTGCAATCGTTACCAAGCACTGCAATTGTGGCAAGATGTCCCAGACGGTTAAGTGCAGCACCGGCACTCCGCTGCTCTGCCAGAACGTCTGCGAGAAACTGCTGAACTGTCAGAAACATAACTGCCAAAGGAAGTGTCACGACGGGGATTGTGAACATTGCACAGAAAAGATACAGCAAAGTAAGAATTTTGTTTCCCATAGATATAACTGGATAAGTTATATCTTTTATTGTCAAATTTATATACGTTTCAGGCTGTTACTGTGGGAAAAACAATCGTGAGGTCGCATGTGAGGAAAACACACAAACAAAGTACGCGTGTGACGAGATTTGCGACAATCTTTTAGATTGTGGGAATCACCGGTGCACCAAACCGTGTCACCCTGAGGCCTGTGCGCCATGCTTGCTGAAGCCTGAGATCGTGACACACTGCTGTTGTCAGCAGACGCCCATCGAAAAGCCACGAACCAGCTGTCTGGATCCGATTCCTATTTGTAGTAAAACTTGCTCGAAGCCCCTGAAATGTGGCCAGCCTAGTAAGACTTTTTTTTCATCTCTTCTATATTTGTATTACCTTCAAATGTACTTCATTGATTGAATCAAATGTTCAGGCGCCCCGCACATGTGTCGGTCCCAGTGCCATGAGGGTGACTGTCCTGAATGCACTTTGACAACGATGGTACGGTGTCGTTGCGGCAACATGGACAAAGAGATACCCTGCAAGGAGCTCACAACGAAAGCTGACGACGCACGCTGCGAGAAGAAATGCACAAAGAAACGCTCGTGTCGAAAGCACAAGTGCAATCAGCTATGCTGTATTGATATTGAGCACATTTGTCCTCTGATATGCTACAAGACGCTCAGCTGTGGACGTCACAAATGTGAACAAACGTGTCACATGTGTAAGTAACCAAGGATCCTTGCTTAAAATGATTTAAAATCCGAATTTTCTTAACTGAAAGATTTTCTTTTGATAGCTCGATGCCAGCCTTGTTGGAGAAGTAGTTTCGACGAGCTGTATTGTGAGTGCGGCGCTTCAGTGCTGTATCCTCCAATTGCTTGTGGCACGAGAAGACCAGCCTGCAACCAACCCTGTTCTCGACAGCATCCGTGTGACCATGAGGTGTTCCATAACTGCCACAGTGAGTCCACGTGTCCTCCTTGCACCGTGCTTACCCAAAAGTGGTGTCATGGAGGTCATGAGCTCCGCAGAAATGTTCCTTGCCACGTGAAGGAACTGTCATGTGGTCTGCAGTGTCACAAAGAACTCAGCTGTGGGCGCCACAAGTGCATCAATAATTGTCATCCTGGTCCTTGTGAAACTCCAGGTCAGGTCTGCGTTCAGCCTTGCACAATTCCAAGGGAGACTTGCGGTCACATCTGTGCTGCACCTTGTCACGAAGGAAAGTGTCCGGATACACCTTGCAAGGAAACGGTCAAGGTGAAAGAAATAAAGATTTTGAATGTAGTCATCAAAATGCATATACATTGTACAGCACCAATTACTAAATTTTTGTTTTTAGGTGACGTGTCAATGTGGTCATAGATCATCAACCAGACAATGCGCGGAAAACGCTAAAGAATACCACAGAATTGCGAGTGGAATTCTTGCCAGCAAAATGGCTGACATGCAATTGGGCCACTCTGTCAATCTCGATGAAGTATTCGGACAGAAGGCAAACAAAGCAAATCAACTTAAAACTCTCGAATGCAATGACGAATGCAAGACGGTCGAACGGAACCGAAGATTGGCTTTGGGCTTGCAGATCGTGAACCCTGACCTCACTGGCAAACTGACTCCGCGTTACAGCGACTTTATGAAACAATGGGCAAAGAAGGACCCAGCATTCTGTCAGATGGTACATGATCGTCTCTCTGAGCTCGTGCAATTGGCAAAAACGTCCAAGCAAAAATCACGCAGTTATTCGTTCGAGAGTATGAATAAAGATAAAAGGAGTTTCGTGCACGAATCGTGCGAACATTTTGGGTGTCAAAGCCAGGCTTACGATCAAGAACCGAAACGAAATGTTGTTGCCACTGCTGTAAAAGATAAGGTGGTTATTGGAATCTAGAGAATAGTCTGTTGTAAAAAGATTTGTACAAAAATTTAACATTGTGGTTTATGTTGTAGTGTTGGTTACCAAGTTACAGTTTATTGGAAGTTATTCAACGGGAAAATGGCCTTCGCAAAGTTCCAGGACCGATGCTCGAAAGTACCAAAATAAAATCTAAAAGGTAATGGCGAACAACTATAATCAAAGCAGTATCTGAATTAGAATTCAATGAGACTGAGATGTATCTTTTTTTTTAGAAATACTGAGATGCTCCTACTGAACGGAAGGAAGAATCAAAAGCCAACACCTGTACAAACACCGACAAAATCTCCTGAGCCAGAAATAGATTACTTTGAATTCACGGGTGTCTAAAATGAAAATCCCACCGTCAAAATTCGTAGGTCATGATTTGCACTTGTGATTCTGAAGTACATCATTTTTATTAGTTTTTTTCCGAATTGTATTGATGGTTTGTTGAACTTTTCTTGTATAACTTGGTTTTTAAGAATAATTTACAACTCTCGTTGTCATGAATTATGAAATTGTTTGTAATACAAAATGTATTAATCGTGGATAAAAGACTTTTTTCTGGTATTAAAATTCAGTGAAATCAGAGACAGTGTTTTTCATTGATAACTAGTTTTCAGATTCAAATCAATGAATCACCGATGGCGTATGATGAAAATTTGTTTATTTTCAGAATGACTTTTATATTCCATTGGTTTCATTACTATCATTATAATTATTCTATCTAAAAATATTAACATCGACAATTTACACCAAAAAATCTATTAATACCACAAAGGCAGGCGAATGTTGACACTTGTAGGAATACGTGACACGCTGTGTAAAATTCAAACGTCTTGTTGCAAATGATCATACGTAAGAACGCAAAAGTCCTTACAAAAATAAAAATGAATATTTTTTTTTCTTTCATTTTTCAGTCAGTTGTCAGTCACATTGTTACAATTTCACATTAAAAATATACTTTATAATCTAGCTTCAACTTTACATTTGAACGGCTCAATTAATTGTGATCTTATTCCTTGTTGCTTAAAATTAAAACATCGATATATATCTCTTCTTGAGAAAGATATTGTTTAGATACTTCAGGTATAATTAAAGGTAGATATTCAGAGAAATGAACAATCATCATTTATATGTAATAAAGTTGATGTTGTATACGCATTGTACTTAATATCTTGAAGCAACTGAAATCATTTTTTTTCTTCTATCTACAAATAATTGAAGCATTTGATCTTAGCAGATCTTTTCATTGATTAAATTTATTTTATTAAAATAGAGATATTTATTGTTGAATTGATATAGTTGACAGGAGAGGTAAAGTGTTTTTGATGTATATTAGTGCTCTTAAGGTTTTGATATTTGATGAGCACTACGACGTGATTTTGATATTTTCTTTCAAGATAAACTTGTTTTGTTAAAAAGCGATTGACAAATCTGATATATAAAAAAAAACTATAAATGACTTACTAACTGTAAAATTATATCTAAGCTCAATTCAATGAAGCACCCAATGAAATTGAATAATTAAATCAATCGCAAAATAAATTCATCTTTACTTAAAAAAAAAAAAAAAAGAAACTTTTAGTTACTGTCTAATAATAACAAGATGTTTCTTACAAAATGACGGCTGCTTTTAGTGCAACCATACAACTTGATTAGAAAATAAATAGTTGACATATATTTTCTGCACTAAATTTCACGATATAACTCTGTGTATATAAATATGTACTTTATCGTCAATTTGGCTTCATCAGTTCTAACTGTATCTGCAGGAATCCTCTGTAAACATTTAAAATATATAACATGAGTATTTGGCACATTTAACATTCATTAATGGTTTACATTGATGACAAGTTTTTTTTCTTCTTACGCTCTCGCAAGACTCGCATTATGATCTTGAATGAAAATTGCAAAAACCTGTCATTCCTCGACTCTCTTTTGTGTTTGTTATCAAAAATAAATGTCTCGCGATATGTCGCATGATTGTCTCCTTACTTTTACAATAACCTTGAATTGTATTTCCATAAACTAATTGCTGTTAAAAAAATAATCGCTTATATTAATAATACTGACTGATTCTATTATGGAAGTACACATTCAAGCTCTAGAAATGTCTTTTTGCTTCACTTTAACTTATGCATAAAATAATTTTGACAAGATCACAATGTAGTCGCGCGTTTAACGCAAGTTCATGGTCTCCCCTTGCAATTTTGAACCTCGTCTTGTTTAACATGTATCACATATATAATCACAACACTGTCATAAGTTTTCTTTGTAGATAAACCACCGAGACAAGAGCTTGGACAATAATAATTATTTGTTAAATTCATTTTTCTCTTTTTTTTGCCACATGATTAAATGTTTAGTTTCAACATCTAAGAATAGGGCACTTCGAGAAGGTTTCACGCATTAATCATATTATCTAGGATCGTACAAAGGGCAAATCTTTTTTGATATAATAACGTCTTAAGGTACTACGGTACTTGAGACCTACAAAGATCGTGTACAATGAGAGATTTCATCTCATTGTTATCAAAGGCTGACAGAACACTTTTTCGTCAATATATTTTCCTCCCTACTTTTGCTGCTGATACCGTGATAAAATTGTACCTCCGATTGTACACGTTTTTCGTGGACTTTATTTACATTATACAAATAATCGCACTCTCGCAGACACCGCGTTCACGAACCGAAGGTCGATAACTCAATTTGAATATTACGATATCACATTTATGTAAACTTACCGTAGTCTCTGTAAAAATGATAAACAAATTGTTTCCTCGGCAAGTAGAGAATTTAGTACAGGTACGAAATTAAAGCGCACGTTTGAAAACGGAACATGAAAAAAATGTTCTTTTATCAAAAATGACAATCGGTGATATTTGTTTGTCTTCGAACAGAGTATCCAACAAGCTTAGGTCCCTTTAACAATCACTCGTAGAAATGCACGTATATAAAGATATGAGGAAGTCGATTTTCTTTTGCAGTGTTGTTGAACTGGTCTCTCCATGAGGTTGTAAGTTGTAAAATGATCCTGAATTTTTCGCAACTATTAAAAAATTTGTCTGGTAAATCTAACACGACTATACAAGCTTGAACGTTAGGCATAAAAATATATCCGAGCCCATGATGCGACTTAATCAGTCATAAAACAAGAAAGAATACTATGATGACATTCCATCCGATTTTTTTTCAAGGGATATGAAACGCAAGAGGATCGAGTGTTGGCAAGAAACGACCCGAGTGAGTGGATGCCAATTTATCTATCAAGAATTGACTGTAATTGACACTGTCAAGATAAACATTTTTGAAATGGAGATCGACCCACTCTGGCGTAATCTAAAATTTGAAGGTAAAATTAATGTTATGATGTCAATTTGTTGTTTTACATCCGTCTGCAAAATCCGCTTTTAGAAGAACGCGTCAGCGAATGAATTGCGTCTGATACAAAAAGGGGTGTATTGCTTTAGATGTATAGATTATTTCTTTGCTTGCCGCGCATGCCATAGTTGTGATAGTTGTAGAGGTACTGGTGACGAGGACTTGCCGACGGTTGTTTCGTGATGTTTGCCATTGCGCAGCTCATCGCAAACTCCAAACCGCGACAAAGCGTTTGGTAGACCAACCAGACCCAGGATTTTGGCAGCTGCGACGCCGGTGACTCTGGACTGTTCTTTGACGCTTCAAGTAAGAGTCCTACAAACAGTTGATCAACACCGAGTTTCGCTTGTTAATCAAACATTCCTTCTTTCAAGATACCTTTAGACAAAATCCTCACCATAAGGTCCAAAAAGTCGAAAAAGATCCGCAAGACAGAGTACAATACCCAAAATAGCCGTTGTATACGTAACGTTTAAAACGCGTTGAATTTGAGACTTTCGGGCAGCCGCGGTGTTAGCTTCCGAGATATGCAGGGGAGTATCCGTTTTGGCACGATTTACGTATGCGATGTGGTTCAGTACTGAATTCAGTAAAATGCAATCCGAATTCTGCAAATGAAAATAAAAAAGTTAAATCACACACATCCTTTAGAATTGTCTTTTTGTTTTTATAAGTACGTACTTACTAATAATGTTCAAGCAAGAAATCAATTTGTTTGAAAATTATAATACAGTTTACTTCTTAAACTATCAAGAGAACAATTAAAAAATTGACAGTTTTAAATGTTGAAACAAATGATTATTTGATCCCTCGGGAGTTTTTCTGGTACTCAAAAAATTAAAACTACACGAGTATATTGAAATATTTATAGAAAAAAAAAAATAATAAGAGATTGAATGTTTCATTTGCGGCTACCGTGATACGATTATTAGCCGCGGTCATATCAGCGAGCAGACTCGTTTCCGTGGTGATGTCCTCGTCCTTGATCTTATCGTTCTTCCACGTGAGACTCTTCTTGCGTCCTTTGGGGTCGTCATTTTTGGCGCAAGTCTTATCAGTCATCAGCGAGGCCTTCTCGCTATAGTCTGGATGATCCGAATCGGATTCGGACCTCTCCGGGATCTCTTTTTCTATACAAACAGTTGCGCACTGTTGCGTCGGGCTCCTGTCGAGCGGCTGGATGTCGACGTCGCTGATGCGCCGGTTAATTATCAAGGGCTTGCACGGGTTTTGCTGGGAGCTGCGCCTCTGAGGCACATCCGAGTTTCTTCTAGACTCCATCTTGGACGGTGTCAACCCGCTCGTATCTGAATTTCTTCTCGAGCCTAATGAAACAACATTAACTAATTACACAAGTTTCTAATCAAGAGCTAAACTTCATCTACATTCAATTACTTTGCCAATTGGTTTAGATCGATTTTTCTAAACACGAGACAAATGTAATCAGGACTCATCTCGCTTATCTTGTTATTCAAAGATCATTAAAATCGGAGATGCCAATTGGGCGCAAACTGTGACATCTCGCTAAACTGACTACTCAATTATTCATGCTTCCAATTTTGTCGTCATTGTTTAAAGCCGATATCACCGACTGGATTAAAAAATTTCATTCAATTCACGAACAACGCCCAACAAGATTATTACCGAGCTCATCGCACAATTCTTCACAGTAACTCGACGATAAATCAAATGGTTATCATTTTATTTTTGTCATCGCAATTCAGACCTTGAGGACTGACGTCGATGACACTGGCAAGCCTGGTGATCTCGTCCGACTGCTTCTTGGGCATCACATAGTCGCTATTTCGTCTGAGCTTGATGTTGAACTGCGAGCCACGAGTCTTCTCATGGGTGAAGTCCGAGATTCGGCGCATGTCTTTAGTGCTGCCACTGGGTGTAACGTTTTCCGAGTGTCTGCGAGGCAAATTCGTGATGTCGCGTTGGACCCTGGTGACGTCGGCGCTGCGCTTTGGTGTGCCCTCCGGCAGGCTCGTTTCCTCGGTATTGAATCGCATGCTACTCTCGGAGCTTCGACGAGAGGAGTTCCTTGAGACGTCGCTGTCCCGTCGACTTGCCAGCGAGCTGCGTCTACTGGGACTCGAGACCGTGATTGTCGGCAACATTGCACCTGACGGCGTCGGTGTTGGTGGCCGAACGTACACCTCAGGCACCGTTGACGATGTCTGCGACGACTTCAGTGTCAACTCCGGTTTCGTTATCACTACGTTGCTTACCCTTCTTGACTTCTCTTCCGGCACTTTTGTTACTTTTTCTGTAACAGACAACCTCGTTTAGGGACAATCTTTGTTCATCAATTTCTGATCAAATAAAACAACATATTTTTTTTTTTTCTTAATCAAGAAACTTTAAAGTTAAGAGAAAAAATATAAAAATATACACTTTACTTTTCGCAAGAACTAAGATATACTCAATAATTGTCAAGTGCTTCTCTCTACTCTCAGGAGAGAAATTTGTAAATGGCTTTTCATCCTTATAAACACTCTAACAACCAACTCGAACTCCCGGAGTCTCCTTGAGCTCACTCTCGCGTGCAAGATAAAGTATCTTTTCAAATATTTAGAACAAGTGCAAGGACATTGTCCGAGTTGAATTTCCGCATTGAACTAAGATTGGGCTGCTGTATTATTCATTCGGTTTGATGATTCAATGCCATGATCGAGCCGAGCTCCTGCTAATCAATCGGATGTCATTTAAAATTCATCATTGGCCCTGTGCTATGAATTTAAGCTCGGCGCAATTATAAATCAAGCGGCTCAAGAGCATTCTTTTTTTTGACAATCCAATTGAATTTCAATTGCATTGTTGAACTGACCGGCTATTGATCACCGATGATGTAATAAAGTTACAATGGTTGCAAACCAACTCGAGGACAGTCAAGTACCTTTTGGATCCAAGTCCTTGTCATTCTCTTTATCCTTGTTAGCCTCTGTTATGAAACTTTTAGTTAGAGTCGAGCTGAGCAGCGTCGGCATCAGAGCTGTTGCCACCGATGTTGCTAAGTTACTATAAGGCGCTAGCATAGCAAGTCGCATAATACCTACAAATCAAAGCACAAATTTAATATTGAGATCAAACCGAAAAATAGATGACCCTCGCCTCTTTCATCAGATCTCTGTCTATATTTCTAATGAATTTTATTATTTACAAGCATCAAAAGTGTCCAACAAATAACCAATATTAAATTCCCGAATTTATTGAGGTCAAAAATGTGATTTATTAAGAATACTTTTATAATGAGACAAAATTTAATATCATTTTATACAACGACACATCGTTTGATTTGAATTAGACAAATGTATGTAATATGCCTCCTCGACATTATTTATGTCGAGAAACTTCTCGATTTTTAAGTTTTCAAGGTTTGCTCTGGACACCCTGATAGGTATTTACAAAATTAAAACGATTGTTTGTGAATCTGGCTAGAAATCTAATTCGTTGATGTTTTTCTTTTGTGTTTAAGATTGTGAACTGTGGTATCAGTGAAGTAGTTGTACTGAAACCAACCTTTTTGATGAGCGCTACTGCTATCATGCGTGAGCATGCTGTTAGGCATACTTCGTAACAACGCCATGATCTTATACCCTGCGTATAGAAACGACATGTATAAAAGTATACTCCAAACCAGAAATATCGTCTGCACCACGTACTTGGCGGTGTAGTGGATATGGAACGCGATAGCGATGTCGCTCACGATGATGCATGAAAAGTGTGTTATTATCACTAGCGATAGACAAGATTCCTTCTGAAATTTTTCTGGCCCGAACTTGAGCTGCAAAAGCAATTTTCGTATGAGTCGCACACATTATTTTGTTGCTTTCTTTTCTCTCCACACTTTGCAAACGTTGCATCACATAATTACCTGCGTCAATTGAAGAAATGCCAATTGTATCAAGCAAAAGGCGGACGTGAGGAATGGAAAACCTAAATCCCATATTATCGATCCAATAACTTTTGGCAAAATCTAAAATATTGAATTGCACTAATAAATTTTCATTCAAAAAATGATGATTTATTTTGAATGTTGTTTAATGTTCGCATACTTACCAGTTCCAGATTATATGGATCTATAAAAAGGCAGCTGCTTCTAGATATACCTAAGAGGCAGAGAAAGATGTTGATGGTTGACATAAAAGGCCGACTCGAGATCAAAGATCTGAAATGGAAAAAAATTAGTTCATTAAAAGTTGACGACAACAATAGATGATGAAAAAAAAAAATCGAGAAAAAAAAATACCTTAAGTTTAGGAAGGAAAAAAATGTGTAGAAGCTGATTAAGCCGAAGAGGCAAGCAAACCCGTAGGAATGGGCCATGAATGCCCATTTCAAGTCTTGACTGACGGCACTCCATGTCGGTGCTGTTACAAACAATCTCTCCGGCGCCGAGTGCGAAAAATTGGACTCACGAAATTTGTCTGTCGGTGCTGGAAAAAAAAACAACATTTTTTTCATCAACTTACGCTTGAATAAAACAAATTCAATTCAATTAAAAAGTAGCGTCAACTTTTTGTTTCGATCCGATTGGTGCATAAATACAACAAGAAAAAGTTAGTGTGCTCAAATGAGGCATTCAAATTGGTTTAATTTTATTATACCAGGCCAGTATCTCGAAGCTAAAATAACGTCAGCGCAAATATAAGAGACAAATTAGAACATCGATTCTGCAATCAATCTTTGACTAGCTTAATTAATTAAACAACCCTTAACTCGCTAACTATAGATTGATTCAAAAAGGTAAACAACATTAAAACTCTTTCTCCTATGTAGTTTTGCGATTGAAAAATGCATTCACTTTTTTGCACCAACCTCTGTAAAATAACTTTGCCCTTTTTCTTATTCTGGATTGACTTTAGAATCCTACAGAAGGATATCATATTACAAAAGATTGCTAGTAGTCAATCGCTATTTGTCCATTTACCCCTCGTCCAATTACCACTAACAAATTTCCTGCTAATTATCTTGGTTGATCGAATTTCGTAGCCTCGTTACTAACCACTTAGCCGAGCACTTGGCAAAAGGTCACCAAATTCAAAATCTGGTACCAAAAAAGATAAAACACCCGGTCTCTCAAGTTATTACAAATTTTTCAAAGCTGACTAAAACGATAAGATGTCAAAATATCTATCGAGTAAACATCTAGTTGAATCGAGCAAATGAAATGTTTTGACGGAAATGAATATGACAAAAGCGAACTTTGGAGCACCACAAATAATTGGCATAATCAACGTCTGGTGTTTCAGCAGATGTGCAGTTAGAATTGTCTGGGCAAACAATTTTGACAGTCGTTTTATTTACACTCGACTCGTGATAGGTCTTATAAATAGAGAACAATTTTTTTTGGGAACTTTACTGACCATGCGTCCAATTCGTCGACCTATCCATAATATCTCTTGCCGTGTCCAGCGCACATCACTGGCACGATCAACGCTTATTCGACGGTCATCATCAAACGAGCCAACAGATCCTTTTATTTTTTCACGACACACACGACACCGTGGCAGCAACAGGCTTTGCGTCTATAGATGAACCGATTCAACTCGCACCCCTTCTGCTCGCTTCTCGTTCGCTTCCACCTAGGAATATTGATTTTAGTCCACGCTTCGTGGTAGGGGCGCTCCTAACACAACTTCGGACTTTGTTTTAGATATCGCTGTCCGATCGCTTGTTCCTCTCTATGACAGTCGCTCCTTTTTTTTCCTCTCCCAAATAATCGCTTATCCCTCCACTTTTCACATGCTGCAAAATCAAATCAAAGTAAAAAATCCTTGTTTTTATTCAAAGGCACAATTTAGTCTGAGTCATTTAATTTTTTCGTCAATTTTTCCAATCGGGTGGGTTTTTTTAATTCTCAAGATTTAGTTATAACATCTTTTAGATCGCTGTGCTTTAGCTAGAATTAGAATTTAATAAAAGAAAAAAAAAACCCCCAGTCCGTGGGAGCCGATAATAAAAAGCTTTCGAAACTGTTGAAGCACAAATCTTTTTTATACTACTTTTTACTGTCAGGTGTACTTTTATATAGTTGAGGGATTGATCGCGTGTAAATGTTAGGAAAAACGATGATACAAAAATAAAACGATACCCAACTTGCTGCGGATTTATTGATGTTCGTTCGCTTTACGAAATTAATTTTCATCGCGCTTCTTGATTCACTCAAATTAATATATATAGAAGTGAAATAACAGAGGCGTTATTAAAACAAATCATAATTACATTTATTCGAAATATACAGTATAAATTTACACAAAAGTGAGTACCCTTCCTGGGAGCTTGAGTGGAGCTTGCAGTTCTTTTTCTTGGCAAGTTCCAATCGAGTATAAAATTTCTCTTCCAAGATGTTTTAGCCAGGATGCTTAAAAAAAACTACTTAACAACGTAAAAGCTCGGAAAATAAACATCTATCATTTTTCATTGTTGGCCAAAACATTTCAGTAGACAAATGTTTCCTCTCAGAGGAGAAAAGTTGTCCTTCTATAGAAAGATGACATGAAGGTGATAATCAGAGTTGGAAGCATCACAACTCGGTACGGTGTGATGAGAGAAATCAGTCACCGCAACCAGATCATTGCGACCGGGTCAGTGCAGTTGGCAAGCTCGGATGGCGATTAGTTGCAGTAAAATAAATGCCGGACTGAGAACTTCCGAGTACTCAAGGGTGCTTTGGCCCGAGAGTTTCTTGCAGAGCAGATACTTGAAGACGAAGATGAGCAACAGTGAAGTGAGACTCCAGGAGCCACGAAGAAGCGCCACCTTAAGCATGCCCTCCATGTGCATCCGGATAAAGATGATTGCGCAGAAGTAGGTGTTAAGACCGTCAGCTATAAACAGGGGCGAGAAAACGATCCACCAGTCTGCATTGTCGATGAAATAATCCTCGTCCAACTTCATCGCCAGGAGGATTGTAAACACCGTGATCGAGAGCAGGTTTATCCAGATCTCGAAGATTGTCAGGCCCAACCAGTGAACCAGCTCGTGGAGAGTGAAAATCATTTTTACCTTTTGAACTTGAGCGTCGTGAGAGGAATTTTACGACGAACTTTGATGGCGATTGATGAATTTAAACGCTTTCTAGTCTCAAAATCTCCGGCATCGTCTGTGTTTGGTATTATGTTATCTAGAAGAAACAAAAAATCAACTTTACATTCAAGGAAAATATTTTGCAATTTAAAAATAAATTTTGCAACTGTTGTATATGTTTCAAACAAAGAGTATAGTGTACAAACCATACAACGTGACGGTTCCTGTTTCAATGTCAAGGTCCAAACAATCAAAATGATTTTCCTGCAGCTGCAAAACTAAACTGCATGCCTTGTTCACCGCTGCCCCTAAAGCACGAATATGTATCTCCTCTACATCACTGTCCAGTAGTTTTTCACATCTTGTCAAAAGTGCCTGGAAAACCCCAAGAATGAATATTAATTAAAACGAAATTAACATAAGTAAATAAACTGTTTTCTATTTCTTTAAGTATTTAACATGGAATAAAAATAAAAGAGGTTAACGAATCATACCTTGAAAGGTGTCTTGTTCGATACAATGACAGTGTTCTTACCCTTCTCAATGTTACAAAGAGGGTCTTTAATAATCGTACAATTCTCTATTGGAATCCGTTTTGATTTGACATAAGTGTGTTTATTATTTTCATCTGAATCAACATTCATAGGACCTGTCGTCTTTGTTGTTTCCTCCATTTTAATAAAATTGCGATTTCGTGCGAGAAACACCACAAAGAGAAACTGAAGTGTAGATGTCAGCACTTGTTCAATTGCTCTCGTTCGTTTGTTTCTTATTATTGTTACGTTGACAGTACTGGTCGAAATTTGGAGCACCAAAACACAATTTTTAATGCAAACCTTTTTTTCACTTATTTAAAAAAATTTTTTTTTATACCAACAATTATCATCCTTCAATTATGAATTATAACGACAATTTCAACTGTAAATTCTTTCTTGATAAAATAGAAAACAAAATTGATTACAAATGGCTCAAGAATACGCCATTTGTGACGTTTCGATGTTATGGCGAGTTGTGTTTGGACACGTGGACATAACCCAAAAGTCAAATTGTTTTGATAGCAAAATTATGTTTGCCACAGAAGCTTAAAGGTTGTTCAATAATTAGGACCACTTTGTTGTCACCTCGAAGGTTCGTTTGACCAATTTTCATTCAAATGATTGTCACCAATCTTATCGCAAAATTGTTGCACGAATTTTAATTCAATTGAATGTACAATTTTTGCAGAGGTTCAAAGTAAAAATGAAATTAATCATCAGCGCAGTGTGGACATTATTGGTCTTCAATTTCTACGCTCTAGCCGATGAAGAAATTAATATCGATGAATTGAAATGCGAAGGTAAAATGATATAAATAATAAATCAAAATGCTCTGTTATTCTTTCAAACTGCAAACTGCAAGGTTGATTTATTTTTAAACAAGAATTTTTAATAATTTTATGAATTATTAAGTCTTGAGTTTAATTGTTTCATTGGCTTAGTTTGTAAAGTGACGGTTGGAGAATTGGAAAAACAATTGTCAAAAATAGACCCAAAGAAAAGAATCGAGGTAGGAAGTGCCACATGGGATGATAAAGGAAACGAGATTCGTAAAACGGTAAGAAACACTTCTATAAAGAGTAATATTGTAAAAGTGCACTGTGATTGCACTTTGCATGAAAAAATCTTATTATTTACTTTGAAATTTCATATCAGGTTCCCATGAGACAATCTGAGGTGTTTATATCAGAAAAAATTGACACCCTGTGCAGCGGCATGGATAACTATGTCAGAGTTCGAGATAAGGTGACACAGCAGATCAGAGTTATGAATTTGATGGATTCTAAGGGCGGTATGAATGCTCTGCTTAGTGATTACGATTTTGTCACCGACAGCGACATGAATAAGAGTGTCAAATATTATGTACGTATTTTCAAATGGTTTATTAATAGATTTACAAGCAACAAAATTAGTAAAATAGTACATTTTGATTAGCTCACCTCATTTTTTTATTTTATATTTTTATTTTATTCTCTGTGTCATTTTATTTGTTTTTAAATTTTATTAATAATAGTAATAATAATAATGGATATTTGACAGTGTGAAAACCTGGTCGAAGAATATGAGGACGAAATAATAGAAACGATGAAAAAAGGAATGAAAAATGCAAAATACTCAATATGCACACAAACCACGAACATGTGTTCTGACGAGCTAGAAGAAGACGAGGAGACAGAGCCCTACGTGGACGAGTCTCACGCAGAGCTCTAGTACCTCCCGTGGAACAAACATTTCAAAAATACTTAGCCAAAAATGTGTACATAGTTACAGCCATGCCACTACCGGTCATGTAAAATAAATTAAGATTCATATTTTTCACAATAAAATTTCTAAAAAAAGTGGCCCAACAACAATCAGTTAGTCGAAACAATCTCGTTAAAAAGGGTAACAAGTTTTGAGGAGAGCAGATGAAAAATAAAGGTGATACAGCGAGCCGAGTCATCGCGGCGGCTCGGCTTCTGTCGGAACGAGTGGCGCGTTGTTTGCACCGTATTGTGTGGCGGATCAATAAAAAGTCGCTATAGTATGCACGGCGCATACTATACTGTACGCGTTCACGGTGTGTGAGCCTGGCTGGCGCACGATCGAACCAACTTGAGCTGCCAGAGCCGTAAAAGCAGGCCCAATGAGAATTCGCATCGATCCGCCACGCCATTCTCTGGCCAATATTCGTCTCATGATACGTCGCGCCGCGTACCTGTCGTCATTTTCATTCTGATTTACTATTAATTGATAGTTTCGGTTCGTCCATGTCGCAAGTGTGCTTCCTCAACATCCATCACGTTTTGCATTTCACTCGGCTCATTGTCTTCGTCAAATAATAACTTAACAACAAAGCCCGAAAAGAAACATTTCTATTATTGAAAGGAAACAAAAACTGTATAAAAAGGTTCCGCCAAACCGGTTTGTTGCTCATCTGGTAATTTATCATCTGTGCATTTTACCTTAGATGAAAATTGCAAAATTGTTTATTTTGTCGGTTCGTTCGACTCGCTCAGCTAGACGTTGTTTATATAATTCATGAAGTTGAACTGTGAACAATAATGTCAACACAAGTATCTGTATAAACGAGCGTTTAAAACAAATAAATATGTTTCAATTTGAGACATGCTAATGTGATGTTATTTGTTTTTGTTTAATACTGCAGTTCATCTTTGTTATCACGGTTGATATTTCATTGAAGAGTGTTTTGTCTAATTGTTGACATTGATCTGACGATGCAATTGCGTGTTGGACGAAATTCACGCTACATGGCTGGACTGCGAGACTCAATATGTTTTTCTCAAGGGACACAATATCTCCTGCTGTGAATGTGCTATAATCGAATCACTCCTCGGATGTACAAATTAGAACCACTACGCGGTGTCTGATCAAGAACAGTAATTGTTCCCTGATACTGATCATTACAGCCAAACTGCATTAGTGCAATGCAAATCCGAATGCAATAACTTTTCAGGGATCAGGATACGGAATCTGTAACAACAAAATTGATCAATAAATCAACAGCTATAAATTTGTTACATTCAAAATTGGCACACTAATGGACAATTCAATTAACGATTTATTATAACGAAAGCAAATCAAATGATCAAATTTTGTCAAATTACTAAAATTGCGAAAAAAGGAAAAATTGCTTTAAACTTGATTAATGAAATCGGCCATCTTTTGCAAAATTAAGATCATTAAAGTACCAACTAATAAACAAAGAACAAAATTGCTCGCAGGCTATATTCCTCCCTTGTAAAAGTTTAAAAATAGTTCAAATAAACATCACTGGGGCACTTTTGAATATGATTCATCGACGGCTACCTTGAAATAAGTGATCTTTATTTAGCCAATAAAGAATTTTAAATGAAAAAAAATTGTTCGAGGGTACCTCGTTTTGTTTACTTAAGAGTATAAACATTGCAACTGACATCTCTGTTTAAGCAAATCTATAAGGAAGCATTCTCCAATTAAAACAGAAAATGATAAGACTGACTTTGAAAATGTGCCTCTAACTGGGTCACCTTTGAATAATAAAAAAAAATGTTACAATACATCACTTACTTAATTGCTGTCAATTCTTATAATTAAGCATGATTCAAATTGAAAAAGAAAAGGCTTGAATAATGTTTTGGTCGCGAAACAAACAGATCAAGTTATACATTTTTCAGAACAAAATAGAAAAGAGTTTGTAAAAAGGAGTTGAGGGAGAAAAAAGAAAAAGGGTTAATGTTGGGACCGGGTTGAACGCAGTATTGCATGCGATTGTCCACATATACACTTAGAGAAGGTTGTAGGAGGAGAAGGAGGAGGAAGAGGAGGAGGAGGGGGGAAGAAAAAGGCGCGCGCTTGTGTTTCGAGGTGGGTTGCGCGCGCACGGTTTGGTGCGGGGTGCGGCGATCGGAGTAGCAGCAGCGCACCAATCGGCTGGCATCTGGTCTGGTTGATCGACGGGTAGTCGCGCTTTCGCTCGGATACGTGGCGTACCGCACTCGCCAGGGCGACGCGCCGTCGTCATTTTGCTGCTCTCGGTGTGCGAGCTTTGTGCGCCCCCGAACATGCTCTCGCGCCCAAAAAGTCATGCGCGACGATTTTCGGCGCCGAGCTGGCGTGTGCGCCGTGCGCTCGGCTTTTGCGCAGTTTCCATGACCCAGATTGCAATGGGGAGTTCGCTCGCCATTCGGAACAGCTGTTGGTCGCTGGAACTCGTCGACCACGGGGGAACGCTTCGGCATTCCGTTCGATGCGCGCGCATCTTGGCGGCTCCGTCGGCGCTAGTCCCAGGACCGTATGAAATTATCATTTAGCTCTCCCTGCAACAAAAAACCAAACGTTACTATTTTTCAATCGGTTAGAAGCCTTCTCTTTCATCTAATAAAATATTTCGTATACAGTGCATTTTTTACCTTACCTTACCATTTATAATTTCAATGTTTCAATTTCGAAAAAAAAAATAAATAATAATAATATTAATAATAAATGAATAAAAATTGAAAAACTTATTATTTCAATTATTTTGCTCTATAATCTGTGTCTAAATTATGTACCGTGTTTCTAATCGGCCTTTTCATTATAATTGTTCACATGCAAAGTGAGTTCCGGAAATTGACAAAAATTTGATATATAAATTCTCAATTCATAGATTGCAAAAAGCATTGCAACGAAAAATTGTCAAGTTTCTTTTCTCTGGCATTGAGTTGCAATTTTGTTTATTTATAAATTAGCAGCGCGGTTCACCTGCTAGACAAACGTTTAGTCATCAGTTTATAATGAGGACAATTCATAATAATTTATAATTCGACTTTCAAATTACTGCTTCTTCTTATGTCGACAATTTGTGTTTAAAGTTTTTTGTCTTGTTTTTTATGAATCGAATTGAAATGTTATGCTTTCTTTCTTACATGTTGTCATATTTTTATCCCAATGATCCAGTCGGTAGAAGATTGTATTCTGCAACTAAGAGAAATTAAGAATTACGAATTGTGTCTATCTATATTAATCAACAGAAGAACATTATTTAATCATACCATGATTAAACAATTTGCAGATTTTATTTGTATTTTCTACAAACGGAGCAGGTTGACGATACAGCATATGTATACTTGTATAAGCAAACCCACAATATTGCTTGTCATTATAAATCTCTTCTTTTTCATTTTTTTTTATCCAATAGGTCTTATTGACATAAAATGTCGAATTTTTCAGCAATAAGGTCGACACGACAAGGAAAATTGTAACATACGATATAAAGTCTTGCAATCGCGGTCCAAGATTGCTCAGATTTGATTTCATTTGTTCCGTTTTAACGATAGTCCAACATGTTTTATTTTACGATCTCATTCTTTTAGTGTGCGCCGAAAAATTGGTTCCCTAAAAAACATAAAGCAATCTGAATTAAACAATAAAAAAAAGGAAAACTTAAAAATACGCAAAAAAGACGTCTTGTAAGCAGATAGTTTCATTAAAGATGTGTTTCTAAAAATTGTTCACTGTGTTCGTATTTTATATTTTATTATCCTTGAATTACCAATCCCGCCACCGTTTCTTTGTCGTTGGTTGAATTTTAAACGCGTGTTGACTTTCGTTTTATTCAAACAGATTGACGCCTCATTTTGAACATTTTTTTTTCAACTTGTGACGATAAATAGGGTCCATGAGTTTGCTCCTCATTGAATTACAAGTCCGGCTTTAGATTATGTATGCCGAAATCATAGATTATACAGCTTATTCCTTCATTTATAGGTCATTGGTTGTGATAAAGTTGAATTGCGTGTTACTCGTCGAGATCAGCCGCTATCTAATTAATCGTAATGAAAATAAGGTGCATTTTGAATCCTTAAACGACCCTACAAATTAATCAGATCAAAAAACAATTACATTAAATACTTCATTAGATTATTTTTAAATAATGAATTAAATTTTGTACCATTCTTACTAATTGTTAATGAAGTTTGTAATTTTCATTATGCTTCATTCAGTTTCCAGATTTGCTGCACACACTTTTTATTTTATTTTTTCTGTTCAAAATTGCTGTGAAAGATTTATTTTTATCCTCCCAATCGCTGGATTTAAAATGTAAGTATTACTATTTGGAATTTAATGAATTAATCAAACAATTTTGTTCGATATGAATTTATCATCGGTTTTGGCACTTGAGTAACGATTATCTGACGTATTTCATTAGTGATCAAATAAAGTGTCAACAAATCAGGATCATTATTTTTCTCAATTTTTTATTTTGAAATGAAAAAGTTTTTATTTCAAACTTAGTCGAATTGAATTTTTTTTTTTTTTTTTCATTTCTTATACCATTTGTTTTTCTTAGTAATTTTCAGCTGACTGTACTGGAAAAGATAAGAAAAATAATAACCGAACAATGTAAGCCAGAAATCATTTCATGCTTGATTAACAACTTTACACCTGGATAAAAAGAGTAAAAATTTATTTAAAAAATGTTATCCATACTTACGTTGTTTTCCTTTTTTCGCTCCCTCTTTCTGTTCTGCTAACTATTTTTATTTTCATACCACAATAAAATAATTTCTTCCCATTCCAAATTAAAAAACAAATACCAACCGATAATGACACAAAGAACTGCTTTGTCTTTAAACAAAAAAAAATTCTTCCCCGATAAAAAGCAACGGAAGAAATTTGTTTATTCCGAGTTAAATAATAATATATTCCAAGTAAACAAACTCACGTCAACAACCTCGCTGCGACCAACGTCAAGCTGCACCAAGTCACTTGATGGTCTTCATCTCATCTAAAAAAAAAAAAAAAGAAAAAAAAAGAAAATTCAAAAAATTAATTGGACAGAAAATAAAACAATAAAGGATAAATAAAAAAAAAATGTCTGAAAATTGGTTGGAGGAAAACAAATCGCATGAAGGTGTGTTAAAAGGAGGCGCGAAAAAAGGGCAAAAAAGGTTTGCGAGTTGGAAAAAAAGCAAGAAAAAGGGTTGGAAGGAAAGAAAAAGGTGTACTGACAGGAGGAGAGGAAAAAAGGGGGGCTGGTTGGAGGAACCGCCGGGCTGGAGTGGGTTGTCTCTTCGCAACAGCGCGTGGGGTGGGGGGCGCTGGTGTCGTCGTCGTACGGCCCTGGCAGTGGCGTCCCCCTCCACGGCGCGGCTCGCTCGCGGGCCAGTCAGTTCCTTGTTTGCCACACAAAATCGAATAGTTCGCTTCGTGGTGTTGGCGCGAGTGCAGCTATGAGTGAGGTTTGGGACGCGTTGCGAGCCTGCTCGAGTACGACGAATATGCGCGGCTCACAGACGTCGAGGAAGCTGTGAGGAGAGCGAGCTTCTGGTGTCATCGTTATCAGTTGTACGAGGAGAGGAGCATCGCGGGCGTTGCGGCAAGGTGGTGGACGGCGCATAGCCGCCGAGCAGACAAAAAGGAGCGGACGGCAGCAAAAGGAGCCCGGCTGCGTCGTCGGGACTGCGTGCATGTGACACCGCGGACTGCAAACAACGACCGCACGACGTAAGCATCGTCAGGCCCCACAACCAGGGCCCCGACAAAAAGTGCGCGCAATTTTCGGCGGACGTATGTAACTTCCATTTTGGCGTCGCGAGCGCGCGCGCGCGCCGCCCGCGGCCGTCCGAGCTTTTTCCGCGGCGGATTTTCGCCGTTGCGTAACCTCGCGCGTCCAGCTGTGCTTGTGGCTGGCGCGCGCCCGAGTCCCCCCGCCCCGCGTCCCTCGCCCAATTTCACGCCGTCAAATCTAACCTATATCACTGCGCCCTCGCTCTGGGACATTTTCGCACTGCGATTTCTTCCTCGCTTGCCGTCTCCCCGGCTCTCTCTCTCCTTCGCTCTCTCTCTTTCTCTCGATGCTCGCTCGTCATCCTCAGCCCTTTGTTTTGGTCCGCCTTTTGGCGCACTTTTTCAAAACGCTCTCCATGGGTACACACTGGGGCGCATTTCGTTGCGCGCGCCAGTCACCGGATGGACGCTTTTATTCTCGATCTTATTCCCGCTTATCTCTCCTCCTGCCTCCTCCTCCGCGATCACTGCGCGCCCTCCCGCCGCTCCAGCGGCTCCCTCTCCCCGCGAGCGGCCCTCCCCCTCCCCCGCGAGCCGCCTCCCGCCGCATGCGCGGCTCTCGCAATTTTGTCAACACGGAATCGTGCGGCAGAATACATGCACCGCTTTTCTGTTTTTCCCACCCGCCCCATTCTTCTCTCGCCTTTTTCCCTTTTTCGTCTCAATTTTTTCCTTTCTTTTCACTCTTCGCATCCTTTTTTATATTTTTTTTTCAGTCCCCCCTTTCCTCTTTTTCGGTCCAACATTTTCGTGTCCCCAGAGAGGAGGGGACGGTGGAAAAACCGAGGATTGCCAGTTTCGGCGCGGTTTCTCTCGTTTTCTCTGTCGGGGCGGTTTAAGCCCGTCAGGTTCCACTCGACTTCGATGCTCGCCCGTACCCATTACACTGCAAGGCTCCTCAAGTGTGCCAGACACACCTGCGACGTTGCACACCATTTTTTTTTTTTTTGGAACCATTTTTGTTTTCCATCCACGACGATCATGTGTTTCCTCGACACCTTTTTTTTATTGTTATATCTTCGACGATGAAGTAACAAATGCGTCAGACTTGTACTTTTTTATGTCTTTTTTTTTAAAGGTTGCTCTCACAACCACAACATGTTGAAAAATTGTTCCTATACGCTGATGGCAATCAAGTATTGATTTTTGGTCCCGGTAATTGCAAGAAAATACCTATCAAAGGACAATTTAATATAACGTCATTTGTTTTTCCCTGATGCAAAAACGTCAATTCAATTGTTTTTATTTGTTTGTTTTTTTTTTTTTTTTTTTTAATTTTATGCGCTGAAATAAAAGTAAAAAAAAATCGGTTAATTATTTATTTATTGTCCTTGTGTGCATTATTTTTGTTTCGCACTTTGATGTATTATTATTTTGTTCATTTTTGTTAGATCATGCAAATGACGCTGGTGGCATACTTGAGTTGGTTCGAGCATAATGCAAACATTAGCTGCTCCGAAATTGAAACTGTTATAGGTTATAAAGAAACCAGACGATCTCAATAATCATTTTCGAAACAATTGCTAGGATATCAGCTTATTTTCAACGTTTCTTAACTTTCATCATTCGAGACTCTCATTCCATTTAATATTCTGGATAGAAATTAGAAAGTGCGAGGTGAATTTGTTTGTTACAAAAACAATGATATGTAACATCCAAATGTGTTTGAAAAAAATGTGAAACAAATATTAAAAAAAATGTTAACTATTGATTGACTTATTCAAAACAATAATAAACACATTAACTTTATTTTCGTTTGATTTTTATAGGTTAGAATTTATTTTGAATACCCATGGTTGAACAGATTGCGATATTTTTTGATTACTTTTGATGTGAAGAGTGGCGTTTGTCGAATGTTCAACATTTTTCCTTTAACAATTTTCTTTAAAGTCAAACCGATGGCTCCGGAAAAGAAACTCTTTTTGGATCAAGCGTCGATCAACTGGATCACATCGCGGATACCTGTTTTAACAGGTCTATTCGTTTGTTCGTTACAACTCATGTGACTCACTTCTCTACCCAACCTAACCTCATTTTTTTATCACACAACGCTTTCACGTTGATTAAAACACGGCAACAGCTAGTCAAAATTTAATCTTAGTTTTGTTCTATTTTCATAAGTCACTCAGATTTGTACTAATAAAAACGACAATTCCCTTTCAACAATTAAAGATCAATCGAATCTGTTTGAATTTGTTCTCTCTTACAGAAGTCAGCTATTTTATTTTTATTTTCAAAACTGACAGTTAAGTGTTAGGTTATGATTATTTAGTTAAAAAAAGGACAATTGGAGTTTTTTTTTGAAAAGGAGCAAAACAAAAAATCCTTCAGCAGAATCTCAATTTGGCAATCATTCATCTGAGGGTACTTTTGGAATTTAAAAGACGGAAATTACATTTTTTTTTTTTTTTCATTTACATAAGGTAATTTGAATTTGTGCAATTTTTTTTTGCAAAGTGTTGTTTCTGTTCGGGCTCAAAGTATTTCACAATGTGACATTGAAAAATGCATCCACTATTCATGTACGTAAATAAAAGTGCAGTCAAATTAATTGATGTTCTACCTATTACAATTTCGGAGATGCAAAATGTGTCCGACATAACCTACAAATTAACAGTCATGCAAGGCTTGATTTAAAAAGAAAATAATAAATACATAATTCAGAACAAATAGAAAATTGATTTCTTTACACAAATTTTTGTTTTGAGAAATTATGATTGATTGAAAATTGTTTTGTTTACCTTCGCATTAGACTAATGGAATTTTTTTGTTTGATTTCAGTGTTTCCAATGTGATTTGAGATGAAACGCGTTCGTGGGGTGGATGAAGTAGTACCGCCAGGAGCTGTGACATCGAAGCATTCATCGATTGGTGGTGCAACGAATGTTGGGTCAGGGGGGGCTAATCTGAACTATCATTCTAGTTGTGGAATAGGGATTCTTTCTGGCCAAACCGTCAGATCCATCGCTTCCAAAGAAATGCCAGGAAGCATCCAGTTTGGAACAAGCCAAACTCAGCAATACACTGGTGCAATCGTACCCACTGCTGCGTCTTCGCCTGTCAAGGTAAACTAACATGATAACAATTCAAATGCAGTCTTTAAATAATTGCAACTAAGTGCGGTTTGATCGAAAAATTAATAACACACTGTTTACTTATTTTTTTTTGCAGGGAAACGTAACTACGGGTAGCATCAATACTCCATGCAGTGCGAGTGGGATAAACGCTGGTGGCAATCTGCATAATACAGGAACTGTTAGTGCTTCTGGTGGCAACGGCAGTGGAGGTAACCATAATATGGGACCTCAACCACCGGCTCAGGAATCTCCGTCGCAGCCTCATGCTCAACAGCCTACTACTATAAGGCATAAGGTACTAATAAGGATTTGCAAGTAACATGTATAAAAAATGTGACTTGAAACTGATGAACTAAGATGAAAATTCAATTTTACAGATGCATTCCAGTAGTAGTGCTCCATTGCCACCAACGCCGCCTGTCGGCAACATTGGCGGGGGCAGTGGTTCTCAGCAGTTTCAACGGTTGAAAGTCGAGGACGCCTTGTCTTACCTGGACAAAGTCAAATACAAATTTAGCGATCAGCCACAGGTTGGTTTTATTATACTGAAGTTGATTATTTTGTTGGAAATTTAAGTGCTAAACAAAACAATTGAAACAAAGTAGCAAATTCCTCATCCCTTCCCTTATTAAACCTTTCTCCACGTTTATTCTAGACAGGTAGCGAAGATTCAATCGAACTCAAGATAATCGCGATTCCAAGCCGCTTGTGGAACAAGTACAATTTTCAAAAAGTAACTTGAACCCTTGGTCGACCTTTTTCCCAATCCTAGATGAGTTTGAATTTGGAACGGAAATTTAGTCTAAACTGTTTGATTGTTTTTGTACAGGTCTACAATGATTTTCTGGACATCATGAAGGAATTCAAGTCGCAGAGCATTGACACGCCCGGGGTGATAACCCGAGTGAGTCATCTGTTCAAGGGACACCCTGAGTTGATCGTGGGGTTCAACACTTTTTTACCGCCAGGCTATAAGATTGAGGTGCAAGCAAACGAGCAGGGATACGCTTTCCAAGTGTCCGTCAGTATGCCGAGTCCGACAAGTCACACCTCTACTCTCACGCAGCACCAATGCACGGTCAATGTTGGTTCTCCACCTGGGCCAAGTCCCCCTATACAACCGGCGAAGGCACAACCAGTCTTGCAAATAATGCCTGGGTATTTAACATACTAAACGTTTCATTTATCAATTCTTTTAATAAATAATAGAATGTTTTAATTAATGCCCTTTGGATAACTGCTTAATAGTTGATAAAGAATATTCTTAATGATGTCAATCAAACATTGAAGATTATAATAGTTGCACAATAAGAAAACACGTTGATTGATGATGATTTTGCAATTCAAATGTTCTCAGATCGACGGGCATACACCATCCGTTAGCCAATAACATCGGGAATAATAGTCTTAACGTACATCCTCCGCTGTCACCGCCGGTGCAGCCGTACAATAATTCCCACGTGAATGCGCCGCAGTCTCAGGCAGTGAACCAGGCGCTTAATCAGAATCCAGACGGTGTTTCCAACAGCGGCGGACAGGCGCCGCAAAGTCAACCAGTAGACTTCAATCACGCGATCGATTATGTCAACAAAATTAAGGTCCGTTTTACATCACGGGATGAGAAAGCATACGAAAACATTTCCAATTAGCATTTTAATTTTATCATTGATTACATTGATTAAATTGAAAGTTGTATTTTATCATTGTAATTGATAAAAGACTGTACCTTAAATGAACTCCTTGAATTGAACGAATCTTGCTTCTATTTTCAGAACCGATTTCAAGGTCAACCGGACAAGTATAAGAAATTTTTGGAAATCCTTCACACCTATCAGAAAGAACAACGGAACCTTAAGGAGGCCGGTCAAATAGGTAGTGGTGGAGTCGGCACGGGTGGTACCGGTGGAAAACATCTAACAGAAGCAGAAGTTTATTCCCAAGTTGCGAAGCTGTTTGAGAATCAAGAAGACCTGCTGCACGAGTTTGGACAGTTCTTGCCTGATGCGACCAATCAACAGAATGCACTGGTGAGCAAAGTCAGAGTTTTACTACGACCATTATATCAACATAAAATTGTATTCATTAAAATTCTTGATTTGCTCTCATACGAAACAATTATTTATCAAAGCCTAAAGGTTTACCATTTTAAACACGTTTTAGCATACGTAGTCTTTTATGTTCCAGGCCAAGATGGGCAGCGTGAACGACCACACGGCGATTGTGAAGAAGCCCCTGAGTATGAAAACGTCGTACAACAACTCGAGCGTGATACCTCGTGAACATCGGGAGCCAATCGGTAGCGGACCTATTGAGCGTGACAGTCGCGAACACCGTGAACGTGAGCGCGAACGTACCGGGCCCCGTGAGATCACCGCTGGACCCAAGTTCGGTCACAATCAAGGCCAACTCAAGCGTAGTCCGTCCTTTTCGACGTCACTCGCGAGTGGAAATTCACATCATTCGCAGCACGGTCCACCGCCGCCCAAAAAGCACAAGATATCTTCGGTCAAAGACGTCACCATTGCCGAGGCTGGCAAATACGGCAGTCTCAATGATTATGCATTTTTTGACAAGGTAAAAAAACAAACAACACCAATGTACTTATTTCTTCCATCAATTTATAATGGAATGTTTTCTTTTTTACTTTGTTGAAAATTAATTGAAAAAAGTTGTTGAGTATTATTGTTCATTCGTTTTATAGGTAAGGAAAGCACTGAGACAGCAAGAAGTGTATGAAAATTTTCTACGGTGTTTGGTTCTGTTCAACCAAGAGATCGTTTCGAAGACGGAGTTGCTGCAGTTGGTAAACCCGTTCCTTGGTCGGTTCCCCGAACTGATGCGGTGGTTCAAAGACTTTTTAGGCCATGTGCCTGAGACGCAAGGCTCAACGAACGCGAATGCAAATGCGATGGACATGGAAGCTATACCGAACAATGTGGTGCGCGCTCATCAAGAACGCCCTCAGGGTGACCTTGCGATGGAGATCGATTACACAGCCTGCAAAAGGCTCGGCGCTTCTTACTGCGCGTTGCCCAAGTCTTACGTACAGCCAAAGTGCAGCGGTCGCACACCGCTCTGTAAGGAAGTCCTGAATGACACGTGGGTCTCGTTTCCCACGTGGAGTGAGGATAGCACTTTTGTCACGTCGAGGTAAGAAAAAATTGTACATTTTAACTGACGTTCATTTGTAAATTTGATTCTTGTTTTTTATTTTTAACAATTGATTTGACAGGAAAACGCAGTATGAGGAATGCATATATCGTTGCGAGGACGAGCGGTTTGAATTGGACGGTGTGATTGAGACGAATGCAGCGACGATTCGGGTGCTCGAGGGCGTGCAAAAGAAAATGGGACGCATGACTCAAGAAGAATTGCAGAAGTTCAAGCTCGACGACTGTCTGGGCGGCTGTTCACCAACGATCCATCAGCGCGCCCTCAAAAGGATATACGGTGATAAGGCGACTGATATAATAGAAGGCTTGAAGAAGAACCCAATGGTGGCTGTGCCTGTCGTGTTGCGTCGTTTGAAAAGCAAGGAAGAGGAATGGCGGGAAGCGCAGAAGGGCTTCAACAAACTTTGGCGCGAGCAGAACGAAAAATATTACCTCAAGTCGCTCGACCACCAGGGAATCAACTTTAAACAAAACGATCTCAAAGCCTTGCGTTGGAAGAGTTTATTCAACGAAATCGAGACGCTGTATGACGAGGTGGGTTTGGATTTTGTCTTCATCCCCCCTTCCTTTTTCTCAAAATAACATAGTGCATTATTTTAAATTTGTTTATTCCAGAGGCACGAACAAACTGATGAGAATGAAAGTCAACCGGCAGCAGGACCACATTTAATTTTGTCGTACAAAGACAAGTCTGTGTTGGACGACGCAGCAAATCTACTTATCCATCATGTTAAACGACAGACAGCTATTCATAAGGAGGACAAGCAGCGGATTAAGTTGATGCTAAAACACTTTATTCCTGATCTCTTTTTCCATCCTCGACAAGATCTCAGTGACGATGAAAGAGATGACGATGGTCAGTATTTAATAGAATCGCAATAAAGAAACAATCATCAGAGAATTGAAATCGACTAATTATATTAAACTGTTTTTTTAGAACAACCCAACATGACATCATGCGGTAACAATGGTAGTCAAACGTTGACGTCATCAAACACGTCTACACTGGGTCTGCAAGGCAGTCGCAATAAAAGCTCACCAATACCGTCTTCCATATCGATCAAACCTGACCCTGATGTCAAGTTACCGGTTCACGCCCTTTCTTCCGACCCCGAAGAGGCATACTCGCTCTTCATGTGCAGTAACAACTGGTACCTGTTCTTTAGGTTACACCAAATTTTGTGCGAGAGACTGACCAAGATGTATGACCGCGCGGTCGCACTTGCTGAAGAGGAATCACAGTTCAAGCACCAACGGAAGGAAAGCACTGCGGTCGCACTAAGACTTAAACCCAAAAGTAATTTCAAAATTCATCATTCATTTTTTTTTTTGCTTCAAACATTGAAATAAATTTATGCCGAATGAAATGCGTGCATTTACATGATCAAAATAAAGTGCTTTGATTATACTTATTGCTATGAAATTGAAACGAGTAATTGACTCAATGTTTCGATTATTGATTCGATTGTTCATTTGATACATAGATCTCATTATTAATTCAGATGAAATCGAAGTGGAAGACTACTATCCGGCCTTTTTGGACATGATCAAAAACGTGCTCGATGGTAACATGGAGAGCAACGCTTACGAAGACACCTTGCGTGAAATGTTTGGCATTCACGCATACATCGCCTTTACCTTAGACAAAGTGGTGACTTACGCAGTGAGACAAGTGAGTACTACTCTCCCATAATTTGGAACAAAAATTATTCTTCAATTTGTTACAAAATTAATGAATTTTGTTTTCCCAGTTACAACAGTTAGTGTCGGATGTAATATGTCAACAATGTATGGAACTATTTCAAAAAGAACAGCGCCTACCCAAAGATTCTACTGGTGCTGGTGGACCATGTTCTACGGCTTACCTAAGAGTAGGCGCAGAATTGGCATACCAAAGGAAAGCTGAGAAAACCATGCAGGATGAAAATTGTTTCAAAATATATATCGTAAGTTTGTTTGTTTGATTAAAGTTTTTCTATGTTTGTTTAAGTGTTCTCTTTTTTTATTGACTTTTGTCTTTTTGCATTGCAGTATAAAAAGGACTGTAAGATGACAATTGAGTTATTAGACACGGAAGGCGAGGAGCCAACAAACTCGACAACGAGTAACGTACCGTCGGGCAGCGGCGGTGCAGCGGAACCCGCGAGCAATTGTCGTCAAGAACGAGATGCAAACCCGCTCGCATCGTCGGAGAAATGGTCATCTTATGTCGAGCGATACGCGGCACCGCCTGGCCAGTCGAACCCAAAGGAACTGCTGATCGGGAGCGCGGCCTCATCGGCGACGGATGCCGAGCAGCCGGCCGCCGCCAATCATCCTGTGAGTAGCGACCAGGCAGCGAGGGGGGGGAGGGGCAGAAAGCGCAAGAACACTGACATTAACAAGAAGGTATAGGACCCAAACCCCTTTCAGTAGCCTTTTAACAAATAAGAAAACGACACAAGTGACAAGTAATTGAATTGATTATTGAATTGAACAACAAATTCAAGTATACGCTAATAGACTGACGTTGCCGTATACTAAAAGTTAATGGATTTTTTTAGATCAGAGACGTCGTTCCGAATCAAAAACTGACAAAGATATACACACGCGACTTCGTTACTTCGTCCGTCCATCGTGATAACTTTATATCCGTTTTGTTCCGAGAATTGAAATCGTTATTGTAATTATTGAATTGGCGCGTCGTTTCTTCAACAACTTTTTTGGTTTTTGAAACACGGACCAGATTTCCGGATTGGGGCTTATTTATCAGTTTATTATGTTTTGCCCTCCTCCTCTCCCCCTTTGTTATTTTGTACAGTTTTTTGTGCCTATATTACGTGGCTCTTTACACGCTAAATTATATCACGATCAATTTTCTTTGCTCGCAATTTGTACAGATATTGTTAAATAAAAACTGTTTTGAGTGACAACGGCAGTTATTTTTGTCGGATTTACTCACTGTTTGGTTCATTTTATTTATTAGTTTCTACTTTTTTTTTCTCTTTTTTTTATTATCAACTAATCGTTATTTTTAGTTTGCACTTTGTAATAGAAAAGACTCTTGGAAGAATTTCGCTTGGTTCTGTTTGCTCAGACTCGGAAAACATTTCTGCAATATTTTATGGTTTTGCACGCACATGATACTCGCACAAACGAAGTAACATTGGATCAGGCTTATTTTTTCGATTTTATAAATCATCGTATACGAGACTAAAAAAAAATCTTTCAAACATCTTCGAGTATTTTTTGTTTCTTTTCATTTTTTGTTATGTAGTTTCCTCTGGCTTCAACCATTTTCATTTTCATTTTGTTCTTTGTTTAAATTGTGTCTTCAGAATTTTCTTGAATGGATGACGATTTTAACGCAAAATGTGCCTTGGAAAATTCATGGGTTACAAAGCAATCTTTTGACTGATATATATACCACCATGTAACAAAATCAATCGTCGTCTTTCATTGATCTTTCAATTTTCCATTGTATATCTTTCATTGTGACACAATCATTTTTGTATCCAAGCAGCAAGGTCTTAACTTCGCTCCTACGGTCAAAACACTCTTGTTTCCCGAACAAAAATATGAATGCAATAATCAAAATTTTATCGTCTTAAGACATTGTTGCAATTCAGTTTTTGTTTCATTGCAAAGCACCTTTCATTTTTGAAAAGTGACAAAGAACTTATCTCTGAAAAAAAAAAACACTTTGAAATTTGTGCCGATCAGTGCGAGTCATGAACTTGATAATTTCACGTCTTCCGAGTCAAGACGCGCACACGCGCAGACACAGACCAGCATATCCGTCGATTCAACCTGGTAAAAAATTTTCTCACTTGTATATATGTATACATGAAAAGAAAAGCTAAAATAAAATAAAGAAATTTGTGTATGAACGTGTGCGCGTAAATTCGAACTAGGCCAATGTAAATAACCGACTTTATTGTACATATATAAATATTATAACTGAGCATCGATGGTGGCATTTTTTATCTCTTTTTTTTCTCATTCTCTTGTCATCGATGTATGTAGATTTCAATGGTATTCAAACTTGAGAAGCATAACGCCAAGAAAGGGTGCGACAGAAAAAAAAAGATTGTCAACGTTTTTTATATCGGGTACAAATACAAAGAGACAATTATCGAAGTCCCCCCCCCCCCCTTTCGCGGTGCAGGATCCAAATACACGATTATGTATTGTGTAAACCAACTATAAATATAAATATATTTTGTATCATTCACTTGTAAATGGATCCCGGATGGCAAAGAACTATATAAATATGAATATAAATATATAAATATTACATGCATATAAATAAATATAAATATAAAATTACATACGATTGTATAGAACAGAGATATTGAAATACATGAACAATGCTTTTAAACATTATTGTCTAACATCATTTTTTGTACCACTAAATTTGTCACATTGAATGTTTTTTTTTTTCTTCATTTCATTATCACCTCTTCCCATTTTGTTCAATTTTAAATTAATTTGTTTAATCATTTTTCATCTCTTAGTCATTCATGATTTTTCTTTCGTCACTTTCTGTTGTCGCCCATAAATCTTTGGAACTTTCAGACGAATTTGAGCGAAAATTAAGAGGACATTGCCGTGCTAAGTTCATCTCGTGTACGTAGCACAATTTTTTCCAAGAGTCTCATTTTTAGATGTGGGTCGTATTTGTTTCTCCCTTTTGCATCCGCAATTTGTTTATTTCATTTTTCATCCTGACCATCGATGGCAAACTTTTTTTTATTATAATAAATTCTGCAACGTTTTTCTTTGTTTGTTTGAATTTTTTTTTCCGGGGGCATGGCTTTTGCGCTTAGCACGGCAATCAATCAAAGTTCACAGCATTCCGAGCGACTTTTTTGTTTCATCTTTTTCGTTTACTTTTGTAGATAAGTCTGTGTTAGACAGTTTTTGATTACCGAACAAGCTATGATTTTTCAAATTTTTGAATGAAACATTGAACGAAATCATGACTCGTCCAAATGCGTCTTCTATGCCTTTTTGAGTTTTGAAATAAAAACTGAGCGTAAGAATGATTTGATTATGGCTGATCATTTCATTTTCTATATTTTTTTTGTTGAGTTGAATGATATTGTAAATTTGTCGAAAGTTCTTGAAAAAAAAAAAAAAAAAAAAAGGGAAGAGGAAGAGGGTTGAAAAGGGAAAATTGTTCTGGAGCGACGGGACGGGGGGGGAAGAAACGTTGCACCGCAACGTCCGCTCGTACAGGCAGTTCGCTGAGAAAATGAAGAGACTCCATCCGCCGCCTGAGACCGACGGCTGCGATCTTGTCACGTCCGACAATACGCAGTGTCAGTTCAATCCGAACAATTATCGTTTGTTCTTTTTATCGCAGGATAATATCTTGTACAAACGCAAGTCCCTCGTTAGAGCTCGTGAGGTAATTCAACTTAAAATTAAAACTTTCATCCAAAATCTAGACATCAAATCTAGACACGAAACTTTGTTGTTTTCATTTTTATTAAACAGTGATTTCTTTTTTTTCAGTCGCATCCAACGACAACAAAGCAGCGAAACGTCAAGTTCCACGAATGGTTAACAAAATGGTCACTGAAGAACGTGGCCGAGGTACAGCACAGGATGTGCGAAGACTGGTTGATGGGTCGATACGAAAACCTAGTGTCGCACCGGACGCTCTTGCTCACAGATAACGACTTGACGCGGACGCCGTATCGTCAATACAATCGGTACCGAGTGGATTATGACTGAGAGCAGAGCAAAATTTGGATGCAGTCGCATCGAGTGTGATATTGCGAGGCCGACGTCGATGGCAAAAACGCCCCCCTTCCAGTACAAACCTATTGCCGCGACGTGCAATACGACGAAACGACGAGCGAGCCGATGAATTATTTTTTATACCGCACGTCGACGTTGCACCTTGCGCCTGTACATAGGGATCTGAAATCTAGGCTCGAGATCCCCGGGTCTTGTGTACAAAGGAACGAACAATCGCTGCATTATGTGTTTTTTGTCTCTCACTTTTATTGCTCGAGATTCTTAACAGTTTATGTATAAATAATGTATACTGTATCATTGTATAAAACAATTGCATCCCCGACAATTTGGATGCAGTAAACAATCCTTCTGATGTATTTAGATTGATGAATGGTTTAGAATAAAATCTATTTCACACTTTTTAAACGCCCTTATTTTTTATACAAAACTTTATACATATATATATGTTGTGTATATCGATACATACGTTGTTTACTGTAATTGATGCATAATGCTTCTTCTCTCTTCTTTGATCTATCTTTCCTCCTCTTCAATTTTTGTAATCAACTTATTTCGCTATCAACTGTTTGCTACCAATTGATTTATCCTTTTTTTCATCGACACTCTTTAACTGTGGCTGGAACATCACTGGTCGACAATTACAGTAGTTTTTATATAGTTTATTATTACTCGTAGATGTATATTTGTTGTAACTTGTTCATTTGCGTATGACTTGTAATTATGATGAATGTTGACGCAAGGCGAGAGATTGTTTACACTTTTTCTTCAAGCCCTGAAAATTGTTCTGAATAATTTTCAGACGAGATGCAATAAAATGAATGCAATGTACGCAGAATTTTTTTAATTAAAAAAACTCGATCGAATTGTGTGCATAGCAACTAATAAATCTTGAGATATATATTTTTCATACAAGAATCTGTAAATGAATGACTGAAACGTTAACATTCATCATAAAATTGAATTGTATGAACAATTTACAATTGCGAACATCACAGTCTAGCATAAAATCGACTTCTTAGTTACATGTAACATATTTATTTTAAAAACACCAAAATCGTTCAACGACGATACAAATCAACTACATGTATTCACAATTAACGCAAATCTCACAATATTGTCACTTTGTGTAAACAGAAAAATTTATTTATCACGACCGTCCGCGTTCACATGACACTGTTAGAACATTTTTTTTGTTTCGAACCATTGTTCAAGTCAATTTTGTCTCGTCGAAACATTCGGATGAAGTTAACCTGGGTAAAATAAAATACAAAAAAGCGCAACCATGCCTTCTCGAAGAATCAGTAGATACGAAATTGTCCTAGATTTCAGGCACTTTAACATAGTATTATTTATAAGACGAGGTACATGTAATTAAATGCAAGAAATTAATGAAAATTCGAGTTTACTGTAAATATTTTATGTGATCAAAATATTCGATTTATGCGAGAAAGGAGAAAGCACGTGTATGAAAAATGTTTAGACGCGAGAGTGCGAAAGTATGAATTTATTTTGTACAGTAAAAGAATAAAGATTGATCAATTTCAAAATGAACCTTTTCATTTGGACAGAATCAATTTACAGTAACAAAAATTACAGGGATGATTCAAAGTAAGTATAAACGCCAACATATTTTTAGTCATTCTTTATTTGGACGGAATGAGTTGAATGTTCGTTTGCAAAAGTGCTTTTGCATCATACATCTGTAAATACAATAAGAGATCAATATATTTTATCCTAGAATATAAGTGTTCAACATTTATACAAAAAAAGTGATTCCAAGTTAAAATACATCTTGCAATAAATAATTTCAATTTCAAAACATGATTAAATTCGATTGAGATCTTTCTAAATCTAACAAAAAAAACAAGTGCAACCAAGCATTTTGATTGTAGCCTCTTCCAGCCCGTTTACATATAAGTTACTGCACTGTGACAGAGTGGACAAGCATTAATGTTCCTGACGTCCCTTTCAGAAGTCGCGTAGTGTCTGCAGACTGTGCATACCCAAGCGCCATTCAGATCCATAATGGACTTGCCTGTGATCACACAAGGAGGAAACTTGGTCATACAATTGGGACACGACGTACACCAGTCAGGAACCAGCGTCTCGCAGTTGACACATTCTTCTTTATTATTCCTGTTATCCACAGGCGGAAACTTGTTGAAAATCTCAACAGCAAGTTCTTCGTACTGTTCCTTCTTGTCCGTCAGAGCTTCGAGTTTGATAAATGCTTTGGAGCAGATGGAAAAGGACCTGTTGATACAACTGGATAATCCAAGGAGACAGTTGATCTCCTCAAGTTCGAGCACGTCCTCGTACTCCCTCAGTCGCATGGCGGTTTTCATCGCATCCTCAAAGTTCCCGGAGTAGATTTGTCTGTGAGCGAGGAGGAAAAAGTGATACGCCTCGGCGCCACGCCACACGTTCTCCATCGTTTCCCTGTCCTCGTCACTGGCCGAAAGACCCATCAGAGTGTTGCTTCTGGCGCCCTTGGCCACTGGGGCAGTTCTCGCATGTTCCTCCACCAGCAGAGCAGCGAGCACGTAGATCTTCTTGATCCTCTGGGGACTGCACTTGCTCTTTGTCTGTTCCACGGCCAGCTGGACGAGCAGTTTTGCAGTCTCAAGAGGACAGTTGGCTTTGCGGTAGAGCTCCACCGCCTGGAGTCGCTTGTTGTTCTGGAGCAGATGGTTGGCGTACTTGGTCATCAGTTCGCCTATCGCAGCCATCTTGTAGGTCTTGGCCAGCTCGAGCGCTCGGTCCCAATGATTGAGTCTCACGCAGGTCTCCACTGCCTGTTTTACATCGCCGTACTTGACATAGGCTGTGATCGCTTGATGGCACATGCCCACTGAAGCCATCAGCTTTGCCAGCCTCTTGAGGCTCGCGGATTTGTCCGGCAGTTGTTCTATGAGTGCCGCGAGGGCGTGGTAGTCCTCCAATTTGTAGTAACAATCTATGAGTTTCTCATAGCACCGAGACTTTTCGTAATACTCCCTGGCACTTTCCCAGTTTTGCCTCTCGGCTAAGAAATCGCCAAGTTTCTCATACGTTTGGTCCGTCTGTTTGTCAGAGATACTCCCAATGCCCATCTTCATCAGCTGGAGAACCTGAGAATAATCCCCGATCTTTTGTCTCAGTTGAATGGCAAGATCCTTTCTGTCGAGGTCGAGGTACAATTTCTCAGCCTTGTCGTACTCTCCGAGAAAAGCTGCGATCTCCGCTTTTTTCAGCCTTTCGTTATGAATGTTGTGCAGTCTCTTGATGAATCGGATACCGAGGTAATCGGTGCACCGGACCATCGCATTTTCTGCAGTCTCCAGGTCGAGCTCTTTCAGAGCCGATTCCGCTAAGAGGCGCCACAGTCGAGGGTGGGGATTGTCTTGAATGAAGGTGTGGGCTTCCTTGAGTCCAACTTTGCTCAGCAGCTCCTTCGTGTCTCGTAGTGATTTCACTTCCAAGTCGACGACCAGCTCTGGTTTCGCATCGTTGGGTTTCTGCACGAGCTGATCCAACATCACACAGCGTATCTCTAGGTCCTTGAACGAACAGATGTATCCGGTACAGTTGATCGGTTCCTCCGGGTCGAGACCTCGGAACACGTACATCCTTGACTTTTCCAAAATTGCCAGCAAGCTCGGATTATCTTGCGCCCAGCTCATCGCCCAGGCGTCTTTGCGCTCGAACTTGTCCATTTCCTGGACCTCAGAGTGCTTGGTGCTCTCGATGTTTAGGTCGAGCAAAGTCAAGACACCAGCACTGTCGATGATCGAAGCGCGAGACGAGTGACAGTTGATGGCAATCTTACAGGGTCGTCTCATGGCTGATATGTTGTACCGATTCGTGAGGGTGATCTGTGGCAGCGAGTACCTCTGAATCATCCCAGACTGCCTGCCAATCAATAGGATTTTATCTGTCACAGCGATGCAGCTGATTGCGTCCATTGTCATTTTCTTGTTCACCGGTGTCTCGAACACATTCCCCTCTTTGTCCAAGTCCCGGATTATCTGTGTCACTCCCGTCGGTGTGTCGTCCACGTGGAACACCTTGCTTCTCCTCTGATTCCTCGAGGCGTTCAACGAAGTACTTCGAGGGGTGCGGAAGTTCCACACAAGGAACTGGTTCTTGGAAGCAGCAACCACCGTGGTGCACGACATGGCCACCCAAAGGGGCTCCATTTCAATGTACTTGGTGTCGACAGGCGTCGCAATAGCATTGCACACGGTTAAGACGTAACGCTCAGTTTCGATGTTGCTGTCGTTCTGAGCGGCCAGCACACAGTGCTCTTCGCATGAGGCCATTGAGACCAGCTTCTTCACAAACTTTGTGCACGTCGTATTGGTGCTCGTGTTCCAGAAATAAACGCAGACGCCCTCCTTTGTCATCCGCTCGTTCGTGAAGGCCACGGTTTTGCTGAAGTATGTCCACTTGTAAGAAGGTCGGATGTTGGCAAAATAAACGTGCGAGTCAACCGAGATGGCAACTCGCAATGAACCACCTTCCCATGAACAACAAGTGACTTCACGACCTGGAATTCGTAGTGTTTTGAGTTTCTCCCCAAAAGGCGAGTAGAACTGCAAAACGTTGGATCCACGAGCGTTCGTGCTGCTGCCACCAGGCTCGATTGGAGCTATGCTTGTTATTCCAGCTACAGCCAGCACCGAACCGTAACTGTTCCACTGGCACCAGACTGCGGTCATACCTGTGTCAATGAAAATTGTCCTATCGTCCATGCAGTCGCGCATCAGTTGAATTTTACCATTTTGATAACAGATTGCTAATGTTGGTATGTCATACGAGATGTAACCACCTTTTCCATCATACCTAGAACGTAAATGATCATAATCAGTAACAATAAGGTTGAATTGAAATTAGGTAGTACTAATTATTGATACAAATTAAGTATTTTGAATGTTGATTTTCATTTACCAGTGCATCGCAACGATAACCGGCGCAATCCCAATGCTCGGACTCTGACTGAGGCTCTCAATCTTTGTCATAAAAGTGCCCTGATTGTCATAAAGGTGCAACTCTCCACCCTTGACACCGAATAACAAAAGTTTACAATCGGGCGACCATTGCACACCACAAAGAATGGCGCCTTTAATTTCCTTGCCCCAGATTCTGTTTCCATCCACCGATCCCACAATGACCGCCCCGTCCTCATAAACAATACAGATTCTCTGTCCATCTGAACTCCAGGCCATGCCTCGAACCACGGACTTATTTCTGTTGTTGATCATCTCCTCGTACCAGGAACCTTTGTACAACATCCAAACGACAATGACACCGTTCTGGTCACTCGAGGTCAACTTCTGAAAATCTTCGTTCCAGGCCAACACTTGTACTTGACCATTGTGACCGTCGAGCGTCTGGTTCATCGACAAATTACTCGACGTACTGAGGCTGCGGGTTTTACTGGCGCTATTTTGTGGCGAGTTGCCCTCAACACTCAAAACTTTTAGCAGGCCATCCTCGCCCCCAACTGCGATGTAACCTTCTTTCTGATTCCAGGAGATGCAATTCAGACGAAAGTTGTTGGGAATGGCAATCTTTTTACTCACGTAGACAAACATTTTGAAGTTATGCCCTGAGAGAAAAAAAATGTTTAGAATTCATTCAAGAAATAACAAGATTAAAAATAAGTTTTATATTAAAATGAGATAAACGGATTGAATATATTTTTTGTTGATAACAAATTTGTTCAGCAAAAGACAATTTGAAGAAACATACAAACAAAAACCTCAAACAATTGCACTTCTTGTCTCAGCCAAGTCGAGGCAATCACAATTTCATCGTGGGAAAAATTGAATTACACGTCATTGTTTGACTTCAATTGTATTCAAAATTGTCGTTTCCCGCAAACCGTGCATTGCACATTCCATTCTGAAAATCAATATAAGAAATAAGTAAATCAAAATTACTTTTACATCGTAGTAAATGATAAATGAAAATTTAATCTTTCTTCTAATATTTTTAAAAGGAACATTTGGCCAGCGACAGAATATACAAACAGTCAGCAATGAAATTGTGACGTTTCTCATTTGAAATAAACATAAACATAACCTTATCTTTGAATCGAATTTTCAACCGATTGCCTTTTAATAATGAACGCATTGAAGATCTGTGTTGGCTTACCAGAATTCGCTTCAAGATTTTCTAGTGTTGTTCATTATGCGCCACTTTTTTAAACGTAAATATTTGATAAAAATGACTCGCGCGTCAAGAATAGCGTCGTTTTGTATCCATAATTACTGACAGGTGCGCGCGCATTTCGCATGTGCTCTGTTTATCCATCATCTTCTGCAGGAATAAAAATTTATTTGTTGCCTGAAAGTAACAAATAAATTTAAGTTCAAGTTTCAAATGTTTAAAATCAAGTTTAAAAATGAAAAAAAAAGAAATACTGATAATTTTTATTACAAAATTATTATACATATTTTGAGTAAATAATTAATATACTTACAAAGATCTATGTCTAGAAACGAAGTCACAATTTTTGCACTATATTGATGTGGCTTAAATTGTACATCTTAATGTGATAATTTTAACACATTTGTCAACTTGTTCAAATTAAAGATCAAAATCGTTCACCGCGGTTCAGCCGGTAAAGGTCTGTTTTCACGAGTAACTAAGAGTCTGCGGCAGCTTGGCAAACGAAATTGGACGCGAGCTTTATTGCTAGCTGCGTAAAAGCTACGCAACAACAATAAAGTTATAAAATGAAATTAATTATATTTCTTCAATACAGTTTTGAAAAGTGAATCTTTTATTTTTACCTCTTCTGTTGAATAAAATTATCATAACTTAAGATTATTTATACATTCAGTTATTTTCTCATTTACATAGATTTAAAAAAAAACTTAAATTAGTCATTTAGATTTTGTGGACAAAATTTTTTTGACTTACTCGGTTCGAATCCAAACGGTGCAGATCGGATGAGAACTTACCTTTTCGCTGAAATCCCACGGTGCGATCTGATCTTTTATCTTACTTTTGATCCTTTTTTTGGCTCCACCGCAATTTTATCCTTTTAATATTCTTCAACATTTTATCGTTGGCCATCCGCAGTACTGTTGATTTTATTCTCGTACATTCGACGATGTTCGCAAATTTTGCCAAAATTATAACCTCTAAGATAAATACTTCACTATCACATCACTTTATTAAAATAAGCATTTTTCTGATTCACTTTCAATATAAAAGGCGAGTTTGAGTTTTTAACAACACTCCGAAACACTCCGAAGAACGAGAAAGAACGCGCGCGAACCGAACCGAACTCGTCACGGCGGACCACACGGACACCGGTCAAGACGCCATCTTGCGCGACCACTTGAAACTTGAGCAAACTTTCAAAACTATAAAAAATGACGAACCGACGACAATACCCGTATGTGTGAAGTGCCCACACCGAATTTCACAATTCATTCATAAACCAAATGAAGCTGTCTGATCATGTACAACAGACAAAGAAAAAGTAGACGCCATCTTGCCTTTCAGCATAGATTTTAACTAGTTCAAAACGATTGAAAAATAAGTTCAATCTTGTATGATCCTTCATGTAACATTTTTTTCTACTTTCAAAAATCTAAGCTGACAAACAAGTCTGAACTGGTCTCATTCTGCACTGTCCGCGCATGCGCGGGTGACCTTACGAGTTCTAACGGTTCTAACGCCACGGACAAGATGGCGTCTCGATCGTTTGCAACTTCGCGCGCATTGTAATTGTGTCGAAGTGCAATCAAAATTGTGTTCAGATTCCAATCTCGAGAATACATTTTAGAGAAAATTATCAAATAACATGGATTACTATGACAGAGGATTAAAAAAAAATCAGATCGCACTGTGGGATTACATCGAAAAGGTAGGTTCTCGTCCGATCTGCATCGTTTTGGATTCAACAAACCGAGTGAGTCAAAAATATTTTTGCTGTAAAATGTAAATAATGTACAGTGACAATTGTGTATGCGTTATAACAGAGTATTGGTGCAAAAATAAAAGTATAAACAATCGTAAGTAATAAGACAAAAGTTATTAAGTTGTTTTTTTTTAATAATTCAATCAAAGTGATAAATATAAACAAACAAACGTAAGTGATTTTTAATATTTTTTATTCAAATCAAATTCGTTTATACAAAAACAATTTTTTAATGTTTCTTAAATTTAAAGTTGCATTCGACGGACGCGCCAGCAATGAAGCATGCGTCAATCGCGTCGCGGAATCTCGAGGATGTTAGTGTGCGCGCGCATCAGTGACAACACTGTGTGTGTATACCAACACAGACACAATCAAGTTGCAGAAGTTGATGACAGACACGCGCAAGGACTATCTTGTTTACATGTTCAGTCCAGTTTAGTCCGACTTTACGTTTGCTTCAGTCCCATAAGATCCTGGGGTTCAATCCCGGACAAAACGTTGAAAAAAGAACCGCTTGAATCAGCTCGACAATGGTCGGTGGTTTTCGCGTAGCTGAAAACATGTGATACTTGGCGTAAAGTTGTCGACCAATCGCCAGCCATTTTCCGTCGTTCGGACATAACCCAACTTTTGTGAGGTCTCTATCTATATACTGCGACGCGCACAACGAGACACACCTTGTGCTGCATCAGGGGCTCCTCGGACCAGAGTGGAATGAAATTTTAAGCTAACCAACTGATCCAGGTGACTGTTTATCTTGCCTGACTATAAGGTTCTACAAAACAATGGTAGTCGAAAAGAGTTGAAAATGTTTTTCGTTTCTTGTCCCAACAATAATTTGATGAGTTGCATTGTTGTTGTTGACTTTAATGACTTTGACGGGACGTGTTTCGACAAATGCCAAGACCTGACGATGAGTTACACTTAAATTGTCATCAATTTTTCTTTCTTCTTTTATTTTGTGTAGGCGAGGGAAAGGCGGTGCAACCGACAAGCTTGCTCTTATTCAACCAGCTCTCTTAGAAAATCACTCACCATGACCATTGGCATGACTCCGTTTTTCTTTACGTCATCTTTGCAAGTTTCGATTTCGATCACAAACTTGTTTCATTTTCATCAATAAGTTACATGGTAAATGAATAATAACAGTCAATTAAATGTTAAAACTAAGTTTCATTGAAAAAAAAAAAACTTTGATTAATTATTTGTTATGAAGCATAGAAGTTTTTGGTTTATTTATTTATCCAAGTTTCGTAACTATTTTAGAAAACCGAAAAGAACATTTTAAACCTATAAAATCTAAAGATAGGATTCAAATGAGCCTGATAAGCGTGAGCATATTACTTTCACATTGTGTAGAGCTGTTTGAATAACTGTACCTTGATGCGCTCGTGAAAATGCGTATAACTGCGTTTAAGATTTGAGGTCTGATTTGAGTAATCGTGCGCGCAGACTCGAGAAGCCTCCCTCTGTGGGGTAGAAGCCCGAGCGAATTAGTCATCCGAGTGCAATGTTAAAGCGAAGCTATATATTTTTGTATGCAGTTTAGTTGTTTCTTGATACGCAATTGAAACTGATTGTTTTGTTGATAATTGTTTGTTGTTACTGAGTGTTAATTACTGATGACATTGAACTGATCCAAAATTTATCAAATGGGTAGGACGGAAATGTCAAAAACGCTCAATGCTTATAGAATGTGAGTAGAACGAATTCGTTTATTTTGGGTTTGTAATTAAAACAAAAAATGAAACATTGAAAGAATGAGAAAGTGGCAAGGTATTTGGTAAATGACTGTAGGCAAAGAAATTGGTCTTGAACATTTGCTCACGGACAAAAATGAAAGTAAACATTTTCGATGAATCAGCGGCGCGCGATCGATCGAATTGTTGATGCTCGCACATGGCATAAGTATGATGATGTTGGGCGCGTGCGCCGCGTTATTGAGCCATTGCGAGTCGATGCGACTCTGACGTGATGGGGTAAGTTGTTGTCAGCACCAATTTTTCGTTTCTTTTTTTTTTCTTGACAATCGTTGATCTGTCCACCTGGCTACGAAAGACTTTCAAAAGTGAATGTTCAGTTGGGGTCAACTTGATAATGGTTTTGTTGCAGCAAGAAAATAGAGAACATTGGCAGAATGACAGCCATGACTCAGGAAGAAATCATAGCTGGTGCCCGCACGGTTGCTCAAGGCCTGGAGGCTCTGCTGGTTGAACATGGCAGCCTTCTACAGGGTCTGCAGTCGCAGGAAGCACCAGCTGCACGCGACAAGACAAGTTTGTTGTCAAAAAATATTGAGATGATTGAATTGGGTGAGTAAGAGAACCAAAAATCGAATTATTTGTGTATAGTTAGTTCAATTTAACGATAAGTAATTGTGATTTGTAATAATGATTGGTAATATGACAGGTTTGGGGGAGGCTAAGGTGATGATGGCACTAGCAAGTCATCTTCAGATGATAGAAGCTGAGAAACAGAAATTGCGTGTCCAAGTTAAGAGACTGTGTCAGGAGAATGCTTGGCTTAGAGACGAACTTGCTGGCACGCAACAAAAGCTGCAAGCAAGTGAGCAAACGGTAAGCAAGCAGACAGGCTTTTGTTTTTAAGGGAAAGAGGAAAAATTGTCGTTTCATCTTTGGATTATTCTTTTTTGTTTAGGTAGCACAATTGGAAGAAGAGAAAAAGCATATAGATTTCATGGCAAGTATAAGACAGTACGACCCAGATCCGCCAGCCGAAGACGAGAATAACAAGGATAAGCCTAAAGATGACCCGGTTGTTGACCTATTCCCTGATGATGAGGTAGACGAGCGAAACAGTAAGTGATTGAAAATGATAATGAGTTTAGCAACAGGCTTCAGTCCAGTGTTTTAATTTGATAATTAACTTGTATGTTAATTTGATGATATGTTAATTTGACGAATTGAATCGCAATTAAAGTTAAATTATACATTTTTGAATGATACACGAAATGTTCTGATTTCAAATAAAAACATCATTTTTGTTTAATCACGATTCTTAATCACTGAATTATTGTTTGCAGCAACCTCTCCGACCCCACCATCACAATTTGCACAACAAGTGAACGCGGGATATGAAATTCCAGCTCGTTTGCGCACGCTGCACAACCTGGTGATCCAGTACGCGAGCCAGGGTCGTTACGAAGTCGCCGTGCCTCTGTGCAAACAAGCCCTCGAAGACCTTGAGAAAACTTCCGGCCACGACCATCCAGATGTCGCCACTATGCTTAATATCCTAGCGCTCGTCTACCGCGATCAGAACAAGTACAAGGAGGCCGCGAATCTGCTCAACGACGCGCTCTGCATCCGCGAGAAAACCCTTGGCGAGAATCACCCGGCTGTCGCGGCAACCTTAAACAATCTCGCCGTGCTGTATGGCAAGCGCGGCAAATACAGGGACGCTGAGCCCTTGTGCAAGAGGGCTCTTGAGATCCGAGAGAAGGTCCTTGGCAAAGACCATCCGGACGTCGCCAAGCAGCTCAACAATTTGGCCCTGTTGTGTCAGAATCAGGGAAAGTACGAGGAGGTCGAACGTTACTATCAAAGAGCATTAGAAATTTATGAAGAGAAGTTGGGACCAGACGACCCGAACGTAGCAAAGACGAAAAACAATTTGGCGTCATCCTATTTGAAACAGGGCAAATATAAGAATGCTGAAGTTCTTTACAAACAGGTTCTTACGCGTGCTCATGAGAGAGAATTCGGGGCTATTGATGGTGACAACAAACCAATCTGGCAGGTTTGTCATTGTCCTTTTAAATCGCTTATAAGTTTCATTATTACATTTCATCACATTTCAAGTGTCATTACATTCAAATTTGACTTTCTAGGTTGCAGAAGAAAGAGAAGAGAACAAACATCGAAATAAGGAAAACGCCCCATACGGCGAATACGGTGGCTGGCATAAAGCTGCAAAGGTGGACTCGCCGACTGTTACGACAACACTCAAAAACTTGGGCGCTCTGTATAGAAGACAAGGCAAATACGAGGCAGCGGATACTCTCGATGATTGTGCGCTGAGGTCCAAAAAAGAGGTAAATATCATGCTGTTATCAAAGACACGATCAATCACAGCTTTAAAAGAGCAAACTACACTCATCAATAAGAACAAAACCTTATCACATTGCAATTTCCATTATTCGATCTTGATTCGAGAATAAATAAGCTTAACAGTCTTTTGTCTTGACTTTGCAAGCAACATGTTCAGCAGGTGAGTAACCTTTCAGTAAACTTTTTTTTCTCTTTTTTTCAAACCACGTATATGTAAATTGGCACGCATGGGTATCGATATGGTAGACAAATTAACAAGTATCTCAAAGTAACTAGTACTTGTCAGCATCTTTGCTTCGATTATTCATGTGCTTTGTGGTACAAGCAAACTTGTTTATTTTCTTTTCTGTATCTATCAAGTTTACTAGTTCATACGAATAGATTGTCTATGTTGATTTAAAAAAGTGATATTTTTTATGGAGTAAAATTGAGTGATTAAAATGTAAAGTTGATATTTTTTTTTTTTTGAAAAGTAGATCGAAAAATGAATGGAAAACGTGATAACTATGTAGATTATATGATAAGTCTAACAAATGCTGAACGAGTGAATTTTCTTAGGCGATGGACCTAGTGCGGCAAGCCCACGATGATAATCGACGCGGTTCCAAATCCAGCTTGGCAAACAACGAGCATGAACTGCCAGATGAGGTGAGTCGCGTCGGACGTGTTGTCAATTCAATCACACGAAAGATTTTATTACGTTAGACGACAGAGACACTATTCCCCCATTGTTTATTCATTTTTTGTTGTAACATCAAAGGGCATTTTTTGCAAACATCTTTCGTCAGCAAAACTTATCAATTTTGTCAACAGCACAAGTTCCATTCAAAATCGGGTCAGCCAACTGACAGAAATTTGTTTACAAAAATTTCCCTTTGAGCCATCTTTTTTTTCCTCTCTTTTTTGAAATTAGTTATAGCTACAATTTGAATCTGTAATTTATTTATTTTAGTTTTTGTGTATGTTTAAAATTTTTTCTGTAAAACTTGATGATGCACTCAGTTAGCATGCCGGTGTAGTACACACCATTAGATGTCGTGTACTATTTACTTTCTCTTTTCTAATTTTGTTATTTTATTATTTGATCGCTGTAAAAGCCAGCGTTTCTGAAGCGCAGCTGCAAATGAAACGCGTGGTTTGTGCAGTAATGTTCCTCTTTTTTTTTGTCCAATTCACATTCACGGATTTGCACGATCAGACGGCCCGAGCAACGTCGACGACTGATGCACAGCACCCGAACCGAGCCGGTATTAAAAGCAAGATTTTTAACGTACTGCGCATTAACCCGAACACGTAGCCGCTGGCTCATCATCCTCGGACTACTGCTTATCTCATATTCAACCCGCCAGCTGGCCAGGATTCGTCGTTGTTATCGTCAGAGACTAATTCGTACCCTTAAATTCAATTAAATTAACCCGTGGCTCCTTTTTTTAACAACTCCGCAATTTTCTACAATTAAATTTATTCTCTATTTCATTTTCTAATTTTTTTTTTTTTTTTTTTTTTTTTTTGTTGATACTTAAAATATACACGTACATTTCCGGGGAAACACAATTTTTTTTTCCTTACAATTATACAATTAGTTCAGAAAAAAACAATTGTTCAGATATTCAGTTAATCAGATAATGCTTTTTGCCTTGAAATAGTCACAATCTACATTTACGGTGATATGAACAAAAATTGTTATTGTGATTGCGCGTTGTATATATAAGATTATATACAAAAATCATGTCTTCTTTAATACAGTTTTAAACTCTCAACACTTATCAAATCTCACAAATTTTGGAACGAACGATCTTGATTCAACAAACATGACAGATCGATTCTTAGTTTTATCTTACAATTAGTTTCCTTAATTTAGTTTCGTCAGTCAAAAGCTTTTAATCGCACGAATCGTATTTTGAAAAGATAAAAAATAAAAAAAAAAAAGAGAACACGCTCAATTTAGAATTAAAAAAAGAAAAGCTAGTATGCGAGTGTGTGTACGTGTGACTGCTGTGTCACACGAAGAGAAAAAGTTATACCTAGTTTGTAAATGTAAATTAATTTTACGGTTAGTTAGTTATGGCAAAGTAATATTTATATATGTATAATCATGTTACAAAACGCTCGAGGCATATAGAAATGTTTTTCGTTGAGTTGTCTAGCATTGACGATGATTATCTTAGCACTAATGATGATTGTTTCCATTTGAGACCTAGACGACTCGTCGTCGCGCATTTTGTATTGATCTTTTTGGCAAATTTTGTTCACTTCAAACTTTATACATAGCTTATAAATTAAGTGTGCAAGATAACTATTTACCAGTGCCTTTGAGATATCCGAATAAATTATTTTCTAACGAACAATAAACAAATCAACAATTGTGAAATTTGTTTTGATAAGGCTAATTTTTATTCAACAAAGTGAATAAAAAGTTTTTCGCCAAAGACACGTCAAATTTATTTACTTTAGATCGTAGGACTTCATTAGAGATGAGAGTTTTTATTTAGAAATCTGTGATTTAAGAAATACAAGACTGTATACCTAATAGAGCCCCAGCACGCAATTGTGTTTAACATTATTTAATGTCTTGGACTTGAAAAAAAAGAAGTTCTTTTCGCTTTTGGTTGTGAGTGGTTCGATGGATTTTAAAGGACGACCGGATGAAGATCGAACACAAGTTGGGTAGGAAGCAACAGGTGCGTACGAACAACTTTGCCTTCTTACTTACTATTTTAATTTGACATTATCAAAATCGAAATTTCCGCGCAGTCATTGAATAGACTATTGTCATTTGTTGTAGAAGATGAGATGTTTAGTGGTAGTTTGATCATTTGATCTAAGGACTGGATATATGTTTGTTGTGTATTATTTGTGATGCATTTGCTTGACTGACTGGTCCCCTACGCAATGTGTTTGGTATAGCTTTTGTTCAAAGTTTAGAGTTAGTCACAATCCATTGTTTTAAGATCTGTCGTTTATCTAATATCTTTCAGAAGTGATTGTCATGATTCTAATCCAAACCTGACAGTCATTTTAAGTGGATGAAAAACCATACGCTTTTTTTGGATTTCATTTTTACCTCAACTTATGTTTGTCTCAAATAACTCAACTAATATGAAAGAAAACAAATTCAACTAATATCATCAAATTTGCAAGTCCATCCTCCGTTTTGGAAGTAATATGAAAACGAAACGTTTGATATACCCTTTCAATTATTTTCTACTTCTCGGATCAGAAAAAAAAAATACCAGCGAGAAAGGGTTTAACAACAAAGCACTTTCATGAAAGTGTGTTAATGGATTTTATAATTGTTTTATGTTGCAGGAGCGAATGCGATCGGTTCGTGCGCAATGAACGATGAGTGAAGCAAGTATATGGCCTCCCGATAATTATTTCTCTCGGAAACCTTGACGGACGTCCAAAACTTGAACTTGAATTTCTTTCTCATCACCGGCACATTCCAACAGCTTTTGATCATGTGATTCGGACTGAGTACCAAAAACATAGATTCCACCTTTTGCAAAGTTGAATATTATTAATTTCTTTAATCATTGTGTTGTTCACTTTATTTTTTTTGTCAATGAAAAGAACCATTATTATTTCACAGTATCGACTTAAAGCATAACATTTTTGGAGACGAATCTGAAAATTATTTATAAAATATTTATTTGAATAATTGTAATGTAGAAATAAGTATTTGAGTTAAAAAATGCGTCAATATCAGCTTGGAAAATTGATATAGGCACTTTACGCGACAAATGTGAAAAGTCTTCGATGCGACTCGACATTTTCAACATCTATATATGCTCTAATTACATTGGAAAAGTTTTTTTTAATCGTCGCTTGTAGCTACTCCAAATGCTACACTCACTGCGGGACAGTATAATTAAAACACAATGGGGATAAAATCTAATTGAATCATGAATTATTTGATAAATTTAATTGGTGTGTCATTTAAAAATCTGTAAAAGCAAACACTTGTTTTCTCTGTATATTCAATTGTTATTGCCATTTTATACAAATAAATGAATTTGCACTTGCTTTCTTAATAATTTGTACTTTTGTAATCCAACAGATGTATAATTTTAAGCATTACAACAAGAATTTATGCCCCAAAAAGAGAGATAAAAAAGGTCATCAGACGTACTATGTATCATACAACGATTTGCAAATTGTTCACAACTTTGCACTGTCTGTTATACAAACTGTTGCAATAGCGCGTAAATGCCATTTGTAATCGACAAATCGCGCGATGTCAAACGACAGATGAAAAATTTCATTTTTTAAATTCCATAATTATGTTGATATTAGTTTTACCATTGTAAATGACATTGTTGAAATCGTAACTATCAGTATTTATTCAAGATATAATTTGTTGAATGATAACAATATGTCAGACGCGAAACAAAAAATATAATGAAATACATAAATTTGACAAAGACTGTGTGTGCAATGAGCATTTTTGTGGCTTGTCAAATGGTGCGCGCCAACTTTAGCTGATATGGAAGTAATCAAGTTTGAGAAAACAAAACTGAACAACAAAGATTAGTAACTCGATAGCGATGCGTGCTTTACAAATTGCCTTTTTAATAACTTAAGAATTGGTGTCTCTCGCGCTGCCGAATCTGCGAAATCTACATAAATTTAAAAGTCGCATGTATTATTATTATTAACTCATACGAACAGATGGAAAACTAACTAACATAATAATAATAAGTATACAAAATGGAAAATGAGCGCGCGCGGTGTAATTATCACATGACGAGCACATGCATAGCGAATATTAAAAAAGCATTCACCGAATGTATATTTTACTATAAACCAGACAGCCAGATAATTACAAATTATTATGTTGTGTACACATCTGATTTAAGCGTACCAATCATTTATGAAACAAAAATACAAAAACTCGCACCTGAGAGCTCTTATCTATTCGGCTCAGATTCATGTAATTGTCAAATAGCTCTCCCCTCCCTTTTCTTTTAATTCCAATCAAAAAGCCGCCAAATGTGATAAAATTAGATAAGGTAATTAACACTACATAAGAGAACAAAATTTACATCACGCGATTGGACTCTTATGGCTCTCAGATGCGCACTGTTACCCAAGTTTGTAGCGATAATATGCTTTGGTTTGTACAATAAACATTTCATCTTATCTAACGGCGCTTTGATTTGCCATTCACCTACAAAATTGTCACAATCATTTATTTTACAAATTTTATACTTATAAAAAAAACTAATTCATATTCATCTCATCCGAGCCACTTTTTTTTCGCGTACGATCGAATAAGCGCCTTCAATCGGTCGTAATATTTCGAGCCGGGCTGACCCAAGATCAAGTTTTTTATATCACTCGTGTCTGTGTCCTTGTCGACATCAGTAGTCAAGACTTTCAACATGAAGATGCAATGCACGAACTCGATATTCGCATCCTTGGTGAGCTGTTGATCGAATGCGTTTCTTGAATACGGCGAGGTGTCGCATCTCATTACTTTCAATCGTCGTGTGAATTCGTCATAGTAAAGATCAATGAGCTCTTGGCAATGGCTCTCCTCGACTTTGACATTCAGGCTCACTGCCAACAGGAACACGAGTTCCCTCAGAGGGCTCAGATAGAGATAATTTTGAAAGTCGATGAACTTGATGTCGTCGACCTGGTCGTCCGGGTTCTTGCGGAAAAGAAAGTTGTTCATCCAAAAGTCCGAGTGAACTATGGTAGCCCAGGGCTCGGGTGCCGGACCATACAGAGAATAATCCCCCAGGTTGTTTTTCAGCTGTATCTCTCGGCAAACCTTCGCGTATTTGTTCATCTCCGGATCGGCTTCTATCAGCGCGATAATGTCTTGGATGACATCTGGGATATCGCGCTTAAAAGTCATACACTTTGCACAACTTTTGAACACTTGGAAACGTTCTGGTTCGTGTTCCCTCATCGCTATACCCAGCACGTGAAATCGTGCAATTGCACGAACCGCCACTTTTGCATGCTCCAGATCGAGTCCTAAACAAATCGTTTCAATTGTATCAATATCGTTGCAACTTTATTATTAATCAAGATGACAATGAAAATTCTCAGTCTATTAGCAAGATTATATTTTTGCAGAAATCAATTTATCATCCGTCGTGTTATAATCTTTTTGTTTTTTTCCTTCAGCTGCAAGTGTCAGAGATTTTTTTATAGACAATTTTGAAATAATGAGAATGAAAAATTTGTGCAAATAAGGCGTCGGACAAGTGATAAATGTTGAACAAAACTGAGTTATAAATATGTATTAACACAACACCATGCATTTTCAGATATAAAATGTTTACATTCGTCACGAATGCAATTATGATTGGATTAATGAGAATCACTGATTATTCGAACTAACATCGACGTGAATAATTGTGCAAGAAAATCGTTATCGGACTGACAAAATTGGTAGAGTGAAAAAAAAACGATCAGAGTCTAACGGAGGAAATGAAACGATGAAATTACCAATCTTTCTGTCCACAATATAAAATCCTCTTTCCTTCAAGTCTTCGAGCAAAATCACCGCGTCATCGTCAACTTGATTCAGCTTGTCATCGAGAGACAGTCTGGCTCCATAAAATTTCGGCAATACGTCAAACACCGGTTCGATTGCAAACTTCCTCTCGAGCTGTTGGTAAGCCGGAAACAGTTGCTCGTAGAAGAATATCTCTTTCGGGACGGTATAACTGCAGTCGAACATCTCCCTTTGAAATTGCGTCGAGGGTAACATCTTGGCGATGAGATGTAGCTGTTGAAAGGGTGCATTGCGAACTGTAGCGTGCACCTTGAAAATTGTGCTGCCATAATTTTCACCGACGGGCACACAAGAGCGGGCATCTACGTTGTCAACGATCAAACTTTCAAGTTTGAGAGAACGCCGAAGAAGCGACTGTAGTTCTCGGAGAACTGGCGGCTCGGCGTGCTGCATTGCTGATGATCGCACTGACAACTGAGATAATCCGCGCGAGCCCACTTTTAGACTAGCTGCTAGATATCAATCAGTTATGTAATATCCTCGTCGTTCCACCTTGCTCTGAATCGCAATTCGCTCAATTGCGTATTGTCACATCGGAAAATTTACTTTCAACCCCCTATTAGGACAAGAAGACAGCTAGTCATCAAACAGATCATATAGATTGATTGAAAAAAAAAAAAATAAATAAAATTCATAGATGCTCAATTTGACGTGCAATTATATGCTATGAATTGTGACCCAGTTACCTCGAAAGATACTGCTTTCCAGCATCAAGAAAAATATCGTCTGTAGCATAAACCTGCTTTTGTCTTGATGATTTGCTATAGTTCAGTGAGAACCGGATTCGCGAAGTGATGCACAATGCATAAGATGGGTTTTACGATTTTGGTCGACCCTCTAGGGACTAAGACTAGACTTATTCCTATCTATTCTTTTTACCATTGATGTTCCAAACAAGAGGTCGATTTCGGTTTCGATGCACGTCGCTGTGTACGATTTATAACTCTATGCTTTTATGGTCGCGCATTTATACAACAATTTAACACTAAATGAAGTATAATTTTTCAATGTCGCAATGGAGACGTAACTCCATTTCTATTCTTGTAATAGAGATGAAAAAGTGATTCTTAATTGCTCAATTATATTAAATTGTTTTTTTTTATTTCTATTTACTGTGACCAAATTCAGATAAAAAGCAAATTCGATCAACCCGTGAGAAATACTTCAAAAGTGACAAAACATTAATTTTTTTCTGAAAGATATTGAAATATTTTATTTCATCATTTGTCGTAATTTTACAGTTTTTACATACAAATTATGCATAAGTCAAACAGCATGTTATTTGTTGCACAAATTTTGGTTTTTATAAAAAATTGTTTTCGACATTCAAAAAGTTAACGGAAAAATTATATTACTATGAAATAAAATGTTGTCCATAGGTTAAACAACTTTGTGCAACCTGTTAAGTTGCAATTTTTTATAGTAGTTATAAAAAACTCAAGAGAAATATGGCCAAGTTTATGTTAATAGTTTAAACAACCTCTGGCGCTTCTTCTACAAGTTTACTGTGGATGTCCCAAAGATTCTGAAATAAATCAAATTAAAAAAAAAGAAGAAAAAATTAATTAGTCTCGGTATTTCTATTTAAAACTTATGTTAAAACGATGGTTATTACTCAAAATTACTTTAAATTTATGCGTGAGGTCAAAAGATAGATTTATTGCTTAATAAATGATTACTTCAATTGTCATCTACTTTTGCAATTAGAATCATTATTTTTTCATAAAGATACTATTCAGAGCATGAAATAGAAGATGATGACGAATAAAAAAATGATACGTTGAATGGACATGCACGCTGATTGAAATAGATGATTGAAAGTGGTTTCTAAGAAAGTGGTCATGCTAAGAATGTTATAACTCAATATAGCTACCGTTTCCAAGCTTTTATATACGCTGGTTACCGTTCGTTCCTTCTTCAATTAACCTGCGATGAACTTCGCTGAGGGCCTGAAGAGCGTGAAGAAATAAGATAGCAGCGGTAAGATAATTATGTTAAGACAACCGGTACCGATAAATTAGCGTTCAAGTGTGAGTGCAAAACTACAATGTAAAATTTTGTTTGCAACCAAAAATATAATTAAATCATCCGGTTAACAATCACCTTGAAATATTTGACGGTTTTGACACGTAGTTCGAGAGTGGCGTCTTCGTCACAAATAATGAGCGTTCTCGGATGCTGTTGGAACGCCGAGACCGTCCACATATGGTTGACGCCTTCCTCGATGGCTTTGTAAAGGGCGAACGCTTTATGAGAGCCTGTGATAAGAATCAAGACCTCCTTTGCGTCCATTACAGTGCCAACGCCTACTGTCAGAGCTTGTTTCGGTACTTTGCTCATGTCATTGTCAAAAAAACGAGCATTTGCCTCGAGTGTGTCTTGTGCCAAAGTTTTGACACGCGTTCGGGAAGATAGCGATGATCCAGGCTCGTTAAATGCAATGTGACCGTCCGGTCCGATACCTAAAACAACATTTTCGCTTAGTTGTGCAACAATATTTGTTTATAAATTATATTTGTTATAACTCATTATGCAACCTCCAATAAAAAGTTCGACTCCTCCAGCTTGCTTGATCTTCTTCTCAAAATCGTCGCACTCTTTAACAAGATCCTTTACGTTGCCATCGAGAATATGCACGTTTTTTGGGTCGATGTCAATGTGTTTGAAAAAATTTTCATACATGTAATAGTGATATGATTCCGGATGATCCCTTGGTAAGTCAACATATTCATCCATGTTAAACGTCTTAACATATTTGAACGATATCTTGCCGGCTTTGTAGTACTCAATCAACTTTTTGTACATCCCCAATGGTGTACCACCTGTGGAACAATAAAAAATATTTAAAACTCATTATACTATCAACTTTCAGTAATTTTGAACATTTTTTTTTTTTTAATAATTACCTGTGGGTAAACCGAGAACAAAATATCGGTCCTCGTTTGGAGCGAAATCTTTGATCCTTTTGAGAACATATTTTGCAGACCATTCTGAGACATAGTCAACTGTATCACAAATCACTAGACGCATGATTTTGTTTTTCTACAGCGAACCAAAGCTGAAATAAGCCATCATTGTTAGTCGGTAATAAAACACTGATTCTGAAATGGATAATTTATTGAGATATTACACCAGTGACATTATCAGTTACCATTATCATTATTATCCATAAACAAGTCTTATCAAAAAATGTACACCCAATAGATTTGGACGAAACAGCTTTTTATAATGTGGTTAATAAAATTATTTTATTTATGATACAATTTTTTACACTACTTTATACATTTAATTTTCATTATTTTTTTTTAGTGATTCACTCTTTATCAAACCAACTCAATTGTTTGGTTGAACCGCAGCTTATCGGTCGTTTGTGAATAAAAAAAATGCCAGAACAAAAAAGATTCTTCCCCTATCATTGAAACAACAAAAAATAAAATTGAATAATTTTAATGGAAGGATGTAAGTTGAATTTCTAGTTTATGCAAATAAATATTTTACATGATGAAATATTAAATATAAAATGTAATGATATGACGGTAACGTTATGTTTTTTGCTTTTTATGATGATTTTGATTTAATGGCTACTTAAAACTGATGGTTAATTTGAAAATAATGCATTGGGTACTTACAGATAAATGAATATAAAAACTAGAAAAACGGGAGCAAAAAATGCAGCAGATTTGTACTTCTGTATGTAAGAAACACGTCTGACAGCAAACCGTCCAATGCGCGGCAATATTCGTCGAAGCAATATATATTATTTTCAACTAGTGTTCATTGACCTCGAAGTCGACTGATCTTGGCACAATATGCAAATGTCGGAACAATTAATGTTTTGCAACATCAATTATTTGTCACACTCTCTACCTTCTGTGATTCTAAAAAAGATGTTGAAGATTAATTTGCGATTTCAACTTACTGTTAAAATATAATCTATCACAAAAAGCTAGCCGGCTACTTTAATACTACTTTACCCTACTACTTTAATATTTTGATCATGAGATACCTAACCTCACTGGGTGGCAGCGCGCAAAAAAAAAAAACTTTTCTCACTCGACTTTTTGTCACTAAACTTTGTTCCAATCTTTTAATCGGACATTCGACCTTGAAAAATTATTTCCTGATATCGGCAATAAATAATTTATGAATTAAAATTCATTAAAACAGTGGCTCGGATGATTATTTATCCATGTAGTGATAATCATTTTTTAAAAGAGAAAATTATTTTGTCCGAACATTTTTTAGTATTTGATACTTTGAAAAGGAGTAGTCAATTTGAAACAACGTTAAAGGAATTAAAAATGGGTGATAAAATCGTTCATTTCTATTTATTCACGTTGATTGTTTAGACTTTGGGTTAACATTTAGACTTGGGTCGGAAAAGAAAAATAAATAATAAATGAATAAATAAACAATAGAATAATAGAATAGTAATCAAGGAATTAAGCTAAACACTCAAACATTTTTGAATGGTTTTAAAATTCCCGCGCATTTTTGATTGGCTGATTCCGTCTTTCTGGAAGTGATAAAGCGCCCTCTGTCATTTGATTCAAAATAGCATTCTGAAGGATGCTGGAGTACTAACTTTTAACAACCCTTTTAAGTTGATAAAAAATGTTGACAGAAAAGACAGAAAAAGCGTAGGAAAGACGATTTCCTGCAGTTTTGGAAAATCGCCGCCATGATGTGATCGAAACGAACGGTCGGCGTTAGTTCATCGCGGACCGCCGCAGGGGTCGGATGCCTGATGCCTACGTTCTTAAATTCTATAGCTTTTTAGGGTACCCATTTCACCTAAACTCGGTAATATTCTTAAACATTTATTGTAAATGATTAAAATTAAAGAAGGGCAAAGGGGGTAAACATGCGGCCATTGTTGGCACCCATTGACGCAGCAACCCTTAATCATATCCGGTTATAGCCGCGAAATCTTCGACTAATATTCATAATTTCATTGATATTTTTCACTGAGCATCAATTCTGGACATTACTGTGCATTTATTTTTTTGATTAAATTAACAACTAGCTGGAAATAGTCAACAAATAAAAAATGAAAAATTGCCAATTGTTGGCGTCAGTTGCAAATTTTGTAATATGACACCGTTTTTGTCTACCAATTGCATTATATTTCTGGGAACTTTTTTTACATAACGCAACACCTTTTCAAAGGTTTTTTTAAATTGTATTATTTTTATTAGAACCAATTAAAAACAATGAATAGTTTGACTTTATTATTTATTATTTATTAATTATTTTAAAAGGGAGGCAATATGTCGTCCATTGTTGATATTTCTCGATCATCCATTCGGGGATTATTTTAAGATGATATAAATAGGTGGTTTTTTAAAACAACAAGTCAAGGTCAAAAGGTCACAATATTGTTTTCACTGAAAAAATATATCAGGTGATCCTTATTTTTAGTTATTATTTTTAGTTAGTTTAGAAAACAATTGTCTGATCTTCTGATCTTGGCTTGTTTTTGTAAACAAACCGGTAATTTTTTTGTTATCACGGCTAATTATTGATGGCAAGGTTTATGACATCTTGGGACGTGCATCAAAATCGCGAGTGCCGTATTTTCAAGTGCGTATTAATGCTTGTCGCGTGTGTAATCGAAATTTCATTCGTAAAAAGTATATGTAGTGTCGGGGTGTTCGCGATTGTGTGCCAATTGTGACGTCATCATTTTCAAACGCTCTCTGCCCAATGTTGCCCTGCTACTTATATGATTTCCGGAGGTTGTAAGTAATTTAATCAACTGTTAATATTTAATTAAGACTCAATCGATTTCAAATGTTCAATACTAGCTAAGCGGGTAAAAGTAACGAAATTTAATTCGGTTTCGTTCAATCAATATATTCGAAGTATTATTTCACTGAACTTGATTAAATTGCATTCTTTTTTTTTTAATATGAACATGCTTATTTACAAAAGTAAAATACATATATATATATATATGTATATTTATATATATATCTTATAATCTATTGTTTAATATATCATATGTGTCATCATTGATACAATAATTTCTATATACATGTCTTATACATAGTTATAATTGATTAATTGTATATATAATTACATTCTATTTCATATATGCAGTCAAATGTTCGCCAGTTGAATAAAGAAGTTTGATAAGGCAAAAGGCGCGCGATTCATGTTCGTCTTTCGTTTTATAATTCATTATATGTTAACTTTCTTGAATATCAAGAAATGTATACTTTCTTTCTTTCAACGATTTTTTCTGTCGTTTATTTAATTCCGCATCAATACAAAACATTTCCTTGTTTTCATAATGAATATATTTTTAAAGTAAAACATTGAATGATCCGTCGAGATTTGAATTCAACTTTATGCATCGCCAGTTTCACTTTCTATCGGATAATTTTATAACACAACTATAAAATTTTTATGTACAATTAACATTTGTCAAGTGCATTTTTCAAGTGCAGATTATTATTACATCAGCAGAGAAAGTTTATTATTAGTTACACATACACTGTGAAACTTGTACCAAAATTTGTTTCTTCTCATACAAAGCGAGTTAACTCGTAGTTTTTCTTCTTTGTGCAAAGCATATTAATTAATACTGTGCCATTATACTTTCCTCTTGTTTGTCCTAGATTTAAATTTGTTGTTTCCGTCCAATTTCGTATAAATAAGATCTTGATTGCTACAAGATCAATTGAAATGGAACAAGCTACAAAAGCGCCTTGCTATATTGCTTTGCAATATACAATTTCTGAGCATAGAAAGACAAGTTTATAAAAAAATAAGCACGAGTTTCACAGAAGTAGAGTTCTCTTCTTGTTTAAAACGTTTCTGAAAACGAATTGTCGGTGCTTATATACGTATATTTTTAGTGATACATATTTACAAATATATAACGGTTCAAATAGTTAATAAATACTTAAACGATTTTGCACAGAAAAATAAAATTGTTTTAAGCACATTTAAATCGTCTTGGCAATGGTATGTACGTTGTCAATGAATAACACATTTTTCGAGTCACGGTATAAATTAATTATTACCTATATGTTTAAGTCAAGAAGTAAAAATGCTTCTTTTTCATTCGCTTATTAAAAGATCGTACTAATCATACAGCTATTTTTTCTACTACTAATACTATTTAGTATCTATAAACGTACAGAATTACAATATGTTTACATTTGGTGGTAACTTAATAAAAGCTCATTCATATGAAAAAAAAAAGGAAACAAATGTTTACCAAACTAAGATGAACAAACTCGTTTCCTTCATCTCAATAGAACAATTTTACAAAAGTACATTGACGAATTGTAACTTACTAAATCTGACTTCGAGTTTGTTTCCTCTTATACACTATTAAAAAGTGAATGAACTCTGTATATAGAGAGATATAAGTACTTCTTATGTACAAGTGCGCGGAGTTTAGTGCAAATATATAAAATACATCACGTCGTCGTTCTTTTTTTTGTTTGTCAGTGTGAGTGAATCACGATCACATCGAAATTAAGTTTCGTCTCTTTAATGTTCTCTCTTGGTATTAGTCTAAACGTTGGCCATTCATTTGGAACAGGTGCAAGTCATTCAACTACAATCCGTTTAAATAATCGCCGTTGGACGCGCATCTGAACGATGAGTCGGTGTATTACAAACTGTTGCAAAACATCTTTCCACCTCTCTCGGCCGCCAGAAGTTGATCAATTGGATTTGTCATTTCTCTATCGGACTTGTGAAACGTATGACAAATGCCTACGCAATTATTCGCAATTCATAATAAGTAAACACTAAAAATACTTCTCGCGTGAACTAATTACAAGAAAAATAAAAAGAAAACTATATAGTCTACTGCGTAATCCAGTTGTTAGAATTTGTTAGCTTCAAAAGTGAACAGTGTCAGCGTCTAAAATTAATTGTTGGCCTGTTCCCTTTCGGCTCAATCATGTAAACTAGTTTACTCCCAATAACATGAGTCTTACAAAATAAATAACACGATTGGTTATCTGCGAGCATATAACCGTTCGGCAGTTGTCCAGATGTACGATAAAAACGACATCTTAAATGAAAAAAAAAAGTTGTGCGCTTGTTAATTAATTGAATGGAACTTCCACACATCCATTGGTAACTCTTCAAGATGTAGTATACAAAACAACATAACTCGCATTCACGTAAATAAAGCTTTCGAGTCATCACAGTATCATAGAGTCACGTCATGCAACAACATTCGAAGGATCGCACACAACTTTGTTGTTGTAAAGATAAAAACAAAGTGCTATTCAGAGGCACAAGTCAAAATATCTATCTCGTACCGGTTGTTGAAAGTAAAGCATGGTTGTTAACAGTTGTTGTCATGGGTAGGAACGGGTTCTCGCGGTTTGATAAATGGCACGAAGCCCCAGAGCAGCGCTCCGCCGGACAGGATGAGCCCGAGGATCGTAAAGATGGGCCCGTAACTGCCAATGCTCTCGTAGATGATACCACAGATCGGCGGTCCAATCAGTTGGATGATGCCATTCACAAAGAGTGATATGCCATAGGAAGAGGTGAGTTTCTCTTGACCCAACATGTCCGCCATGATGACCGTTGTGATACCCACGTAAACTCCAGAGGCGAGACCGAATATGGCGCAATAAAAAGCCACCATCGCATAGTCCGTTGCAAATGGCAAAATCGTCAAGGCCACGCCAGACAAGAAGAGTCCTCCAACGAAGTACCAGTGCTTCGGGATGAGGTTCAGGTCCGACAGCGAGGAGCCTCCAATTCTTCCAGCGAGGTCCAGGATTGACACAATTGATAGGAGAAGGGAAGCTGCGTCTTTGCTGAATTGCAACCCGATGGCGTAAGCTGGTAGCAGGATGACGAAATTTGTGTAGCTCACCGCGTTAGTGGAATTCGAGATTAGGATCACGAGGTACAAGGGATCTTTCAGCAGACTCATGTCGAAAAATCTGTTAATGAAAATAAAACAGTTTGTAGTGTTCGAAATAAGGGCTGATGAAAATGATGTTTTACTTTGAACTTACTTGTTGGTGTTGGATTCTTTGTCAGGTGTCTTGCGGAATGTATTCGATATGGCATTCAGTGTCAAGTTTTTCGTATCCTCCGCAGGGATGATCGAGAGGGTGCTCCCATGAAACGGCGTGGCGACATAATTCAACGACTTGATATTACCAGCATTGTTATTACCGGCTTTGCCTCTAAATGAATTCCTATGTTTGCCATCATTGTACAAGATCGGGGTGCTATGCATTTGGCTCGAGATTTCTCGTCCACTGCCGGTGATCGAGACTTTGTGCGTACGCCATTGCATCGCGTGATTTTTGTAATTCTGCAGAGCTATGCTAGAGGCACTTTTCGGCAGTCCCGCGTTCGTCACGACGCCGCTGTTGTTGTTTTCATTGTTTTTGGCGCTCGGCGGTTTTGATATGGTTGATGCGATTGTCGACGGTACGGCAACAGTAGTGTCTTCGGACTTGTCTAGCGACACTGGTTCCGTCGCTACATTACTATGATTGATCTTACGTTTTATCATGTGCTTCTCTACTGGATCGTACAGCAAAGCACCAGCCCATACGTTCAACGTTACTGCTCCCATTATTAAAACTGCTCCTCTGCAAGAACATAGCCGATAATTGATATCAATTAAACATTATTTTATAATTCACTATTTTATTGACTTGAAACAAATGATACCTGTAGCCGTAAATTCGTAAAAGATATCCTAAAATTGGAGGTAAGATGATGGAACCCATCGCGCTGCCTGAGATGCAGAGGCCATTAGCAATACCTTTGTATCTGTTGAAATAGGATGTGACTATGTACACGGTCGGTGGAAAAGACAGGCCGGCTCCTGCTCCGACTAAAATTCCATAGCTGAAAGAAACCATTTGATGTTATATGCAATTTCAGTACCATCTTGAATGAATGATGATCCTTCAGAGTCGATCTATGATATTAATGTACAACCACGAAATGATGAATTGAGTAAATTTATCGTTACCTCACGCATAAATATCCCACCGATGTTGCAAAATAGCTCGACATCATCCCAACGGCAGCGAACGTACCACCGATCAACGTAACCGTCCGATAGGAATACTTCACCGACAGGATACTTGACAGAGGACCTGAAACGATATCAACGTGTTTTTATTGCAATTTCAATAGAATAGTTGAAAATGTACTTTTAATAACAAGACGCGAACCTAACGAGCTGTATAAGAAGTAACAAAGGGCCGGGATCCAAGCAGCTGCTGCTGGCGACGCTTCAAAAACTTCCAAAAATTCGACGAAAAGAACTCCGAACGATTTGATTGTTCCTGGTATCAAGATGTTGACCATCACAGCTGCTACTAAAACGAACCATCCCCAGCCTCCGTCTGGCACCACCAACTCATACTCTTCTTCTGCTTTTGGTTTTTGCGCTACATCTGCAAAAACAATTCAAAATTAGATACATTCATATTTGAGACTTCCATGTGTCAAGCTGATTTCTAACGAACTCTGACCATGCAGACGTAGTAAACTCTTTTTGTCTCGTTTCTCAATTACATTTCTTAGCTAGAATAAACCAGAATTTTCTGCCCGTTAATTAATTTATCTCTTCTATCATTCGTGATGTAAATTCATGCTAGAACATTTGGCCGGGAATGTCGTACACCACTTTTTAGACAGTTTTTTTATCGCACTTTATTTTACGATAAATTTTTAATTTCTTATTTTTTTTTTTTTTTTTTTTTTTTGATAGCTTTCGTGAAGATTCGATAGAAGATTTGATTCTTACAATTTGATAAAATATTTTTTATTGAATGCTTCCTTCTATATTATTATCAATAATCGTTTCATTGAAAAGATGAAACAAAATTAAAAAAACGTACCACCAATCGTAAATCTCTTTCAGTTTCTGTTCATTTTAATTGAACACATTTATCTGTAACTTTTGATATGAGCGCCTTTTGATTAAAACTGCATCATACACCGCCTCCCCATTCATCTGCTAGTCGACTATTTATTTATTCTTGATACATCCAAAGCATCAGTATATTGCGCTTTTTTACAACCAACAAAAAATAAAAATAAAATAAATAGCACTCCTTGACGTAACAAAATTAATATTTTAAGATCATATACGTCAATCAGCCTCATTGGGTTTTTTTTTTATTTCTATTTCATATTTTATTCATACTGGTAGATTTATTGGTTCATTACAATAGTCTAGCGCAAAAATGAAAAAAAGGAAAAACAACGAAAACGAAAAAACAAAGGAATCACGTTCTGATTATGGAGAGTAAGGTCAGATCATTAACGTTGAAAGTGCAAGGCGCGTTTGCGTGACGTCATAGCTTGGAACACGTGCTTTCTATGCACCAAACAACACGGTAGTACACGAAGCATTAAAAAACAAATCACATTTAATTGCTTTTAATTCAAAGCTTTTGTGAGTCTTTTTTTTTCTATTCATTGGACAAGTTTGACGCAAAAGTAAATTGGTCGCCTATGCTAATCTGCAACCTTGGGACAAAACGATACCAGCTGCGCGAAAGCCAAATTGTTATTCTTTTTTTCTTCTTTTATTTGAATGTGAAAGTGGAGGATAATTAAAGTGATTGTATGCATAAATATAAGATCGACTTTATTTCGTCAAACGTATGTCTGTCTGGGAATATATTTCAAGTAAATCATTGTATACGTTTATTTATGTTACTCAAATTTCGCACATATGTTTAGATAAGTAACATATACGTTTCTTTATTCTTACTTGAAATAATTTCGAGTACATGCCATACCGTTTGTCAGATGCCATTGAACTTGGATGCAAAATCAAACGTCAATTGCTCAGCAAGTTAAAATAAGTTATTATTACAAAACACTCGAACAAGTGAAAGCAATTGATAAACCGATGATGCAATTAATTTAGTGTTACGTCTGTTATCAAGTATGTGTAACACGAGTATCAAACAACTATAATATATAAACAACAAAGTTACTGCTGCATACAACAAGCTTCGTTTAAATTTCATCTCTCCAATCGTTTGTTTTTCAAGCCTGATTGTAAACTATCAAAATGTATTTACATATAGTGAAAATAACTACGTCTAATACGTAATTTGTAATCTTTACGTAACTTCCTACGTAATTTGATTACAGTAATCGCACACCGCTTTGCACATAATTGTTCATAAGGGTTATTATTTTAATGTAATCAGAAGACTTCAAATCTACTGTTTGCGGTGTTTTATTGACAAGCGGCTAATTAAAAACGTTTTGTTACAATCTTGTAAATTAACTTTTGTATTCTCTCTCTATCTCCCTTTCTCTGTTGCTTTTCGATGGCGTGTAAGAATTTCCGTTCGGTATTTTTCCGCTCAGCGGTGTATAAAGGTTGATCTTTTTTTTTTTACAAAAGCCTTGGAAACCATAGGGTGTGCGAGAATAACGCAATCTGCTAATAATCATATTTTTTGTTGGCTTCACCATAAAGGTTTTCAGAAACCAAACTAGCAAATTAATTAAATATAATAAAATCAATCCAATATCTTACTGTTGCAATTTCCGTTGACTTCCGGCTTCTTTTTCTCCTCGGCATCGTTCTGGGGGATCGGTGTGTACCCACCAACGACGAATTTGTTGTTCATTCCATTGTCCTGCTCGTGTTCGTTCGGCATTGTCACTCGCGTTTCAACGACCTGTTATTGTTATTCGTGCGTGAACGTCGTAGACGACGCTCGAGTAATTCCTAAATGATGATGAAAATGGGACTCGCCGTATAAAAGAACTTTATGTGCTACACCACGACGCGTGTTAGTTCCGCCGAGACAAAGCGTCTGAAACAAAGAGACAGTTTTAGACATTTTATTTATCGTCGCTGTGTTAACGCTATCAGTCCCAAACTATTCCGAATTATTAATCTCCCCGTGTCACTATAGTTATTCGTTACTTAATAGACATTTAACATTTTTATCGTGTCTTTTTTTTTTTCTTGCGCACAGATAATATGAACCGAACATTTTATTTGAATGAAAAAATAAAATATATTATATATTATATGAAATATATTGTACAATAAATCATAAGGTTGAATAAATATAATTTGTTCAGTGTTTTGCAAGTAATTTCACAGACGAATTTTATGTGACTGATAAAAACGAGATGCAAAGTTCTTGACCGATATATTGCGACGAGCAAAAAAGTGTCGCTGCGCGTTATCTCGTACGATGAAAATTGCTGGACAGAATTGTGCAAACAGACCGCCGCGGGAATAACAAAAATGAACGAACGCTCGCTGTCTTAATAAATATGTTGCCTAGAAAAATAATCACATGATTAATCGCGTGTGCAAACTCGGTAAATAGATCTGATTTCGCCAGTAGAAACTGGTATGAAACCGCAAGTGTTGTTTTATTTTATGACACATGCATGTGTGTTTGGTGTGTACCTTCTTCCTCAGATGCATTGGCCGGGTGCGTATGCTGCGTTTTGTCCGTCCGCCAGTCTCCCTTCTTATCCTGAAAAGACCGCAACTTCCGTCCTTCCAACATAGACAAAGCGGAGCTGATCAGTCCTGCCAAACCAAAAATCCCACGCATAAATTTACATCTCAGATACATCTCACTTACAAATTTGACCAAACAAACAAGTTTCAATGCGTCAACGAAAGTCTAGGTCTCCAATATAACATTCAGATGTGTGTGCTTAATGACGACACATCGTTTGACGTGCTAAGAACGATAACACATCTCTTAAAATAACAAAAAAAAAGACATTTTGTTTTTATCTTTCTTGTTTTTATTTCAACCTTTTTATTTTATTTTTCCAGACTTAATTTTTTATTGTTTGGTTTTGTATCCTATTGTAGTACAAATGTTTTCTTTATACATTGAAGGATAAAAACAAAAAAAGGAAAATTCATGGAGATGATAATTTAATTTTGTTCATTTTGATTTTTATTAGAATTCAATGTTTTTATGTTTGATTCTTGAACTTGTGTGAATCTGCAAATCACTGTCTGATTTCAAAGTATAACCAAAAGCATGGTCAGGGGTCAGTGGACTGTGCAACACAAAAGAAAATCGAACGAAAATAAACACCAGTCTGTTTCCTTCTCGGCCTTTTCAAAATCAAACAACTTTGCGTTACGATTGAAAATTTTTTGCCGACGTTTCACAGTGTCTACTCTTTCGCGCAGCGTACACCACTGATTCAAATGTTCATTGAATGAATCAGATAACCGCGGATAAAGATAAAGATTTTCCGTAAGAAACAAGCTAGACCAATTAGATTTCCAAATAATATATTATTCTTCTATTTGATTCACACTCCAGGAATTGCCAACATGCACTTTCACTGGCTAAAGCACTCTTTTCGACTTTCATTTTGCCACTTAAATGCCTACATTTGATGATAAAATGAACCTCTGATCCAACAAACAAACAAAAATATAACGACATTATTTAAAACTAGTTTCGTTACATGATAACATCTCAGTATAACTATACTCAATGAACAACAAACAATCTGATTATATTTTTCTCGTTCCTTTTTGGTTCCTTGTAAAAACAAATTAAGTAGAGACTGTTCCCAGACTAATAATAATCATGAAAATAATGTCGATACTCGTAGCCGTTATCGCACACTATTAGTTCGATTTGATTAAAAAAAAGCCGTTCACGCATTGTTGCCTAATTAAATGGAAGAAAAAAAAGGCGAGCGACAAAATTGTGAAACACTATATCCACGTTATCTAAACAATTTTATCGCTATTTGATCAAACATTGAGGAAGAAAGTTATAAGAATGAAGCAAGTATGTTCTATTCTATTGTATTTAAAATTTTAATAGTTCCGATGAGAAGAAGAATGAAAAGAAAAGTATAAAAGCGTACCTTTTGAACGGATAGGCGCAAATATTGGTGCGCGCTTCTAATCGAAGGCAAGCAGTTTTGCGGCACACACACTTTCATACACACACATAACCACACACAGACACACGCACACACCCACATGCAGAGGGTCAGAAGTTGTTGACATGCGTAAAACGACGGCTCGGTAAATGACCCATTAGCTGCTGCGGCGGTACATGGCATTCATCAGCGACTGTGAATTTTGGCTCGGGCTTGCAAGTGACGCGATCCGGCGACTTGTCATCGAGGGGGTTGGTCCCGGGCTGCTAACTCGAACCCGCGGACTCCGGACGACCGACCGACTCAGAATGACAGCTTGCTGGTGACACTTGCTCCAACGTGTCCACGCGCTTCATGTCGTGCGCGACCACTGCGTCTGCGATCAGCTGTCCGCGCGAAGCTGCGCGTTCTGTAAAGACGGCTCAACACCACCCCACTTGCCACTTACCGCCACCACTCCGTTCCATCGGCGGTTGCGCAAACATTGTTTCCCATTTTTTTTTGTCCTTTGTTATATTTTCTTTCCCCTGGTCTTTTACATTTTGTAACATTTCTTACTCTCAGCTTTGTTCTTTATTGATGAAAAATAGCTCCAACTCTTTGAAAGTTGTATTGTTTTTGAAATGCTTAAAAAAAAGAAAAATGTTAAAATGTTGCATGAAGTTATTGGTTTGTTCCAAGAGAAAGAATTTGTTTACAATTCAACCAGCTATATTTTTAGTTATTGGATGAATTATAGACAAATTTGAAGATGTCTTGCTACATTTTGCAATTCGTGATAATCAAATTTCAAATTTGTCCAAAAAAGAATGGATCATTTCTGAGTTGGTTGGTCAATGTTTTTTTTTTTTGGATTTTAATTTGATGATTAAGTATCACCATTTTAGGATGTATATTCAGGTTTAATATTTTGCAAACTCGTAAAGTACAGCCAGAAGGTCAATTGTTCGAAAGTTGATGTAATTCTGGAACTTTTCATTCATCACTAAAATCCATCTTAGTGTTCATCATTTGATTGATCTCGTCATTGTTAATTATTCGTCTATAAATTTAATTGCCTTTTTTGCTATTGTATTTTCATCGTGGATGCAATTTAATAATTAATTTCATCATCTTTGTACAAAAAAATTGAATTTTTACTTGGACGAACAAAAAAAGCAATAGAATAGAACAATAAAGGCCATTTTTTGGATATTGATCTAGCAACAAAATAATTTTCGTGTTCAACAAATTTTGCGAAGCTTTTTCATGCGAGGTACAATGGCCAACCTTGGCTATTCTAGGCGCGCGCCGACTCAGCAAGATACACCTATTTCGGTACCGCGCGCATATTCGATTCATGATTAGGTTCGAATAAAGGAACACGCAGAAAAATCTGTTCATCCGCGTTTTCACATCAGGATGCTTAAATGAAATCAGGTCTTACTGGTTCATTAAATATTAATGATCTTCAAAAGACGTATAACAACATTTGTATAACTAACAATCATATAGTCAAAATTAATCACATCAATTGATTTGGAATTTTGGTTGTAATTTTATTTTACAATGTTCAATTTTTCGTTTCATTTGTTTTCTTCTTTTCATTCCAACGCGTATTTTGGTTTTTGTTGTTTGTTATTTTTAAGTTTGACAGTATCATGGGCGAGGTTTAATTTCAAGAATATTGGTTTGTAAATGAGACTAAGAATAATTGAAAGCAACAACCTCTCTTATGTCATTTTTGATAGGCTACAATTGATCCGCGCTTATTTCAGCAAATTACTTTTCAGCTGTCTTTTTTAGTCTAACGGATCACTTCCAGATGCGCAATTTAATAATAGAAAGCCCCTATCAACAATTGGCAGTTCTACGAATTTTATCATGAGTGCATAATTGTCGAGATGTTTCGAAACGAAAAAAAATATGAATTATACATCTCTCACTGATAGACCAGAGCTGATACGATGTTTGAATTAATACAAAATTCAATGTTCATTTGCAATTTAAAACTTTTTTTTTTTTTCGTTGTCAAGATACCAATTAATCCAACTTGTTAAATGGTTTAGTTATCCTTGCGTTTGATCTCGCAACTAACAATTATTTGTAATTTTACTTTTCCTCTTCGTGCCTCGGTAGGTGTGATTATGATTTTCTTTTTGCTTCATTTTTTCATCGAATTCATGACTGATAGATGGATAGATACCAAATTATATAAAACCAAAATTATGTGATTTCTAAAAAACGAGAGTTCTAAACATATATTTACCTTCGTTTTGGTAACTTGCTTTTCCTGTTAAACTTTTTTTTCAACTTGTGCGGCAGACTTTTGCAACAATAACAGCAGCTGTATTTCGACGTGTTCTGGTAGTGCAAACAACAAGTTTGAAACTGAAAAAAAAAATCAAATCTTATCCACACTTTTATTTTCAATCTTATTTTATCTGATAAATTTTTATATTCTTATTTTTATTACCAAACCGTGATGACCCATCGGGAAACAAGAGCAGAAACATTGAGGCAAAAAATGTGAGAAGCAATGACAAGTTGGCAAACAACCGTAACAAATAAGATCAGATAAAAAACTCTCGTCGTCAGAGTCTGAGACTAGCCGCTGCTTTTTCTTGGTAAAAACACAATCATCGCCCAATAAACCTTGATGTTTCTTTGTCTCGTCCTGTGACTTTGAGTCGTTTAGATCCACCTGGAACAGTGACTTGGTGACTTTGCGTTGATCTCTGTAGTCGTCAGAAGCATCGAAATTGTCGTTAATTTCATCACAATGAAGACTACTCTCAAAGTCGTTGCCATAGTCGGCATCATTTGTTTTTTTGGACATCTTCTTAGAACGGTTTCTACCAGAAGTATTGCCTTCCTTTTTGATCTGATCAACTATCAATTTGTTCATTACTTGGTGGTCCCTGAAAACATTTATAAGTAATTCAGTTTTTTTTGCAATCGTTACAATTAAAGTAGTTCCAAATAATATTTAAAAAATGACAGAATTACTGAAAAAATTGCTCTTTTAAAATTGGAGTAAGATTAACATCACAAGTTATATTTCATCCCATTGAAATAACTTTTTTGGGTCTTGAAATTGTAATCTTTTAAATCAAGCTCACAAATCATTATTATTAATCATTTTTTACTTGATAAAATTACCCTTCCAAGCAGTGACAATATTTTTTATAAATATTCTTCCAAGGGTCTGGGATTCCTTGAGCAAATGACATGCCATATCTTTCCCAGGCCAATTTGATAAGACGATTGTCGATCATATTTTGTAGACAATTGAACGTCTGACTGTCACATCTTGGATTTAGAGTTTGTTGCAACAAGTACCTCGACCAGGAGTCCGGTATCCCGTTGAGGTGTCGCGTCGTCGTCTTGTCTGACGAGTTTAAACAGATCATCGTTAGCGGTGTAGGCGACACGATCATAAGGCTGACGAATGGACCCGCCACAACACTCCTCACCAACGCGTACTTGATTTTTTTCGCCTCGGCCCAATTGTAACGCCAGTTATTACTCAGCTTGCAAAAAAACAGGTTGCATATGTTTTTTCCCTCCAACTGTGCGGCGCACGCGTCTCGTTCAATTTTATTTCCATCCGGTAACGATGACACTTGAATACAATATAGAGGGGTTTTGCCAAAAGAGCAATTCTAAGCGGTTCTTGGATAAGACAAAGCAAAACTTACTTGGTACTTTATTTTTGTTTTACATTTTTAAATTTATTTATTTTTGCGACAGTGAAAAAACGGTCTCGTCAAAATTTACAACTTGATGATTTGTTTGAAAAGAAAGTGCCACTTTTTGTTTTTGAACAAATTCAAATTATGTTTTTAACAGTTCAATTCGACATTACAAAATTTATGGGTCAATCGTGTTTATTTCACTGATAATGTACAATAATACTTTTTTTAAATTTGATTTTGTGATTAATGACGCGTATAAAGGGCGCGGTGATACACTATAAGTGAATAATTTTCGCAATTTAAATTGTTCGCACAAATTTTCTCTCTCGACTTTTTGTTCGATGACTTAATTAATAATTCTTTGCTTATTAATTCATTCACTTCATTAATTTTTTATTTATTTTTTAGTTCTCACAAAATATGCTAACAGAAATCATATACAACTTGTTATAATCAATATATACTTATTTTACTGTTTGTATCACATGTGAAATTAACAATATCTCATTTTTTTTTACTTTTTTTTGTTTTCTATAAATCATGGTTATTCTTTTGTACATCATAAAAATGTATACTCTTCTGTAATGTCGATTCTCTAGGAGGAACAATCTGTTTTACATTCGCATCACAATTGAACCGATTGGAGTAAAATGAAATGCTTTTTTTTCATGTAGAAATATATTTACACAAGTCCCAATTATCGTCCTTTTCGTTTAACAATAAGATATTTGTCTGAGAAGCAGATTGATAATTTCAAATCATTTTTCTTCTATCCCACCATAATTAAGATTTTTTTTTTAATATAGTAAACAATTAGATCATAGTCACATGCATCCCAAAAGATCGTGTATTCCATTTATATACCGATCCGAAAAATTTTTGCAATTGATTAATATTATAATTTATACTTTCGGACAATATATCAAACGATCCTGTGGTACATGAGGATCGCGATAACAAGGCACAACGCTATGAATATACAGAGCCGAGCAAAACAAAAAAAATTGGTTCATTCAATTCAATTCAATTCAATTGTTTACCATTTCATTGATGTTATCGAATACAAATGATAGATCTTTTTCAGTGTACATGATAACGGCATGAAAAACATAGTTCATGTGAAAAATGATATGTTATTTAAACATCATTTTTTTTTCTTGTTTCGTATAATCAGTACAATTTTTTAATGCGAACACATAGATATAAATATTGTTTGAGTGCTCTTGTTGCAACTTCGTTTCAGTTCATTCAGTACAATGTAATATATAAATAATATGTATTACAATTATCTTTGCATTGTGACAAGAGTAAGAAATGCCGTTTACACTTTGGGTTCCAATGAATTATCGATGAATCAAATATTAACAAACAAGTTAATATAATTTATTTCAACAATTTCTATCACATCAAATTTGAGTTGCTCACTTTGAAACAAACACACAGCCAAAACATCGTCGGGGGATTTTTTCTTTTTGTTAATCATCTGTGTGCATAATACAGGACAACAATCATTTCATTTTTTTCGCAATGGATGATACATTCCAATAAGAATATATTTTTAAAAAGGGGTTCCACAGTTAAAATAGTTTTCAACAAACTAGTAAAAAAAAGAATTTGTTGAAAAACAAACAACAGAGACAACACAGTCAGACAAACAAAAGATTGTTGATAAGCAACGCGATAATTAATGTAAATATCTTGGAAACTTTCAACGATCCGTAACTAAACGAGAGCATTACAATATCCAGATGTTGTTTCGATGTCACTAATTTTTTCACATAATTGCTCTCCTGATCTAATAATTCTTCTTACATTAGTACATTTTGGTATTAATGAAACCTTTTGTCGTAAGTCAACAATTTTTTGTTACAAAAATATTGACTTTGAATAAGATAGGATAATATGAAATGGACTTTTTGTTCCGAGCAAACACCAAAGATCCTGACTACTTTACTGATGACTTTTCGTCTTTGGTTTCCACATCGACGTCGACGGTCAGCTTGGTTGTTTTCGTCGAATCGTCTTCGGCCGAAACTAAAAGCAGTGGCAATCCGCCTAGCACCATGCAGGTCCCCATACACAAGAAACATACGGTGTAACTTCCAGTCACATCGCGCAGGTAGCCTATAGGAAAATCACAAATTAATTTCAGTTGAATTGTTATTTTAAATAAATCAATGAATATAAAAGAAGTATACCAGCTAATGGAGGTATTGATATGGCACCGACACTCTGAAACATCCTGACAAGTCCATACGTTGATGATATCTTATCAATGCCATACTGGTCCGCGAGAAGAACAGGTACAAGAAGAAACCAACATCCCAAACAAAGTCCATAAACTCCTACCGAGCATACCAGAACGTAAAACGAGTGGGCCATTGGGATCGATAGTACTGCAACTCCCGCGCACACAATGCTAAAAAAAAACAAGAAAACCAACTGATATAATCAGTTGAACGAAAAATTACATAAGCGATGATTGAAATATTCGACTTGCCTGCTGATGTAACCTTTTCGTCGATCAAACACATGCAGGTCTGAAAGCCAACCCAACCCAAGTCTGCCGCAAAGATCTAGAGCAGCAGAGATGGCGACGAGGTATCCGGCCTCGGATTTCGTGTAGCCGCCCGCGTGAACGTAAGCCGGTAAATAATAGAGCATGTAAGGGCTGCCCGTGGACATGAGACTGACCGAAAGACACATCATGATGAATCGTGGATTTTTCAACAGACTTAGGTCTAAGTAACGAGCAATCCTCTGGCCCAAGGATTGCCTCTTATTGTCGATCGGGTCTATTAATTTTATTGGCTCCGTTGGCACGTTCGGATACACCGCTGTCACCGATGACTTCAATGACCGTAACGAGGATCTGGCTTTGTAAACGCACGTTGAGTCGGTCGAGAGATCCTCAACGCTGTGCAAAAGACTCGAGCTACGAATTTTTGAGATTGGCTTCAACTGCAAACCTAAAATCATAGCAGACGAATGAATAGTGGACGATGAAAAATAATTATACCTTTGTTGTTTTATATTTTTCTTTTTTCTTTAAATACCAACCTTCGCCCATTATATCCTTTTCTTCCTCGCTGTTAGAGAGGTCAACGGTAGTGGCGCTGTTCTGATGGAACAATTCGTTGATCAAATTGTTCCTCGTGGATGATGTATCGTTGGCAAAAAGAAGATCCAGTTTGTTGGAAACGGGCTCGATTTTCTCATCTGGCAGGGGGTTCTTTTCGGTGTCCGTCGGTGTATCTAGATAATTATTCTCCAGTGGGCGGTAGAGGGTGGCGCTGACACAAACGTGTAACATGCAAGCGCCAAGTAGCAGGATGGTACCGTGGAAACCAAAGTGTTTGACTAAACCTTCTATCAGCAGTGGGAATACAAAACTTCCAGCGGCTGTTCCAGACACGCAAATACCGTTTGCTAGAGCTCGGTGCTTGTCGAAATACTGCGACACCAATATTATACCGGGCGTTGTTGATAAGCCGCCTCCTATTCCTGAAAGCAATTTTTTTATTTTCAAGTACCAACATTTTATTGAAAGAATATTTAAAAATTAAAAACAAATGAATTCTTTTGTTGCATCTTACCAGTCAGTACACCGAAGGTGAAAAATAAGTGGATGAGATTGGTAGCAAAGTAACTGATCATGAGTCCCAGGGCGCAAAAAAGTCCTCCGACGAAAACGACAGCTCGGCAACTGTATTTTTGACACAACATACTCGTTATTGGAGCTGCAACAAACGATCCCAATCACTTTGTCATTTTGTCTGTAATCAATATTTTGTTACATAAAACGAAGCGATTACAAAACAATTAGATAATAGAATTAACAATAGAATGATGACAAAAAAACAATTGTTCATCAATAAAGTCTATTGACGATACTCGCATATCGGAGATCTAGAGTCGAAAGGAGAATTCCGGACAAAATAATGCGAATAAACGGGACGACTTAAAGTACGATCGGTATCGTGGTCATCTCGTGGACTATACTCTGGAAGAAATATGTTTGTCAGAATCAACACATTTAATTTCTTTGCAACATAATTCTTTTCGGCTGTTTTTGTTGCAAAATAAGTAGTAGTTATACAACGAATAAAATAAAAAGAAAAAACAGAACAGCACCGCGATTATTCTGTTTGATTTGCAGTGCCAATCAATTGATTATACTTTGGAATGACTAAATGTGTTAAACAAATTGTATAATTGTACAAATACGAATGAGCTAATGAAAATTGTGTCATTTTTATTTGCATCGTTGGAATACTTTTCTTTAGTTTTAAACGTTATCATAACAACAGCCACGAAAGATTGTTGAAAAGTTTCTTTCCTTGTAACTTTGAAACTTGTTCATGAAAAGGTCTGAAGTTGATTCATACAAATAACAAAAAAAAAAAAAAAAAAAAAAAAAAAGTAGGATATGTAGAAATGAAGAATAACGAGTTTATGAAAATAGATATACATCGCGCCGGTCATCAGTTTGCATTGAAATGATTTATTAATTTTGCTAAATAAAGTGTGTCAAAGTTATAACAAAGACACAAACCAAGACCTTTATTTTTCAGAGATGATACGCTCGCATCGTACAAACAATTTATTATATCCCCTTGAATTCAGAATCTTTCTTTTCATTTCATTATCCATCAACTTTTTAAATTAAATATCTGTACTCATATATTTAATCGAGTTTTGTCTATCTACCTAAAGCCAAACAGAGGCAAGACAAGATAGCAGGGATCCAGGAAGCGACCGTGGCCGAGGTGTCCTGAAAAGTTTCCATGACCTCGACATAAAGCACCCCGTAAGACTTGACCAATCCGGCGACCCAGAACTGAACGAAGAACGCCCCGAAGACGACGATCCAGCCATACCCACCGTCCAGGGGCACTTGGTTGACGTTCCTCGGTCTCTTGTGGTTCTTGTCCTTGTGTTTCTTGCTGATGACGTTGGTCCTCTTGAGTTCCCTGGACTTGGCAATGAGCGGCCTCGCGGTCAAGCTGCTGATGGTGAACTGGTTGTCGGTGTCCTCGTCGTCGATGGTCTCCGGTGGGCTCAGATGGGGCGGCACAACTGGCGTGGAAGTCGCCGTGCCCTGAACCATCAGGGACACCGGCCTCTTCGGGGAGCCGAGACAGCCGCTACCATTTGCGTCGTAAACTGGAGCTGAATGGATCGAGAAGAGCGATCCCATCAGCAGGTTCTGCTGCTGGTGGAGGTTCTCGTCGATGGCGGCGGCTCGGATTGCCTCTTCGGACGCTGTTGTCGAGGCACCATCGCCGCGCACCTCGGCCGACCTGCACGCGTCTTCAAGACACCATTCACGTGGCAGCGACATCCTTCGAAAGTAATGCTTCCGGTGGAATAACCGGGATACATTGGATCGATCTTTCTATGGCACTTGTTCGCGGTCTCTATCACACTGCAACCTTCTCTCTTCTTCACTGCAAATACAGAAATCATTTATCGAACATCATTTAACTGCAACAATTTTCTTATATACATATATTTTTTCGTTTTTTCTTCATCTGATGGTTTATTGCTTAACGATTGTTACTTGAACCTTGAATTGACAAACGAAAATTACAACTTTGTTTTTTGCATGACATTAAGATGAAATTTTTTTCCTCGAAACATGATTGATTGGCGTATTGTTTCTTTTAAATCATCATTTTCGATTACTTCTTCGATTCATTGTTGTTTTTGTACAAAATCTGAAAGTGAATGCTTCATTTTATCACTGTTCTATTTCAATCAAAGTGTGTAAATATAAAAAACAAAGGTTAATTAATGATAAGCTGCAAGTACACAGAAAGTCCCATTAGAATTTAATATCAATCAGATCTCTTTAGCAGACGTAAAAATGTTTATATTATCGTCTCGCGTGTGCAGTAAAGACATTGCAAGCGAATTTATAGCCTGCATAAATAAATGATCGAACAAATCTAAAACTGAGTTTGAAATAGATACAAATTTGTTTCAATGTTGTTTGTTTAACTGTAAAAATAAAGAGTTGAACGAGTTAAAAAAAGGGAGTTAAATAATGGATAATCGCAATAGGATTAAATTTGGAAAAAAAAAAAATGTGCGATGTATGTCTCAAGATATGGTGATAACGTACATTAAGTGTTGTCCATTAATTTTTTATTATTATTTAGTTTAGAGAGTCTCACGAATTGTTGTTGGTTGATGATGGCGATGTGAACATTAGTCTTGGCCTTTAGGACGTGCAATTCGGTACAATACGATAAGGTTTAATGAACCTGCAGTACAAAGCCGGCGTGGCAGTCTGGCAACCGATTGTTAGACGAGAATCATCTTGGTAGCATTTGACACTTGTGTGTGAATCGTGACGGAAGTCGCGAACGTTTGGTTTGAACAAAAAAAAAGACTTAGACTTTCGACTTGCGGGCGAACAGTGGAGTGCAATCGCGGATGGTTTGCGCGCAGGCGTTGAGCAAATTTCCAAACGGAAACTTTGTGGATCGATAAAATGAGGCTTCTCTCATGTGTTCAATTGTCAAAGAAGACATTTTCAGATCGTCCTCAGGGCTTCTTCCAATTGATGCATTTCATTTGCCAACTGTTGTTTTGCGACTTTTGTAGGTCTCATAATTACTTTTTACAATACGGATTCGCATTCCTCATTCTGTTATTACATGATAAATACGACAAATAAAGAAATGAAAAAAAAAAAAAATAATAAGACAGTAATATAATTAACACGAAAATGATAATGGAAAATTGTTTCAACAATTTTTCATCTTGTCTTTAATCTATAGATGGATAGTTCGGTCATGAATGGTGGATAATTTCGAATCAATTAAAAAATTCAAGTGCTTATGAATACATATTTGTATTTGTATTATATGTTTCTACAGTCAATGTTTTGTTAATAATTAAACAAAACATCATTTCTCTCTCAAGGAAGTTCTTATCCGATGATTGAAATTTCCCGTCTCATCTCTTCCTTTTTTTGTTTAAAAAATATAGGTGTACATACTATATAAAACTTCTACAATACGATGTAAATAACCGCTTATTTAACGGCTGTCTTAAAAAAACATGATTAACGGGGGTAACACATTGAACTTGGCGTACTTTAATGAATTGTGTAACAATTGAGTCTTCGAATTTGTGACAAATCAAAGTCTTGAATCTCGTGTGCACTTTTGGTTATCTCGCAATGTTTGTTTTTAAAAGTTTGTCAAAAGTTGTAATGCGTATTCGTAATACAGTTTCAATTTAATTTCAATTTTCAATCGCAGTCCGATCATCACAGCCGGTATTCCAAACATTTGACAAACGTGAAAACAAAAATCGTGAAGGACACAGTGTAATTATTTACCGTTCCTCTCATTAATCTATCCTTTCAATTTCCGTCAGTAATATATTTTTCTCCTAAACTGACTGGTCAATTCGGAAGATCTCTGTCTCTATAATATAGTAAACTCTTCTTACTGTTATATAAATGGCTCTGGTTTGTACAATGTGGAAGTAAAAGAAATGATGATAGTCGATGCAAAAAAGGTGATAGCGCTGTGTTGTATCAGCGATTTATTCGCAAGGGGTAATTCGCGCAGTATTTCCTTTGCTTTCAATCGACAACATTCTTCAAACTTGGCACCTCGCTCCCAGTTGTTTACTCAACCCCGCTCTTCTTTAGTAAACTCTGATTTTTGTTTCAACAAAAGACGTACAAAAACATGTTGATTATATCATAGTTTTTTCTTTCAAACTTCAACACTGATTGTGTCTTACAATACAAATGTTTGCCATTGAAAACATTGATTGTAATCTAAATTTCAATTCATATCGCTAACGCACGATACACGTTTTGCTACTGATAACGGGCTTCTACTTGTCGGATCAGCGCGGTTACAATTCGAAATCGAAATTCTATTTTTTGTCTTTCTTTCTTTCTATCGTGCAACATCAAAACCTCCGAGTTGGAACCGACAATCTAAATTATTAAAGAAAAACATTTATTTGCTGTCAATTTGTGCAGTTCCTACTAGGCAAGACATGAGTCGATACGACGCGCTAAATCTAATTTATAAAAAATTCAAATTCAAAGTTGAGACAAGTTTCGACATGATTTTCAAGCCAAAATTTAAATCAGTGATTTCGTCACTCTGTCCATACTACATGGTGGCTTGTGTAAAATGAAGTTCTTAGAAAATGTTTAATTCATGATATGTAACAGAGGACCTGATCAACTTTGACGAAGTTTCAAAACTATATAACATATTATTTTGCTGGATTTGAAAAACCGAAGCTCTTTTAGATTTAGTGATCAGATTTGAAAATTTTCTAAACACTTCAAATACGCAGCGATCGAGTATATTTTATAATATGTTTTTTTTTTTTCCTGTTGAAGATTCAGATGTTTGCAACGGAATGATCCATTGATAATTTCAGGAGACTTGGAGCCATACTGAAAAAACATATCTCGCTAATAAAAATGTTTTTTATTTCGTTAGTAATTTATTATTAATTTTGCAATTAAAAAGACTTACTTTTTAATTAAACGTTCGTATACGTAAGTCGGCATTATTGTCAAAGTAATGATGTCACTGCCACTTTCAATTTCCTTTGAAACCTCCTTATCTTTCAGTCCAACAACGTTCTGAAAATTCAATTTAATTATTCAAAGAAAACTCAATTTTTTTTAAACTTGTAAAACAACTTGTGTATTGACAAACTTACCACTCCATTAATTTCCAATATTTGGTGATCGACCAAAAGTCCATTTCGAGCGGCAGAAGAGTCCTTTACAATAGCAATGATTTTTCCGTCTTTGAATTGAAATCCAATGTGTCCCAAACTGTCCTTGTGCAAAGTGATTGTCCGTTCATGAGGCCTGGTGTTTAAATAAACATTTAAATTATTTCTCCCTCTTTTTGACCATGAATCAAAAAAGTTAAAAAATTATATCGGAGAACTGACCTATCTTTGATGACAACTTTAATGTCATTAATTGTTGAATTTTTAAAAATGCCATGCACCTGATCAGCATTGTAACCAGCAACCAACTCGCTATTGATGCTCAAAATCTGGTCGCCAAATCTCACACCACAAAGTGCTGCAGGCGAGCCCTTGGTTACTAGACAGATGAACACACCGGTATCAAAAGTCCGCACTTTCAGTCCGACTTTGCCGTTTGCATCTTTACACAGCGTGATCTGAAATAAGATGGAAACATGATAGTTTAATCCAAACGTAACATTTGATACTTGACTAATTTGATACATGATAACAAAACCTCTCTAATGGAATGTGTAACTTGAGCGCGTTGCAGACCAACAGAGTTGCCTGATAGCGGTGCAACAACGTTTGCCAAGTCTGACGCAGGGTTTTTCGCAACCTCCATCTATAAACAAAACATTTTTTTATAGACATAATATAAATATGTACCAAATTGGTATTGTACTCGTTTTAACGCAGATTTTAATTTGTTTGTTTGCTCTTTTTTTCAGGAAAATATAGGATCTACCGTTGGCCTGGTTGCGACAGTATATTCGGGCATGTTCACCGCAATAGCATTTTCGGTGAGATCCAACCCGACATAACCAGCGAGCGCCGGGTAGATTGGATTAGCATTAAGCAATTCCGTGGGAGATAAGCTGGGAGCCGATGGCATAGGTGCTGCCTGGTAAGCAACTGCCGATACTGCATATTGAGATTCAACTTGCATCTGAGCCTGCGAAAACCAACATTGAATTCAGATATAGAAATAGATATTGATTGGGAATCCTACAACTGATGAATAATGCGAAGATATGATGAGAGGGTCAAAGGTCAGCAACCCGTACCTTCATCATCTGATCGACTTTCATGTCTTCCAACGAGGGGTAGAGCGACATCTTAAAGGATGTATCTGAAAGAAAGAAAAGTTATTTTCAATCTCATTTCTGTTGGGAATAAAATGATCAATAACTAGCGGATCAAAAGTAATTTCTATTATAGTAAAAATCAATTTATAAAGTTGTCAGTCGGTTATTATGCGTTTGGTTGGTCAACAAAATCGTGAACACTAATTTGTTTATAAATACCTACAATCAGCGTGCTGACTTTGATAAGGCACTTTTTATTATCGTCAAAATTTTCTTTCTTCAATATTTGTTATGTACAAATTTAATGTGCATTTTCATATACTATTCATCGTATATATAAATAGATATTTTGTCAATTTCAATTAATTGAATCTTGTTTTTCAAAACATGATTCATAATCTGTTTAACGTTTGAGTATAAATATACTATGTCTGAAAACGTTTCCTTCAAGTTCATTGCCCGTATGCTCTGTCGCTTAATTGTTGCTTGGGATGGCGAACAACGATGAATACAGAAGCAAAAATAAAAAAGCCACTGTTTGAACAACTTTGCAAATCAATAACCAAATCCAAGTGGGTCATTATTTTGATTAAACTTCGATGCAAAACTAATAGATTGTGCGAGATAAACAATGTTGCAACACACGAGAAAGAGCTGTCTCAAATACCTTCTGTTGTCCGAGGTTGAATCAAAATGTTCGGCACTTGACAAACAAACAGTAGCGCATAAGCCGGTCTCTCGGAACTGAACGACGTTGAGGAACGAGCGTCACTGATTATTACTACCTAATTCCACGATTTGACGTTTATTATGAATCATCTCAGGCCGCTGTTGTCAGCAGCATTTCTTCTTTTTTTTTAATCCTCAAGTGTAGTTTATACACACGCCATCTGTGATTTTGCCCGAACTAACAGAGTGATTCGACTCAAATGATAAATAAAGCGCGCCAAACTGACTCGTTTGAACAAAAATTGTTTTCTCGGTTCTTGTAATGATTTGTATCAATGAAACAAAAATGTTTTTGTGCCAGAAAAAGTAGTGACAACTTTCATTTATTGATATTTAGATTTGTTCTTACATTATAAGAATAAAAATGATCCATATAAAGTACACTAACTTAACCACCCTCTTTTAATTACAAATCAACATTTATACAAAGTTACAGCCCTGCATTTTGCAACAATGGCCAAGATTGTACATGACTATTAAATACAAAATCAGGTGTCTGGAAATATCTACAACTTATCAACATCAGTGATAAAATCAGTGATGAATAATAATAGCTCGTTAGAAAAAGTTGGCCATAGGGTCATCCTCTCGAATTCTTTTTATGTGATAAGCCTCGATCTCCTCTTCAGTTGGTTTTGCCACGTTACAAACGTTGTTGTAAGGTCGTTTTCTCTCATCCATCTGCATCAGCTGTTCCACCTTTTTGCGATGCTCCTCTTCGTTCCTTAGCGCCTCTTTCATCTTATCTTCATCCAATCCCTTGTCTTTGTGCTTCTTCGATTTCTTGCTTTTCGGTTTCTCCTCGACTATTTTCCTTTCGTGTTCCTCATAAGGGATGTTCGCCGCTTCTTCGATCGCCTGTTTCCCTGCCTCACCGGTACAGTAAGAATTTTTCACATAGGAATGACAACATTTGTACCCCCAGTTGCCGTTTCTCCAGTAAGATCCGAACACCGACGTGTGATTGTTCGGATAAACGTCCTCCTCGTATCTCGAACGAATTTTTGGTTTCTCATCTCCTTTGATAATCTGAAAAGTAAACAAATGATTAAAACTGCACCTCGCCAAGTTTGAAGTTAAGAAATAAATAAAATAAGCAGAGAAAAGTTCTGTACCTCTCCACTCCTCGAATACTCTCTGTAAAGTTGCGTCTGAGCAAGCATCTGCACCGACTCGGGAATCCCCAGATGTTCCTCACCGCCATACCTCTGAACGAGATCGTCCTTCTCCTTGTCCTCGAGCTGATCCTTGTTCTCGTCGTAAGTTTTCTTCAGCATCTCCAGTTTCGTCGGTTCAGCCAGCAGGTGAACGTCAACCTGTCTCTTCTGCGCCTCCCAGGCGAACAGCTGTGCCCTCTGGTGCTGTTCCGTGTCACCGGAGATTCTCACAAGATTGTCGCCCTCGTAGTCGACTTCCCTCTCAGTCCCAGCGTAAGGGTTCCCTCTCATCGCCCTGGACTTGGGATCGTAGTACGCCGATTGGAGATCCAGATTTCGCAAATATTTCGCCGTGTCCTCGCGGATTCTCAGATTACGCACGGTGATGCGCTGCTTCGAATCCACCTTGGTTCCTGGCATGTCAACGCCGTCCGCGTACTTGTCTTCGTCATCCTCGGAGTTGGCCTCCTCCTCCTCCTCTTCCTCCTCCGCTTCCTTGTTGTCATTCTGAAGTTTTTCGGCGCGAAGCTGCTTTTTCGCTTCTTCGATCTTTTGAAACTCTTCGACTATGGTGCGGTGCTCGCTGACGTCATAGCCAGCCCAGCGGTCGCGTTTACCGTCATAGTCAAGGTCCATCTCAGGTTGCAGGTACTCGTCCGGAGCTATCTGGGCGTTTGTGAACTTGGCGCCGATTTTTCGGGGCCGTTCCATGCATTCTTTCTTTTTGTGCGTCGTCGCGCCGCAATTCTCACACGCGCCCTTGCGCCAACGTTTTGATACTGGCGCGGATTTCAGGCCACGTTTGAACTGTTCGGTTGAGTTGCTCAGAGTCGACTTTGTTTCCTCCTCATAGCGCTGGTGTTTCAATGTTGGTCCCTGCAAAAATTTGTGTGTTGTTGATTGTTGGGTAAAAGATAAAAAAACATAACCTAAAAGGTGTTTTCTGATGTTCTTAAGTTTGAGCTTACCTCTGCACCATAATACCAGGGAGCTTGACTGATGTACTGAGGGATGTGAGGATTGATATCTCTTCCCTCCTCGTCGACGGCAGCTGGAGCCGTTCCTGCTTTTCTCGCATCCTCGAGCTCCTTGGCCTTTTTCCAATCCTCGCGGCTCTTCTTTTTTGGCTCATCCTCGAAGATGCTCTTGTTTTTTAAGATCTGGGACACTGGAACGTTTGTTAAACTTTTCGACATTTTTTAAGACACTTGTTTTGTCTTAAACAACAACTGATAAAGTGTTGTTGTTTTGACAACTGACGGGAAAAAACAACAATGGCATCAATCGAGTGTTTCTGTATTGCGCGCATGCGCATGACGTCCTTAATGAAAATGTAGTACTCCAATGCGCGCTTTATGAAATAATATTTTTGGCCAGGTATGAATCTCTTTCAAGAGGTAAATATTCATTTAAAAATTTATCTAATTTATTAAGATGCTAAATTTAATAAATACATTTATTGATTAACAATGCTCATGTGTTTGAATTGTAACTGAAGATGCACATAATAAAAATATGTAGAAACAGTTGTGTAAGAAGAAGTACGATTTATTCATTTACACAATATTTATATTTATACATTACATTCAGGAGAAGTGTTACAGATTTTTGAAGCTTCTCATTTTTAGAGATGAATTATTTTATAGAGAAAAGTTTACTATACCAATAAACCTTTAAGATCCAAATTTATTCTAGTACGTTTTAAATTGTTAAATATTGTTTTATAGGTTTGATATTAAATATAATTTTAAAATTGATTCAATTTGAATATAAGAATAATATTTAAATGTAAAATATAGTAAGTTTTAGTTGCAACGTTTCAGACGATTTAACGTAGCATCTCGTCCTAAAATTTCCATCATTTCCCCCACACCTGGACCTTCCTAAAATGTGAAATTTCCATTGTAATAAGTTAGTTCATCTTTATATTTGTTATTGGAAATAAAATACATACTTTAACACCACTCAAAAGACATCTTAAACTTTTCATGAATTCCGCAAATGGCACTCCATTTTTCTTTGCAAAATTTCGAAGAACAATCTTCAGGGATTGTTTATCAAAATCATTCATATTCAGCTTCGATAAGTCGTTAAGCAAATTTTTTATTATTTCTGAAAACAATAATGAAAGGGTAAAATGTGCAGCCGTACAATTTGTTAAAATAAAGAATAATAATTAAACTAAAACCTTTGTGTTTGATTTCGTTTTCAACTTGTTCAATTGAAGGAACAACCCACAAGAAAGCATAGTCTTTGGAAACCAAGTCTGATAATTTAAATATTCTCTTCTTGGACCACATCAAAACCGAGAGAACATAGTTGTCATCTAAATTCAACGAGCCATCGTTTGTCCTATAAAAATTTGCTTCGTTATAATTATAATTGAATAAACAATAATTGATTGCACTGATGAATCTTATTTTTGATAGAATACCTTTCAGGAAACTTTTGCTTGACTAGATCCTGAATTCGTTCGATGAATAGTTTATGATTATCTTTATTCTCAAGTAAATTACAGATTTCCATTTGGTTGAATTCTGACAGTTTTAAGGGGCATAACTTTGTTGAATTTGTATTGATTCTAGCGATATCGAACTGAAATTAAAAAATGTCAACTTAATTGTCTCATTCAAAATAAAACGATTTTGTTTGAGAAGGGATTGTACTTGATTTATTAATTGCTCATAACTAAAACAACTGCTCTCAGTCTGGTCTCTCAAAAATCCGCCGCCTGCATACGTAATATAATTCAATAGCGCTAAAGGAAATATTCCATCTCTTCTAAAATAATCCACCCTAATATCGTCTTGTCTTTTTGATAGTTTTGTATTGTCTGAATTTAAGATCAGGGGTAAATGCCCATATTGTGGTGGACTCCAACCAAATGCTCTAGAAGTAAAGTAATACATTTGTTACTCATAACAATATTATTTATATGACCTAAAAAAGTAAGTTTGTATCCTTTATAAACTAACTTATAAAGCAACAAATGTTTTTGCGTTGAAATTTGCCACTCAACTCCTCTAAAAACATGAGAGATCTGCATCAAATGATCATCTACGACATTGGCAAAATGATAAGTTGGGAATTCATCAGACTTCATAATCACAGGATCACCTTCCATCTGAGATATATCGTATGCAATCTCTCCATAGACGAGATCATTGAATGGTTCAAGCGTAGGACGTAACTAATAACATTAAAACCACATCATTATAATTATAATTATTTGTTAATTTTTTTTAATTACCTTGAACCTTATACAAGGTTTCATTCCTTGTTTTAATTTCTTATCCACTTGCTCCTGAGTTAAATTCCTGCACCTGTTGTCATATTTAGGGGTCTGACCAGATGCGACACATTCTTTTCGTATCAGTTCCAACCTCCTTTCGGAACAAAAACAATAGTATGCTGAACCGTTTTCCAACAATTGTTGTATATGTTCTCTGAAAATACAATCAATTTGAATGAAAAATAATTTTTCAATTTATATAATATCCACGTTCCAATTACTTGTACAAATCAAGACGTTTTGATTGAACATAAGGTCCCACAGGACCACCGCGGATGGGATCTTCATCTGGGATAATACCAGCCCAGATTAAATCGTCTCTTAATTTTTCCACTGCTCCAGCAACTATTCTTGTCTGATCAGTATCTTCGATCCTCAATATAAATGTTCCTTTATTAGCACGAGCATAGAGATAATTATACAAGGCTGTTCGTAATCCTCCGAGATGTAAAAATCCTGCCAAAAGCAATGAATTGTATTACTATAGAAAATTTGAAAATAATAGCTTAAATTTAATATACAATTGAAAATAAATACCTGTCGGACTTGGAGCAAATCTCACTCTAACATGATGCTTTTTGCAAAACCGTCTTTGTGCAAATTGTATGTTAACAATTCTCAATAATCCTCGCTGCATTTTTGAAAAGTTAACCTAACATTTTTTGATCCTAAAAAACCATTTAAAAAACGTCACCATACGTTAACCAATAAATGACAAAATTTTACCTCTCCTGTCGAATATTATTAACAAATAATTATGCATTGCAAATTTTTACCTATAATCTTGTCTGTCTTTTTTTCCTCCTCTTCTATATAGTGAAATGATGAGGTTAGTTCCGCATAACTTAATGTTTTATATCACAGAACTCGATATGTTGATTCAAGTCTTCATCAACCAATGATATTGTCAGTTTTTTTGTTATAAATAGCAACAATTAAATGCATATGAGTAATTTGATAAACATCTAAATGTTATGTTATCATCTAGAGAATAACAAGGTTTGTACACTTTTATACTTGAACAAAATAATTTTAACAAACTCCATGACTGACAATTTATAAACTGCGCAAAAATGTTAAAATAAATCTTATCGCTCGTAAAAAATGGCTGTACAATAAATATTTATAAATATTTTTTAAACTGATTGTTAAATAAAACTCGGAGCGCCTGCGCTCTCATATTCTGGTCTGTCTGACCACTACTCCTCAGCCATTAACAGCGCTAACCTCTCAGAGTACTATATGTATATTCCGCCCGTCAATATCTAAAAATATGCAAAAATATGAGAAACTCGAAAAAATAGGAGAAGGTAAGAAAACATTTATTAACATTTGTCCCAAAAATGAAAGCACGATACATCTCGAATTGCTGGTTATCGTGAGTGATATAGCATTGTTTACAATGTTTGTTTTCGCGAGACTTTGACAGGCGACTGTCATTTGTTTTGATTTTTGGTTCAACTAATTACTTTGAAAAGGCAGCTTGACCATTTTTGTTCTTTCATTTTCATCAGAATAATTTTGTCGTTAAACAAGAAAGAAGTGATTCAAAAAGTAAGTATAATTGTTTTAAATATTCTTTGTTTAAACAATTCATTTTCTTCTCAGGAACTTATGGCACAGTCTTCAAAGCCAAAAATCGTGAGACTCACGAGATTGTAGCGTTGAAAAGAGTACGCCTGGATGAGGACGAAGAAGTGAGTGAGAAAAATATTTCAAAAACAATAACAAGATAAGAGACCAAAAAAAACAAACATTTTCTTCAATCACGTATAATTGATTCAACTGAAAAAAGCTGATTTTTTTATTATATCTGTACATCTTTCTAAATGTGGTGTAACAATTTTAATATAAAAGTCTGTTGTATTTTTCATGACAGTAATATGATGAAGTAGTTTAATTTGGTTCGCTACAATATAATCGATGTATTTGATTAATGATAATCAATATAATCAAATTAAGAGCGAAAAACCATTTTCAATGTCGTCACTGCGAGGGTAGACTGTTTTCAGTGTGATAAAATGATAGAAAAGTATACTGTGTTCTAAAAATAGATTTTAATTTAATTTTGTATTTCAGGGTGTACCATCTTCGGCTTTGAGAGAAATTTGCTTACTTAAAGAATTAAAACATAAGAATATTGTTCGTTTATACGACGTGTTACACAGCGACAAAAAATTAACTCTAGTCTTCGAACACTGTGACCAAGATCTTAAGAAGTACTTTGATAGTCTAAGCGGCGAGATTGACTTGGATGTTGTCAAATCGTTTTTGTAAGTATTACTAATTGTTTTTTCTTTTTACTTTATTTAACGCGAAAAAAAAATTTATATTTTATTTTTGCTCTTTGCAGATATCAATTATTACGTGGATTAGCATTTTGTCACAGCAGAAATGTTTTACATAGGGACCTTAAACCACAAAATTTACTCATCAATAAGGTAAAGATGAAAAGCATTCGATTTTTCATATTCATCTTGTTAATAACAAAATATTCTTATTTTAGAATGGTGAGCTGAAATTGGCCGATTTTGGATTAGCAAGAGCATTTGGAATACCAGTAAAATGTTATTCAGCAGAGGTTGTAACGTTATGGTACCGTCCCCCTGACGTTTTATTTGGCGCCAAATTGTACACAACCTCCATAGACATGTGGAGTGCGGGCTGCATTTTCGCAGAACTTGCGAACGCCGGGCGACCGCTGTTCCCAGGCTCGGACGTAGACGATCAACTGAAAAGAATTTTCAAAATGTTGGGTACACCAACTGAAGAAACTTGGCCAGACCTGACCACGTTACCTGACTACAAAATCTTCCCTCAATATCATCCAACACAAGGTTTATCCCAAGTCACACCCAAACTCACGTCCAAAGGAAAAGATTTACTTCAGGTGAATCAAAATGATAAATTTCCAGTAACTAACAAAATAATTTATTGTTTCTTCGCTTGTGTTGGTTAAAATTATGGTATAAAACGGTGTCACAACATAAAAAGTACATAAATGCTATGAATAATCTAAAATGTTTGTCTTCTTGTTTTCAGAGACTGTTAGTGTGTAATCCAGCGCTTCGGTTATCAGCAGAGGAGGCCATGGCGCATCCTTACTTCCACGACCTGAACCCATCAATTAAAAATGATCGATGCCAATAATCAGTTTCAACAAATGTTTTTTGTCAAAGAACTTAAAAAAAGGAGAAAATGGAAACCTTACATCTAAATGTCAAGAATTTATATTACATATGCGACCATAATTCATCTTTTCGATTGCATTTACAATTGCTCGACAACAAACGCAAGATCGAGAAAACAAATGATATAATGAAAAATTGTGAACAAACTTTTTTCATTTGCATCGTAATAAATATAATAACAATGTGATCTTACAATACTATCGAATCAATAAGCACTTGTCATTGTTTTGCACGTGTACACAATTTTAATGTAAACATATAACATCTTATCACATACGTTTGCACAAAAGGTTCTTATAATCGCAGACTTGATGTTTTACATAGCATCGAAATGGAATCTGTGGGCTTCTTGTAGCTTCTCGATCTTGTCCTCGCGTCGCTCTTTCCAATACAACCCTAAAATGATGAACATTATGAAGACGCACGTGGTCGCAAGAGCGATCGCGCTCTGCAGGATCAATTTGCTTGGAGTTACAAAAAGTTGGGCCTTCCATCTACTCGGGTCGCTTATTGGGTTTGGGATTATCACCATCTGAGAATTCGGGATGATCTGGGGATACTCGCGACTTTTTCCCCCAACCTGAAAAGTTACAATTTATTAGATGTTAACTTCAAAATTATTATTTATTATTATTTCATAATAAAAGATTTTATTGATAAATTTTTGTTCCTTTAATCAACGGAACAGCTCACTCACTCCAACAGTTAGAGAGTCAATAAAATTGGGCGTTCGTCCCAAGCCGAAAGTAGTGAATGGTAAATTGAGCGAGAAATGGGCGCTCTGTGGCAGTTGTGCGGCGATAGCGTTGCGAGGCTCGCCGTCCTGTGTGGTTGTCTTGTAGGAAATCGAAGGCCCAGGCAGATTTGTACCGTACGTCTGCTTCTTGATGCCCAGAGTGCCAGGAAAAATCGGGTAATCCTTGTTTGTCAGTCCAGTGAGCACCATCACCTTCACGAAATTCGCATCATAGTCGAGGCTGTTTTTAAACGCAGCTACATTCAAAACGCCCGAACGCTTCTCAACAAAGATAACGTCTAGAATGCCATCCTGGTAGAAGTCATAGAACACTCCCATGATCGCTTCATTGTTGGCGAAAGGTGTGAGGGCGTCCCACTTGATCTCAAAAGTGCGATTGAATTTCTCGCAGACGGTGCAGGGCACATTTTGGAGCAAAAAAGTCCTCGTTTTGTGGTCAGAGACGGACTCGAGAGTAGCCAGCAGGTCCGGGTAGCCGTCCATATTAAAGTCCCCACCCCTTAGTGTTATCGTGTCCAAATACTGCTGGCCGGTGGTCTGTGGGAATCCCCACAGGTTGGTTTTCGTGTCACGGAAGTTGATCGGCAGGGAAATCCACTCGTCTTCGTAGTAGACCAGGATAGTGCTGTTATGACACTCGCGGTCCACGCAAACTGGCAGAATCAAATCAAGCTTGCCCGTAAGCTCGAGATCCAGATAAAGCGACTGGCCTCGACGCTTGTAATTTTTCGGCACCTTGATCATTTTGTGCAGGTGAAACCCGTGCTCATCGTTCTTCGACACACCGTGCCAGATTTCAAAGTGCTCGTCGCTAGTGACCATGAGGTCAGGCAGATAGTCATTGTTCAGGTCAAGAAACGAATTTGAATGTGGGTAACGAATCTTTTGATTCGGAACCTGTTCCATCTCAATGGCTTCAGGTTTCGTTTGGTTCTTGTTGAACACCCAGAAGGTCCTATTTCCGTTCGTATCCAATCCAAAAAGGTCAATTATCATATCCTGGTTGTAATCTGCGAACAAAATCATTCTCAGTCAATGTCTGATAACAAGTTTTATTTAACTTTTGAAATTCATTTACAAAATTACCTATAGCTACAGGCTCTCCTTTGACCTGAAAGAAAGGACTGTACGCCTGGCTGCAATTCAAGTTGACTTTCCGACCTTCAGACATCCCGCCCCAAAGGATATGCACGTTCCTGTTTCTGAGGTCACCGTCGGTAACCCGGGTCGTGATCATGATGTCCATAAAAACGTCCCCGTTAAAGTCTCCAGGAACCACGCTGGTGATCTCGCTGGGAAAGGTGCAGTTGAGGTTTGATTGCGCCCGAAAAAGTGGCTCAATGTCATAGGCAAGCATCACGCCCACACTCTTTTGATCCATGCTTAGTACAAATATATCCGTCGAGGCGTCCGAATTGAAGTCCCCGAACGCGGCTGGCAGCACGTTCAGGTTGTTCCCGAACACTTGGGGAGTCACATTGCTACCCTCGCTTGCCGTCAGGATGACGGCAACCACTGATAAACAACTCAGTAACCCCATTTTTGTCTACTTACATTATTTTCTGCAAAACAACAAAACGATGTTTGTCAAATTTGAAAACAAATAAACAAATTGAAAAAAAGGTGTTCAAAATTTTGGAAGTTTTGTCAAAACAATATGTGAGAGTCTCAATCATTAATTTTCAACTGATAACAAATGCATAAATGGAGCACAAAAATGAATGAGTAATTATTGGAAAAAGTAATTAGCTTAAATCGAATTTGTTAATCAAAAAAATATCTAAAAATAACATTTGGAGGTTAATTTATATCGAACGTTTTTCCTTATGAATCACTAGTTATTTAGAGAGATTAAGGTATTTGGCGTTGGTTTGGTTTCTACTACGTTCAATGGATGGATATCGTAGATAATAAACATTTGTTGATAACATGTATTTGAGTTGAGTCATTTTGTTCCTCGTCTGTCTGTTTTCGTAGCAAGGATTCGCGAAGAAAATTGAGAACCTTTTCATCCACTTTATCAGAAGCAATGAAATTCAAAGCTGCTTACCTTTTGGATCATCAAAACCCACTTGTTATCATTTCACATGGCTTCGAATTTGTATTCCGTATCTAACAAAAGCACAACCTGACATTTCCAATCGTTCTTTTTTTCACTGATGACTGCTGCCATTGACTAAGAGACTGCTACATAGACAATCGCAAATGCATGATTCACTTTGATGTTGAATACGTTTTTCCACTGTCGGGAAGGTAGGGATTTATTGGGACAACGTAAAAAATAAAAAGTAAATCGTTTGTTTTTGTCAAATGTTTTGTTTATTAATTTTGTTTACTGAAATTTAACATTATATTTTTAAAAAGTCATACAAAACGTAACAGAGAAACATTTTTGTTTGATTTCAGGATTCCCGCGTATTTTTGAACTCGATCTGTGCTTCTAAAGATTTGAATGTAAGTAATTTTGAAATGAAATTGATTAATTTTTATCAACACAAAAATGTTGAAAAAATTCTCTTAACAAATCGTACTTAACAAATTATGAAAATAACTATTAAAATAGTTTATATCATGAGGTATAAACAAATTAGTCGTTTTGTAAAAAGATATATTACAAATTAACATACAGTATAATACAACAGGATTATTTTTTTCAATCATTTATAACGCCTTCTTTTTCTTGTCGCTCGCTTCTTGTGCGTCGTTTTCGTTTTCTCGCTTTTTGCCTCTGCAAAAAAATATAAGCCATTTAATTACTAATGTAATTTACATTACAAGTAAAATATAATGTTTAATTATAATTATAAAATTCATACTTATTCTTTTTTTGCTTGATTGAAATCAACAGTCTATTGAATGGTCCCTTAGTTGATTTATTCATCATTTTGGCTTTCCCACTTTCCATGGCTTGAGAGATTTGATCCCAATCCCAACAATCTTCGGTATGTTTGGCATGAATAACCCTCAGTGCCATAAACAGATGAGCTAAGAATTTATGTTTCACCTCTTTGCCTTCCTCTTCTTGAACGCACTCATTTAAAACTCGGATAGAGTTTTCGTAAAGGTTCTTTTCCATACTCTTGAGTGACTTTTTAACTTTCTTGTCCGCCGTGGAAAACAGTCGGTCGTTTTGGTAGAAACACGTGAGCAGTTCCAGTGCATGATTTTTCAGGTAAACTCGAACGTTATCGTCAAAAATGACGTTTGGCAGAACTGTAACCAGCTTGAAATTGTCTTCCCAGCACATTTTCAGGATACTTTTGAATATCGTTAATGGGAGGATATTTTTTTTGAAACACGACTCCAGCTTTTCTTTGATGAATTGGAGCACTTGACTGGAAGGGCATTTTGTTTGTTGCAAACAACGAATCAAGAAAGTACAACATTGCGGAAGTTTGTCTCCTATTTCCAAGTAGATTGCTGCCGACCTTTCGCCTTTTTCCAGCAGGATCTGAAAATTATCGAATAATTTAGGAGATCAAATTTAATTAGTAATTTTTGTCATTCATTTGTAGCAAACAATTTTAATACTTGTGGAACATTTGAGCGTAAAATTACCTTCATGATATCTAAAATGATTTGTTCATCAACTCCGTCAGTGTCGGGAAACTTTTTTAGGGAAGACAATTTTGTCAAACAGCTTCGTACACGGTTTTCCAGCGGTTTTTGATGTCGGTCTTGAATACAATGTTCCAACAGAACGAACAACGGTACAATCATGTCCAACACAAGCGCCATCGATGGTGAGTGCTCTATGTAGATCTCAAGCAGGTCGATTACTCTGGTACGGAAATGTGTAAGCACTTGTTCGTTTTTAGATTGCCTTTTCGATTTGATCTTTCTGTTCTCCCGGATGACTTTGAAAGCGGCTGCCAAAGAGAGGTCCAGGCGTTTTCCCTCTTCTTCGCTGATCTCGTCCACGTCCATGTCGTCGACGTCTGATTGTGCTGCTGCATCTCCAAGTACTTGACTAAAACCAAAGGATGTGCGTTTTAATCGACTATTAAATTTTGCATAATTTTATTTTGTATAACAAAAATATCAAATTCCCTTACTGGAGGTTCATTTTTAGCTGATTCATCATGATTTGATTTTCATTATCTTCATCCATTTCTGAATCCTCATCTTCATCGTTGTCGTCATCTTCGTCTTCTTCATCCTCATCCATTTCGTTCTCATGATTATTAGAGTTTCCATTCATCTTAGGTTCATCATCGTTTTCTTCTTCTGACTCAGAATCATCGGATTCTTCGGATTCATCTGAGCTATTGTTGACTAAGGTCAGAGGTTGTTTATCATTTACGTTCAGAACCTATAAAAAAATGGTATAGTAAAGAAAATTTTTATTAAATCTAGCTAGATAAAATAATGAAATGATTATTACTGAAATAATAAGGTGCACAGCAGCCGGTGTTAAATGAGGGCAGATATGTGGAAAGACGCAGTTTACAAGCGACCGCAAAAGATGGTTTGATCGCGATAGCAAAGCCAGCATAAGGTCCACAACGACCTCGACCCATTGGGGTTCATCTTGGTTGGGTTCTTCTTCTGTTGTCGAACAGTGTTTTTCGTAGCAGGTATGTAAGTCGTCGATGGACGAGATGGCCATCTCCGGATCTTGGAACAGCTGCAGTCCCAATTGCAAATTCATCGTTCCAAAAGTAACAGCTATGCTCTTGTTCTTCGAATGTTTCTCTATCTTTTTAATCAATTTAAACATTTTTTTCCAACTCGTAACGGTTTCGTCGGTCATTGGAGTTGATAGAGTCCAGGATTTGTCTACAAAGATGCGCTTGTTTATTGATGTCAGGAGATTCGTCAGAATCATTTTTAAGTCATCTAAACTTGTGAGTTTATGATCGATTGCTCTGAAGAAAGAATCTTTGATGTGATCTGAAAATTTGAAATTTGAATATTATATTTTTGTTCAATTGGTTTGTTGAAAATTAGTAAATTACTTTCAATTTCCAAATTTTACCTGAAAATTCGCTTTTGCCTTTGGATTGTTCACACAGTCCATGTTCGAACAAAAATTCAAGTTGTTCTAAACGCCATTCATGTTCCGACACCATTTTTGGATGCCCCATCAATCTAATATGGCAGAAAATTAATATTTATTATCATATTAGAATAAATAACATTTTAAAGTGAAAATCACATGATGAAAACTCACTTGGTCAAAATTTGAACCGAATAAAGTTTTTCGGAATTCATCCAAGGAACTGAACCCGAATCGGTTTCTTTTTCGCTCTCACTTGTGACAATCATTTTGAAAATATCAGTCAGTTCTTTGACATGCTCGGCCGACAGTTTCGATTGTAAAACTGAAAAGATTTTGACGCCTGTTTTCTTTTCTATCATCAAGTCGCCAGGCTTGAAGAGCAATTTTTTCAATGATTCCATTTGAGTATCCAGTTCGCTCTCATTAATGACCTTCACCATTTTGGCAAGACTTTCTCGCAGCAAGGCTGTTCCCTCGTCTTTTTTCGAGTTTTTACACAGCTGACAAGATCTCATGATATACTGCAGGTAGTTTGGCGTAAGCAACTCGGGGACAACACTAGCGTCCACTTTACAACAGTAGTCTACTAATTTCACAGCTACGTATTCCGTTGTTTTTGATGGCTTTACAAATCGTTTGTCCAACTCTGCCCAGATGTTTGCCGCGATACCTTTCTCAACTGCTTTCTCTACCACTATCTCATAAACCGGATGATTGCTACATATTATTCTCGGAATTTCCTGTAATTAAAAAAAACATGATTAATATAATCAACATAATTTCATGTTAATTATGATTTCAGAGGCAATCTAAATAACTGAGTTGAGAAAAAACATACAATCAAAATACGAAGAATCTCTGCAACATTTGCCTTAGAAACGATATCTTTCGATCCGAAACGTTTTTTAATTTCCTTCCCTGTGACAACATTTGGGAACTGTTTTTGTATGGTTAATAACAAGTGAAGGGAATCCAAACTTTGATCCTTCCAAGGCTTGAACACCTCTTTTTCTAGAATCGGCCAAACATGATCTCGAAAATGATCCTCCGCAACATTTGAGACATAGTGATTTAAAAATGATATGGCGCAATGATTGAGGTAACTTCGTTGTTTCGACGCATGTAAAAGTCCCTCCAAAACTTTCTTTTCGACATCTTTATCACAATTTTGTAAAAATTTTGATTTAATCATCGCACCGTATGTGAGGATGCGACCGAAATAGACGTCTGCCGCTTCCTATAGAAATGATTTTTGTATTAATATTTGTTATTTAAAATACAATCATTGTTATTAATTTTATTTTTTGAAAAGTCATTTCTTACACTTTTGCCATTACTTGCACTGGGATGCAATTCATTTTCCATTATTTGTAGAATTTTTTCCGCAGTTACATTGTTACTCAAAGACAAATGGCTTGAGAGAAGACAATAATTGATCTCCTTGTTTTTGTGGTTCATTGATCCTAAACCACGAATCGTTCTTTTTAAAACATATTCCAATTCTTTATTTTGTTCTTGTTCTTCCTGAAAAAAAAAATTATACAAAATTTAGTCCATTATTATTATTTTCTTATAAAAACAAACTTCAAACAAATAAAAAATCTATAATTTCATTCAATACCACGTGTGCATGACAAAATAATACTTATCAATAAAACGCAATCAATATTTAGATATTCAAACTTTTCAATTTTATATTCCAAGTAATTGTTACAAATTTTATGAAAAATATGCTTACAAAATATTTGTAAAACAAATGTCAAACATAATTAACTTTAATTTTTGAAATCAGGAATAATGACATAACAAGTTATTCTTGTTATTTCAATTAGAAATAGAAAATTATTGCGATAAATAACTGTCCAAATTGTTGAAAAATATCTCGTATAACCTTCAATTGTAATAAATTTATCTCACCTCATTCAACTTGGACATATGCCGCAGTAAATTAACTGCATTTGTATTCCTCTTTCCTTCATTGGGAAGGAAAATTCGATTGAAACAATCGAGTATCGTTGTATTCATCGTGAGCAATTGTACAATCACTTTGTTTATAAATTTCTACACAAACTCAAGCACGTTGTTGCCCCTTTTTGAACATGCTCACTCGAAACTAACCTAGAATCAAGTCATAAACAATGTGAGCACATGAGCATATGACTTGTCTTCGACTCGCACGCCCTCTTTTGGGATAACTTTTTTTAGTGGCAAATTTGAAATTGTTCTTTCATTTTCATTCTTTTATTTTTATTCAAAATAACATTATTGTTTCATTATTATTTATTATTTTTGTTGAATACACTGGACATCTCAAACGGCCATCTCCATGTTAATTTTAGGATGCGGTTTATATCCTTCAAGCACAAAGTCATCCGCGACAAAATCGTCTATGCTTTCCACCTTTCTTTTAATCTTCAGAGTCGGAAAAGGTCTTGGTTCTCGTTTAAGCTGTTCTTCCAGAGGAGCGATGTGGTTTTTGTAAACATGACAATCTCCCATCGTATGAACAAATTCACCAGGCTGAAAGTTTAAAAATATCGCAAAATTATTATTTTCACTTAGAACGATAGAAAATAATCTCTGATACTTTCAACGTACTTTCAAGTTTGTAATATGAGCTATCATGTAAGTAAGGAGAGAATATGACGCGATATTGAATGGTACTCCCAAGCCCATATCTGCGCTTCTTTGGTATAACTGACAGGACAATTCGCCGTTACAAACAAAAAATTGGACCAACGCATGACAAGGCGGCAGTGCCATCTTATCTAAATCTGCGGCGTTCCAGGCACACATGATTATACGTCTGTCATCAGGGTTTGTTTTAATTTTGTTGATCACATCAGCCAGCTGATCGACACCTACAAACAAATTAATTAATCTGAGTTTTATTCTCTTTTTATTCATTGTTATAATTCAAATTCATTCATTTAGATGCATTTTATAGAGTGTCAACCTTGACCGGTGTAATCGGTGTGCATGTCCACATACTTTGCTCCAAAATGTCGCCACTGAAACCCATAAACGGGCCCCAAGTCACCCTCATCTCGATCTTTGAACCCGAGGGAATCTAAAAATTCTCGCGAGCTGTTACGGTCCCAGATGTGAACTCCTTTTTCTGATAACAATTTCGCATTTGTCGAGCCTTTTATGAACCATAATAATTCCTCTACAACGCCTCGCCAGAAGACCCGTTTTGTTGTCAGCATAGGGAAGACATCTAAAAACAGACATTTATTTTTAATTATTCATTTTGTATTCTTAATAATTCGTATATGTTTAATTAGTTTGTTTGTTGTTTTTTTTTTTTTAATAAAGTATATTATTTAAAACCAATTTGAATTTACCATTTCGTAGACTGAATCGCATCTGGGTGCCAAAAATGGCCTTCGTACCGACATTCGTGCGGTCATCTTTTTGATTGCCATGTGCAATAATTTTTTGAATCAATTTTAAATACTGATACTCGTCATGTTCCTCGAGTGGCTTTAAATGACCATTGGAAATTTCCATTTCAGTTTCTTTGTTAAGAACCAACTGACTAAATACAAATGGGCGGCTAACAAATAATACTTTGTTTTGTTTGTTATGAGATCTTTTTCACTGAGCTTACTGTGGCATTGTCTATAAAATAATAGGCTACGAAAGCGGGAAATTTGCAACGACTGCGCAGTCGAAACATGCTGCGTTGCCAAAATTCAAGCAGGTGCTTTCTATTTGCCTATTTGGTTCCATCTTTTTTTTATTTTTCACTAAATTCATAAATTATGGAAAAAAGAACATTCAAACAAATCTAAAGAATTAATAATTTATTATCGTTTGTTTAAAGCTTTGAAGGGTAATTATAATTTCGTGATTAGTTGTGTTAATTTTGAAGAAACAAAAACATCAGAGAATTAAAAAGTGACAAAAGTGTAAAGAAAGAATTGAAATGGATTAATTAAACCAACACCGTTTTGATAAACGTGTCTTTTTATTTACGAAACTTTTCACCGCCGCCGTAAAACTGCGCTGCGATCGACGCAGTTCTGACGTGTACAAAATTACAAATCAGAATTCAGAGTGAATTGTGAGTTGTTGGAGAGCGTGCGTGCGCGCGAGTCTCGTGTGTAGGTTAGGCCTGACGTTTCTGGTGTTTATTTTGATTGTTATTATAACGCAAACACGATGCTCGACCTGTTTACAATCTTCAGCAAGGGCGGAATTGTCCTCTGGTGCTTTCAAAGCACCTCTCAAATATTCACACCGAGTGTGAATGCGCTCATCAAAAGCGTAATATTGCAAGTAAGTATAGTACAATTACAAATCACACGATTCAATTAATTAACAATCAGTCTCATCTGTTATTCCATCACTTATTCAACAATTTGCAACCGACCTTCCAATTGTTAACAAGGATCTTTGTCCATGCCCCAAAACGTTCATTCAATTTGACAGTTGGCCCAAATTTTGACGGTGGGTTCCATATGGTTGAACCCATATAACCCATAGATCCATATGTTTGATCAACTCGGTCTACATGTTTGTTTACACCTTTTTTTTCTCATTTCAATTTATTCTGATTGAACCTTTGAATGGGAGTTTGTTTAATTCATCGGTTTTGTTTCAGGAAAGAACAGGAAACCATACTTATGAGCATGAATCACTACGTCTGCAGTATAAGCTCGACAACGAGTTTGAGTTGATTTTCGTCGTGGCATATCAAAAGATATTGCAATTATCTTATGTGGACAAATTTTTGAACGACATCCATCTGGAATTTAGAGACCGCTTCAAGAATGAGCTGCAGAATTCTCAATGGTTTCATACGTACAACTTCAAGGCAAATTATGATCAGGTGTTGGCCAGTGCCGAGCAGTGGAGCAAGGCACAAGCAAAAATACCCAAACAGATGCGCTCCTTTGACGAGAGTCAAAAGTCGAAAAAAACCGTTGCCAGTATGATAGAGAAGAAGGACGACAAACAAAACAAAAAGCCTGGTACATTTTTATGCTTTTCAAGCTGTCTTTTATTGTTTGTTATTGTTTCAAATGATTTATGTTAATTGGTTTGGTTAATCGACAGTGAAAACACCTGAAGTGATTAAAACGCCAGAATCTCCTAAGCCGGTACATAACGGCGGCGAGTTGAATGAAGAGATTTTAATGGCAAACAGACAAAAACTTGCTCAAAAGATGTCAGGCTTTAAGAATAAAAAAGGCGACAAATCGTAAGTGATGTTTCATGTAAATAATGTTTTATAAATGATGCTTCGTAGATGTAAATGAGTTTAGTCAAGGATGCATAGTGATCGGAAAACAAATGATTAAGTAATTTGGTTTTGTTCATTTAGAAAAAGTCCCAAGCCTGAGAAAGCAGGCAAAAAGCCACGTGTTTGGGACTTGGGTGGGACCAATCGTGATTTGGCATCTTTGGAGAGGACCAAGGATAAACCTGACGATATCAATAACGAAACTGTGCAAGCCAATACCGCTGTAAGTGTAGCTTTCACTTTCTCTCGCAACGGGATCTGTGCCACGAATTTAATGTTATGTCACACTGAAAACTCAATGATTCAAATCTTGAACTAACGATTTAAATTACAATTGAAATTAATTTTTTTTTTAATCATCTGTGTTTGTTCTTATCAATGTTTTATATTTAAATTTCGTTTTCAGTTGATTGGACAGATGAAGGGAGGGATCAAAGACATCGAGATTGAAAGCGAGTCTGAGTCGGAATCTGAAGATTCAGATGAAAATGAGGTGGACAATGCAAAAGTACAACAAAAGAAATCAGGCGGCGTGTTCAGCATGTTCAAGAGTCTCGTTGGTAACAAAGTAATGAAACAGGAAGACATGCAACCGGTGTTGGACAAGTTCAAGGACCACCTAATAACTAAAAACGTCGCGACAGATATTGCTCAGAAGTTGTGCGAATCCGTGGGCGTCAAGCTTGTGGGCAAAAATCTTGGCACCTTCGACAGCATCGCCAGCACCGTGAAAGCATCTATGACTGATGCTCTAGTACAAATTTTGTCGCCGAAGCGACGCGTCGACATCCTCAGGGATGCGATAGAAGCGAAAAACAATGGCCGTCCCTACGTGATGACATTCTGCGGCGTCAACGGCGTCGGAAAGTCAACTAACCTTGCTAAAATTTGCTTCTGGCTTATCGAGAACAATTTTCGTGTTCTCATTGCTGCCTGCGATACATTCCGGTAACTTTTCTTATTTTTTCATATAATAATTTTGAATTGGTATAATCAAAATTGTAAATTGATTGAACGATTATTATTTTGTTTATTTTCAGAGCTGGCGCTGTGGAACAGTTACGAACCCACATGCGCCATTTGAATGCTTTGCACCCGCCGGAGAAGCACAACGGACAGACGATGGTTCAGTTGTTTGAAAAAGGTTACGGCAAAGATGCTGCCGGCATCGCAATGGAAGCCATTCGTTACGCAAAGACTTCGCAACTGGACATTGTTCTGGTTGACACTGCAGGACGAATGCAGGATAATGAACCTTTAATGCGCGCCTTAGCTAAGTTAATCAAAGTCAACGAACCAGACCTCGTGCTCTTCGTAGGTGAAGCCCTTGTTGGCAACGAGGCTGTCGATCAGCTCGTCAAATTCAATCAAGCCTTAGCCGATTACAGCAGCTCGTCCAATCCACATATCATCGACGGAATAGTTTTGACCAAATTTGATACTATTGATGATAAAGTATTTGCATTTGTTGACTTATAAATTTACGAACAGTTTTAAAGAGAAATTTATTTGCAAAATTTATTGACGCAATTCATTTTATTCGCAGGTTGGAGCAGCGATTTCGATGACGTACATCACCGGCCAGCCAATAGTATTTGTCGGAACTGGCCAGACTTATACAGATCTGAAATCTCTCAATGCAAAGGCTGTGGTACACGCTTTAATGAAATAATTCAACTTTGGGTAGATGTGCAAGCGTTCCCATACCATTACGATATGCTTCTTATACTTTTTGGTGTCCTTATATACATTACTATGAATTGTTGAACCAACGAAATAATAGCATACGATGTGTATGTCTTTCGTAAAAAATCATGTTTTTATTCAAGCGACAAATTTATAAAATTCCTATACAAATTTTTAAATGCGCGTCATTGACGCAATGATAATGAATGTCAAATGAATTTTATAGAGAGAGTTATTCACATACATACTATACATCTTATACATGTATATAATCACACATACACAAAACACATTGAAAATATATTGAACGAGTTGATTAAATTATAATATCTGATTGTTTCTTTAGGATGACTTCTAGGATTGTTACTTTTTATTCTTAGTGGTTGAAATAAATGTTAACTATTTTTTATGTTATTACTTTTTTAATTTCACGTTTTTTTTTAAATCGTATCATTTTTTCGGTACATTTCAATAGTTTTAGTTTAAATCATTGTCTTTCTGATGAATTTTGCGTGGCACGAAACTTTTCTTAATCATGCACCCAACAAGAGCATCAGCGACATCGCATGGCTCCATTTGGTCCCCAGCATGAACTGCAACAAATGTTCGATTGAAAAAATAAATTACGTCATTCATTTTGTTTATTCTTTCTGCAAAAAAAGTTTAAAGAAACAATACGTACTTTCAGCGATGCAACTGCGAGCAATTTTTTCCTCAAATGCAGCTTTTGCATAAATATCTTCAACAATTTTCTTCTCGTTCAATTTGCCCGATTCAGACATCTGAAAAATAACATTTCCAAATTGAATGGTTTTTTAGATTTTTTATGTTTTATCTTTTGATAAATCCATTGAGTATACTTCGTTAAGTTTCTGCATGGTACAAGCAATAAGGCAGCCAAGTTTTTCTCCTTTGTCTAACTCGGCTGGAAAAATTAGATTTGTACTTGGAATCGTGGCTTTTAGATACATTTAGTTGATATATTTAGTTGTTGCCTTGTTTAAATCTATTATTAAAAAACTCATTTTTCACCTTTGCACTCTTTGAAAGCTTTTTTCATTTCTTCAGTCATCAACACTTTGGGTGGTCCATGGTGGTGTCGGCCATGATGATTATGTGGGGATGGTTCATCATCATCATGATGATGATGGTGATGGTGGTGGTGGTGATGATGACGATGATGTTCTTCCTCAGAGTCATCTTCTGCTTCTAAGACTGGCCGATAGGCTACACACTTTTCAAAAAATCAAATTTAGAATCGAATTTTTAATGAAAAAATAAAAAAAATGAAATGAAATGAAAATAACTTATTTATGTACTCATTTATTTGTACCAAATGACGAAAAAACAAAAAATACAAATTCGTCATTAAATTGTAATTAAAAAAAATTGAGTACGTTTCCATGTGAAGTAATATTAATTAACAAAAAATGATTAATTGCTTACAATGGCAACCAAGGCGAACAGAACGAAAACAGTGCGTTGCATTTTGAAGTTTTATTTTTCACAATACTGTGAGACTTCAGTGTTGGGATTTCAGTTAAATATGTTTTGACAAGTTATGTAAAAACTTTATTTAATATGTTACTCACTTCAAATTGAGGAAATTTTTAGTCATTAATTGGGTTTAATTAAATACATACGCTGATCAATCACAGTTTTATTCATTTAAATTTATTATTTGTCATTGTTATACTGATTAAGTTTTATTCATTTAATAATTCATTTCCTGTTTTGTTTTACAAATTTAATGTCCAAAAAAAAAAATTCTGGATAAGCGTATATAATTTATAATTTAATTAAGTATTTATTAACAAATGGTATATATTTTACATTCCCTGTCTTTGTCGTACACTTTGATGTTAACTTTTTGCCTTTCTCGTTTTCTGCAAAAAATTGTTTTCAATTTAATATCTGATAGAGGAATATTTTTTTAACAATAAAAATAAAATCGAAAGATGATAAACCTCAAGAGAAAAATGATATAGAGTTCTTCCAGCTCTTGTATAACAACGTCAGGTATCACTTTAGGATGCAAATTTTCACTGAGATTAGCAATTTTTTTTAGAGCTTCATCCCTGGTTTCGGAATTCAGCTAAAAATAATTCCAATAAAATCAAATTACGGTAGATAAACAATGATATTTTTTTTTTCAATAATGTATATTTCACAAACTAAACGAAATCACAATTCTTACTTTGCTAACTAAATTTGAGATTTGTTTAACGTCATCCTCTGATATCATTAGATCCAAGGAATATTTCGCAGAAATCCATCCATACATCGTTGAATTTTCGATCATCCTCCAGCGAGTCCAAATAATATTTTGGATCTATTGAAATAATCAAAAACAACATCGTAAAATGAAATGTTGAAAATGTTGAAGGCAAAAATTGACTCCAACCTCTTTAACAAACAATTTACAGTCTCCGTCGTCGAAGATCATGAGTCTGATAACAAAGTAAAACTAAATCAAATCCGCTCGATCAATGCGGCTTATCGCTAAATAAACCAGACACTTGACATTTGCGTATAAAAATATATTTTACATCGTCCATCTTGTTCATCAATTACAATCAAACATTCATGCACTCAAATTAGCATCGAAAAAAGTATCAAAGAGTTATTCATTTGGAAAGCCGAAAACTTTTAAGCTTCCAGCGTCCCTTTTTCTGTCATAGACATCCTTATCGTCGCAAGCATACGCCAAGAGGTACTGTTTTGGGTGCCAGGCGACGGTAAACGTCGGAGCTTCCACCCCGATCTCTGTTATTTTTTCACCCGTCTCTACGTCTCCAATGTCTGCAAAATAAATTATACATATTTGATAAAATTTAGTTTATAAGTCAACTTTACATTTACTGGTGTCTTAAGCAACGAAAAAATATCCTACCAATAAAGAGATCTTCCGAAGCCGAGGCCAAAAGTTGACAATCATGAGAAAATGAGATGGTTCTCACAGGCCATTCGAGCCTCGAAAATGTCCTTAGACAGCAAAGTTCATCGGCGTCCCAAAGCGAGACCAAAGCATCGGCCGAACCGGTGGCAAAATATTTTCCAGTGGGGTCAAACTCAATGCAGATACAAGTGCCCGGGTGCGCTTTGATCACATGCAACAGTTCAAGATCTGGGTAACTCAAAATCTGCACGCAACCCTGACCGTTCGTCAGGTAGAAGGTCTCGGAATTTTTGTTCCACGAGATCTCGTTGACCTCGAAGTTGAACTGTTCCTCGGCTTGGATTTTCATGGTGCGCGCGTCGATGAAGGTCACAAGGTCCTCCTTGTTGCCAACGGCGATGGTATTGCCGTTCGGGGACCACGATATGTTTATGTTTTCCCCCTTGGTTCCTATATTTGCGGTACACTTTTGCGTCCGACAGTCCCAGATCCGGACGGTCTTGTCACCGCTGGCTGTTGAGAGTTGCTCCGGATGGAACGCATGCCAACATAGCTGGTCTACGCTGCCTCCATGACCTCTGAACATGTGTTCTTGTTTCTGATGGTGAACAACAAAATTAGTCAGAATGAAATATTAAATTATTTGATGTTTCTAAAAATAATCGAATGAAGATAAAATGAAATTTAATGAAATTAGAATTACGATAAACAAATAATAAGTAAATAACCAAAATAACAAAAATAAATAATAAAAATAATAAATTAATAAAAACAAAATCTTACCAAACGGTCAGGACAAAGTGAAAAAATGCAGACACACTTGTCAAAAGAGCCTGAGGCAAGGAATTTGCCATCGCAGCTCCAACCAACACTGTGCACCTTCGCTGAGTGACTTTGTTGTTCCTTGACTTTGTTATGTGTCTTGAAATAACTAATCAGCCTGTCAACAGTGTCATTAATAGGTGCCATTTTTTGTCACCCAACAATTGCTATCTCCACTGAATCTGTCAAATAATTAAAATAAGACACCGCTGCATTTGTTTACACCGCGTGACATAACCTCTTTCTTCGAACTAGTGACAGTAGAGGGCAGCAGAGGGCGTTGTTTAACAACAAAATAATAACCCATCAAAATGGTGCTTATAAAAATAACTCAAAAATAAATGAAAGTGGCAAATTTTGAAATGTTCATTGTTTATGTTCTTTTGTTTTTCTCTTGATAAACAAAAATAAGAAAGAATTTTGTTTGAATGATTAGAAATGGAATTGAAAAATGTTGAAAAATTGTTACAAGTCGAATGAAAAAGTGAGTTTAAATTTTGAAATTGAATTCGACAATTGGAGGTTGGTATTCGATTTTGGTGCACTGTCGAAAAGACGTGAACTTGACTCCGGAGTTGCGTGTAGTTGCGTGCTGACTTCCGGTTCAGATTGGTCAAGCCCCTCTCACCCTGTTTGCTACCACACGGATATATCACAGCAGTGCTATCGTCGTGTCTGAGCCCATGTGGTTTGCGTGCGCGTTATTTAGTTGAAAGCCGCCCGTTTGAGACTCGTATTTCGATTTGATCGCAACCAGCAACCATGGCGGATCTTGACGACTTTTTTGCCAAGAAGGACCGAAAAAAGTCGAAGGGCAAGAAATTCACCACCACTGAGGAAATAGCCAAAAAATTAGAAGAGACGGGCAAACGCAACGAACGCTCCAAACCGAAAGAAAAGTCCAACAATGCTGAGGGCGAGGACAATCAGCAGATCGAGGTTAGTCGATCGTCTAACTCCAATACACATTTTGAACCTCCCAATTACATTCGGTTCCTATACTTAACCTCATTTCAAGGCCCGTGATATTCAGGTTACAGGAAATCAACGCTGCCATATTTTTTGCCCTTTTTACCTTCGCTTTAGAATTTTGAAAAGACGTGTAATCTTGATGAGTCACTTTTCTAGCTTGCCAACAGCTTTTGGGAGATGATTAAGCAGACGGCTGTGATAGAAATAACACGGTCTTTGAGAGTTTCAGGTCTCAGAGTGTAGAAAAAAAAGTTGAGTTTTGAGGTTAAGAATTTTTGACGTAAGCATCTGACTTGGTGTTGCAGGACGAGGACGAGTGGAGGGAGTTCGAGGAAGAGAAAAAAGACTACACGGGACTAAAAATAGGCAATTTAACGGTGAACGAAAACGTAGACCAAGATTCGGACGACGATCGAGGGACGGGCGAAAACAGCTCGGACGGTGAGTCGGGCGAGGCTGGGTCCAAACACAGTGGCCCTTGGAAGAAAACCGACTCGGCTCCGGTGAAGGAGGAAGCCCCGACGCCCCAGCCGCCAGCCCAGCCGGCACAAACTGGCGGGTACAAACCGCCGCATTTAAGAAACGCCCGCCTCATGCCAACTAGATCGCACAAATCCAATGTCGCACCTGACATCAATAGCGAAGAATATTTCCCCACTCTGAACTCAAAACAACCAGCAAACGATACTCCTGCTTGGGGCAGACGGTAATTTTGAATGTTCTTTTTTGTTCATTTAAATGTAGGCTAAACAGCAACAAATAATGTTATTGAAAAAACGATGTTTCATCAGCCAGAGTTAGAGTTCATTAGTCTGAATGTTCAAATATGTTTTTCAAAAACATTATTTTTTCAGATGAAAGCACTAATAGTAAAACTACAATCACTAAGTCAATAAAAATAATGAACCGTAGACTAATTATCAAAACTTTTGATCGGTTTTGATCGGTAAATGACTGGACATTACACCAGTATACAAATATATTTCAAGTTTAAGCATTTTTTAATAGTTTTATTAATTTAGCAATTGTTAGTCAACTGTTAATAATATATGTAAATACTGTAATTTAGATTGTTTACTTTCAAAAACGTATTTACTTTTTACGTATTTAACGTATTTACTACAAATGGCACGTGCTCAATTTGTGCATTTTACCCTACGAGATTACTCGTTCAATTGTTATTGATTATTATTAAAGTTGTATAATTAATTTGTAGGAAAAAGGACGAAGGAACATTCGAAGAAGTGCGTAACCGAGGTGCAAGTCGTTACGTCATGTCCGAGAGTCAGACTCAAGGACCGAAGTTATCGCTGGGTAACAAATACGGCGCACTGTCGCAAGACCAGAGCTGAAACCGCCAGCAGAGCTGCACCTACGTCCCGATAAATCATTAACACTTCAAATCTCGGCATCCGAGCGTTATGACAAAACAAGCGATACGAACTCATTCGCACACATCAGTTCCAAATATCCTGTCGATGTGGTCATTTGTTCCTAAACGACAAACTGATAATTTTGCATTCAACCCTGTACGCATTTACTCTACCAAACGACAACGAGGGCTTCGTTTCAAATTGATCCAGCTGAAGATTCAGAAAAGGGGAGGGGGGAAGCACAATCAAAATTGCCGAGACGCGAAATGTGGAGAATTGCGCGATATCGCCGATCAATGAATTTGTAAACTGCGAGTCGTTTGCAGATTGATTGTCACGCTTCGAGGCTGGGCTTCGGTTTAAACGATTCTTTCTCCTTCGTTTGGTCTCAAATTTTTAGCAAGGTTTATAGTCCAAGCCGGGGGGTGCTGTATATCTAACACGTTGATTATTTATGTCGCGCGAATTGGGGCGCGACATTTTGTTGGCGCTTGTACGATAATAAAATGAGACACGGCGCATTCTTTTCGTGTTCTTGCGTTGTCGTTTTTAAATGATTGTAATAATGTTAGAGATAAATTATTATTGCTGCGAGTGGTGCCCCTTTGCTGTCTTCTCGAGAAAGAGAGCCGGACCTTTAAGTTTTTAAATGCGAACAAAATTCAACACATATAAAACTTATGCAGATAATCGATCGACTTTTTATTATTTCTTGAAAATTCTTGTAAAATATGATAACTATTGATGATACAAGTAATAAAAGTCTATATATATATATATGCAAAGCGATAACGCGTGACAAAGTTGTGAGGAAAATATGAAGAATGCAAATGAAGACCAATAAATTTGAATTGTATGGAGTGTTAATCTTTTTTAGTTCGTTTTTATGTAAATAAAACGATTTTTTGCTTTGATTACGATTTGTTCTGATACTAAAATATACGGATTTATTTGTTCGACCGTTGCATTTATTTGTCTCATTTTCGTTGTTGGGTTCCTTTTCATCAGAGCACGTCGTTTATTGATGACTCCTCGCTAATTAACAAATAAGATGCATCATTCTAAAGGCTAATTTCTGCTTTATGATTGTGAGATGGATCCCGTGAGTACCTTCCAACGTACTGCAAATTGTGGGAGCCTTTATTCGAGTAGCAACTTAGCATTGGTTTTTCCAACAACGATGGTCGAAATTTCGGTAAAAAATATATCCACGCTCTTGTTGATTCCGATCCCTGAAACAAGTGACGCATTTAAATGCATAATCCGTTCAATTTATCAATTATCAATTATCAATTTTGTGTTTTTGGTTGACCTTATCAGAACTTTCCATCAGAACATCATCTTCGGTGCGCAAATAAAACGAAGGATGGTCTTCAAGCTCGTCCAATTTAAGCATCATCTTGTCGTCGACTTCGTATACTTCACCATCAACATTCTGATCAAAAATGAAGATTTATATTATATCTATTATTTCAATATTTTATTTCAATTAAAAAAAATTTCATGAGAAATAAAAGAAAATATGTTTGATACAAAAAAATGATGAAACTTACATGACCCACATCGGGGTGCTTTAATAAAAACGGAATATTGTAGATTGTTGCAATGATCAATGGATACTTTGTAGCAGTTTTTGCTGTTCCTAAAAATTTTGCATAACCATTTTGCTGATTTTTTATCAGCGAATGATTCGGTTCACCGCGTTTTAAAGTACCATAAACAAATACTCTGTACAACGAAGTCTGCAATTGATTATTTCTGTTTTAATGTATCACTTAAATTTATAATAAGTGATTAATAAATAATTTATGATTTTTATTGTATGAAAATTTTTTTTCATGAGATTTCATAGATGATTCTAAAATGTACGTTAATTTATTACCATGTTTTAAACAGATGCGAACTTGAACAAAAAATAGTCGCACTTTATGCAGATGATTACTATCTTAATTTTTCCTTTAATCTTTAGCAAGTCACGTGGCAAAGTGTCGACAGGATGACCGACCGATGACCAACTGGTTTACCGGAAGTCTATATATCTCTCTCCATTAGGAACTACACACATATGTCGTATTCAAAAGGACTATTATTCATTATATGGGCGTGTTAACTTTCCCTTTACGTATAATTGCGGAACATTGTTCAATTAAAAACAACTATTTGTTAAAATGAACGCCTGTAGATGGCGTATTTGATGCAGATTTCGCATGAATGATATTTGTCGCGCGTATTGTTCAACGGTCTCATAATTTCGAATTCATTGTGCACTTAAAATTAGATCTGAGAGTACTATAAGGTTGTGAATAAAATTTTTAGGTACCAAAATGTTGACACATGGCAGAAAAAGTAATTAGGTTTTCCTATAGGATTTAAATTAATGGACCTGATCATAAATTTAAACAAAAGACGTAATTTGTGTCCAAAATAAATTCAAAAACTGAATCAAAATTCGATTTATTAATAAGTTTATATTTCAAAACATAACTCGATTGAAGACTAATCGCTTTGAGAGATAATATACATGACTCGAGGATGATAAATTTACCTTAATTTCAGTTTTGCGAAAACAAATTTTCAGTTACCGGGTTTACCCTTACAACAACAGTTATGTTTATATGGTGGATTCCATTAAATGGTGAACCCAAAAAATCTTGTTATATCTTTAATTTATAAGAATATTAGAGTCTTTGCGAGTTATCAAGAGTTTTTTGCAGAAATTTAAATTCAATTTGTTTTAATTTAAATGTTAATTCACATTCACAAGAATAGAATTTGAATATAAAAAATAAAAATCAGTTTCTCTTTAAATTTTTTAGACTTTTTGAGTGCATTAAATAGAATCCCCCCGTATACAATAAAGAATGTTAATGTTCATAGAATTCAGATGTTTTTTTGTTGTTTAACACAAGAAACTGATCATATCACAGATCATTTTCATCCAACCCAAAAACCTAACACAAATTTGTGCTATATGATACAAACCGGTGCGTGTACCTCAATTATTGTTAACAATATTACAAATGCGAGCATCTCGAAAGTACTTATTGCTATTATTGAACAATATAATTTGTCAAGCAATCAATTTCTTCCACCTATGAATTAGGTACATATCAAACTGTAAAAAGTTGGAACATATTTGTTCGTTTTATAGAGAGCTAATATTATGCAAAAAATGATATGTTTTACTTTTAATTAAATCAAACGGTTTATCAAAAAGTTCTATGGTCGCGCTCGTTTATCTAGTTTTTAGGTGAAAATACCCAAAAAGTTTATCGTTTACAAGTCTAGATATTAATTATTCGTAAGAAATCCGACGATTGAGAGAAAATGTTCTGTTTTGAAAATGTCATTCCTGGATTCACTTTTATTTAGGTTTTAAGAAGCTCTTCAGGTTATCACTATGATATATTACTTTACATCTATAAACTCTTCCAAACAGCAAGACATTTCAGAAATGTTAATAATTGTAAGTTTGAGATAAATATTTTTTTTTATTTTAATTCTTGATGCATTTCGATGAATATGATAAAATTTGATTAAAGTTACTTCAGTCGATCGATATATGTCTTCAGTCTGATCGCCATCATTTTATGTCCAACTTTTTTAAATGCATTTGTTTTAAACACTTTGGGTAGATCGTTTTCATCATTTTCAATTTATCTTAGACTTTCGGAATTCAGTTTTGACTGTTAGAATCGGATCGAAAGTCAAACTTTTACGTGAATAAATGAACAATAAGTTGAATAATTATTATTTAAACCAGTTGACAGTATAAACTTACAGAATGTATAAAATATTTCATTGTAAAATTTATACATAAAATAGTGTAAGTAGTAGTAACATTTTATGTTTAAGGAAGAATTTTGCTACATTTAAATTCACCACCAGTTTTGAATGTACAAAAAAAATTATTTAGGTCGTCTTGAGGGTTCTAGTATTATTCCAAAGGTATAAAAAAATTGTAACATTTGATTTTGAAAACTAGCTTTTAACGACAATTAATTACTAGACGACTAAAGTTAAAAAATTCCTTATCGCTTGTTTTGTTTAAATTTATTTTTCATTGCAAAATCAATATGTATGCTTCTGGTAGAGATTCTGAATCAAATTTATTTGATGATTGTTAATTAAATTTTGTGCGCAAAATTCATTTGGAGAATAGGTCTCGAATCCGTTAACATTTCATTTTGTGTTAGTTCTATGTTATTCTCTTTCACTCTTTCTCTATTAGAAAATGTTGATGACACCATAGGATAGCTAATTCATGTACAGAGTTAGAATTAAGTTGATAACATTCGATTCATTAACTATACAGCAGACTGACGTAAATAAAAAAATTAGTTTCGGATACATTTTTTTTTTCAAAAGTGACGCAACACACACGCATTTATCCTAGATTGATAAAAATCATAACCTTTAGGTATTAGTGATATTAACAGTCTTTATTATCTTCAACAACTCGTAAAGAAAATTCTCTAAATTGTAATCAAAAGTACTTCAAATGGGGCAATGAAGAAAAAGAATTTACAATAATTATGTCAAGAAATCTTTGCAAATAGCCACATTTTCAGATAATCACTTCATAATCTTAATTTTTTTCTATTTAGACCTCAAAATTTGAAATGATCACAGCTTTTCGTTTTTCTATCATTTTTCAGAGATTCTAAATAAAACCATAATTAAAATAAACTAGAAATCGTAAAAATGTATCAAACTTGTTTTAAAGTTGCCTCATTTGACGTTACTTTTCGGTTTTCAAAAATATTTTCAATTATTTTTCAACCAGAAATAAGGCAACGGTTTTTTATATCAGATTGATTCAAGGGTCGGGATTACGGAATGTAAAATATTAGTATTCATCTCGCGTACGTTCGGAAATTATGATGCCGAATCGTGACGTTGATGAACGACTTTGGCATATAATTTTTGTTATTATAGAACGTAACGGTAATACTTAATTGGTGGGATAAAAGACTTAAAATAGTAAAAAGGAGACCCGAGTACGGCGAGCGTCTCCTTTGGCCCTTCGGGCCATCCCAAACTGTCAGACAGACGGGTCGCTGCCAGGAATAGAACCACCCTTAGAGCCATCGCCACCAGGTCCACCGCTTTCCCCGTCGCCTCCACCCTCTCCACCTCTGTAGGGTGAGCCACCGGGTCCCCGAGCAGATAAACCTCGGAAATCCAAGTTGTACTGAAAAAATGTAACGTTTTATCATTGCGTCCAATCTCTTTCATTATCCAACTAGAAAAATTGTTTGCTAAATTTAATCTGTTTCGTTTTAAAAGCTCAGGTTAATACATATTATTTATCGCAGTTAGTTTCAAGTCTACAACTGAAATTAATATCATTATACAACACTAAAAAAACAATTCCAGAATACCCTGTAACCCTGTCTTATTTCACTCACAATTTTGCACCACAAATTTGTTTGTTTAATCTAAGTAAAAATAAATCATACAATTAATGATCAAAGACAAAATACAAAACAATGTGAAAACAGCCAACTGAATAACACGTACATGAACATAATCAAATTAGTAAGTATTGAAAATGGATAATTCAATAATTTGAACAAATAATAATTGAAACTAAAAGAATATTTGCGAACCTGTGTAACAGACCAACAAGAGGATGAAAAATTCCCACAATTTCTTTACTTCTAAAAATCGTATTTTGGTAAAGTAAATCGAGTGTGTGTTATCTTCGTAAGGTTGCTGAGTGTCGCATTTGTAGCATTTGTGTTTGCGATTCTTGTAAATCGTGTACAGTTCTTGTTCCCGAGATGAGACGAATTGCAGAATGGCTTGGATGTGAATTGACAGGGTAAGAATAGTTCAAGAGTGGAGAGTTGAGAGGCATGTCGGTGAAATGGGAAGCTAACAGAGCTGAAGGGGTAGGTGAGCGAAGAATATTGTGCAGTTGATATGAAGTGAGCGGATGAGGTTGTACATAGGGACTAGAGGGTGGCAACAATCGTGGACTAATGGGATACAAGCAGTCTTCTTCTCCAAGACCTGGTGCGGCCGATGAATCGACTTCCACATACCGCGGCATGCTGATTTCGTGCTGACAATATATAAATCAAAATGATACAAATAAATGAACAACTAGAAAGTTGACGTTATAAATTGTAATCGCATTGAAGATTTTAATCAATTCCTGATTCACTGATTGCAACAAATTATTACAGATTTTGAAATACAACATTTCAAATTCTGAATAATTCTTTCGAATCATTTAATTGTAAATTTATAAAAGAAACTTCAATACGTGTACACATTCATTAAAGGTACAGTTTATTCTAAATAATAAAACAATAAATAGTTTTGTACGGAATAAAAAATAAACTAAAATAACGAAAATGAAGTTTTTCAATGGGTTGCAAAGTAAAAAGTTTGGAAACATTTGAATCAAAGATGGATTTCTCGATGAAAACTTCAAAAGTGCATGAGTATGCTTGAATACGTCTTGAATTTTGTATGAACAAATCGTGTATTATACTTGTTGTATAACTGCAAACATTATTGATATTGTGATCAAAAGAAAGAATTATTAAAAATCACACATTTTTTTAACTGAAAAATGAGAGTCTTCCAATGAAAAATGAATTCGTAACAAAAATTGTGAAACATTGATAAAGAAAGGAAACTGAATATCTATAATGGGGAAAGAGTGAGACCTACTGTTTAAAAACATCTAAAATCCATTTACAAAATGTGAAATTGCTTTACACAAAATTAATAATATTGAAATGTTGAGGAAACTTTTATTTGTGATGACAAACTATGATACGACTGAAAAATGACATCAAAAATTCAAACGATAATAATAAATTATTATTTCATACCTTTGTGGCGCAGACGAAACAAGTTGTGACGACTTTTGAAATGACATTCATCAAGTTTTTCGTCTCTTGAATAACATTATCGACTTTAGTAAATGTCGCTGCTTTTCCTACTGTAGGATTTTTTACGGTAAATTGTAATTGTTGTACATACGTCGGTACCCGATCTAAATTTTCTAATAGTTCTTTTTTGTGAGCCCCTCCTGGAACCTAATTATGAATCAGATTTTAGTTAGTCACAAGTATGAAACTAATTGATTAGATAAACTTTATTAGCAGATTAATTTAGTTTTAGTGTGGAACAAAATTTTTATTCTTGTTTTTCTGTATACTAATTGCTGTGTAATCATTTTTGTTACTCAATGTATCACTGTCATGAAACTAATGGTTCAAAAATGTTTAATCATTTCAAAACTATTATTCAAAACTTTATAATAGAGACATCCTAAAATAACTACAGTTAAATTTTCTTTATACCTGATAGCTAAACTGTCTCACAACTTTGTATAATCTATTCGCTTCTTCAGCAAAATATTCAGCTTGTGTGAATAAATCTTGCGTCGTTTTAAGTGCACCTTCGCCTTTTGTAAATTGGTACATAGAAAACGCCATAGACGACATATTCTTAGCACGTTTCACAATATCATTATTTTCTTCAAGGCTAGTGCCATTTTCCTGCCACTTTTCAGTTTCAGCATCCATCTCTGACGTGATCAATTTCATTTCTAATCCAGCTTTCGCTATTTTCGCTTGCTCCTCACTATCAAGTCTTGCTGGCTTTAATGGTTTACTTGTAGTACCATGTTTCTGAAAATATGGACAACAGTCAAAACAAATATTCAATTCCATCAGTCATAATATATTTATTTACATTACCCCTGGCCGAGGAAGAGACATATAAACTTGTTTCTCTGGCCTACTTTGACACAATTCTATGACATCCTTTGCAATAGTAGTTACGTCGGACATCAACCACTGCCACATGTCAGTGAAAACTAAGATAAAGAAAATATAAAATGAGTTTATCATTTCTTCACTTCAATTTGCCAATTGTTAATTTCTCTCCGCTTTACCTTCGAGATTTTCCTTCGCAATTTTACTAGTAGGATGCATTGCCAAAGTATTTGCAGCTGTGATAACTTGAGGACCATAAATTTTGAGATTGATTTCCGTGAATTTTGCAGAAACTTGGAGAGTTTCTGATAGAGCTACGTGCCTCAAAAGTTTGCATACCTGTGAAAAAATAACATTCTCCAGTGATCAGGCGTACAGAAATACTTTTCAACCAAGATAAGGACAAACCTCAAGAATGTGATCGATATATTCATTAAATCGATCTGTGCTTTCTTGGAGACTATTCATATCGCTGGCTAAAGCCAAATTTCTTATTGTCGACACTAATTCTTGGCCTGCTTTTGTAACTTGTCCCAGGTCACCGGCTTGATCCATCGTGGTTCTGTAAAGTTGTTCACGAAGGTCTCTCGTAGCTCTTAAAACACCCAGGACTGCTTGTTCCATGTCGGAACTAGGAGAACCTCCACCACTTCCATCATAATTCTGTACGTAATGATAAAACATTAATAATCAATCGTTCATTAAATCTAATGTGTTTTCCTAGACGATGAAAATAAATTATACCATGCTATTGCCAATTCGAAGTAACGTATTAAGCTCTAGCTTAGCTCTATCGCATAATAAAATAATATTTTCACGATGTTCATGGCTCGTGTAAGCACTGTCTGTAAAATCTTGAGTTCTTTCAACAACCGAGTCCAAGGCAGTTGTTAGAGTTTCACGACAACCAGATCCCAGCAGAGTCATCCTAGTAGTTTCCACCATTCGTTCGAAATATTTTAAGGCCGAACATACGGTGCTGCTGTCCCAGTCCTCTTGCTGAGGGCTCTGAAAATAGTTTTCATTGTCAATTCATATATATATATATATACTTTATTTGATAATCCATCACAAAGAATTTACGAAATATAATAATCTAACACATGTATGTAGAACGTGACAATCCAGAGGAAATGTATTTGTTATGTGTAATGTGGGAGCGTGTAGCGACACTACGAAATATTGCCCCGTAAATCATATCAAACAACATGACATTTTCACACTAAATATACAATATAGGAAATTAAAATTAATTCGCGTTGATACAGTACTAAAAGAACAAAAATTTTTTAATTATTTTAAAGGAGATTAAATTAAGTACCACTGCATAATTTAAACTTCATAATATTATATTTTAAATTTTGTACTCGAATAATATACTCCATTAATATAAAATATAATAAGAAAGTTTGTAACAAGACTTTTCATGTTGAAGTAGTTTTCCAGTGATGTAAGTATGCACTAACTTTTACTTGTGAATATCATTATAAATTTTAATAATTATTTTGCACATTTTGACTAACGTAATATGTTTTTTATTATGTTTTTTTTTTTTTAATGACTAGTGCGATACCTGTGGATTGGAATATGATTGGGATTCGCTACAGTCGAGAACTCCATCTTTGACGACATAATGTATGAGATCCATGGCTCTGCGCATTTGACAAAAGACGGTGTCACGATTTTCCTTGGCTGATGGGCATTCTGGATGTCGCAAGCAAGCTTTGCTCGATGTCAGTAACATCATTGTACTTCGTTCCAACACCTGTCGAGCGGCAGCCATCTGAGCTCTTCGTCGTTCATCCTTTAAGTCGTTCTAAAATTGAAATGACAAAAAAAAGTTTGGATTGGCTTGTAATGATTAAAAAATGTGCTCAAACGTGGCTTCTTTAAAACTGCTATCATAACTTACTTGACGGTCCCCTGTTAAATGTGCCAACTCGACCATTTCGGCACCAAACTGACTGAAAGCTTTCACAAATTCTGTAAAGTTGGAAACACTTTCCAATCTTCCAAGACTCTGTGCTACTTTGTCTTTAGCTAATAGAAGTTGTTTGACTACAACTATATCTGCCAATAGCAGAACTCTTGTAACAGAACCTAATAAACATCTCGCTGCTCGAACTACTGATCCTCTGTCAGCGAGACTGTCCACCATCGCGCACTCACATAATTTTTCAATTGCTGAACCTAAAATCAATATCGTAATTAATATACAACTCACGTAGTTTGTATCAAGTAAAAAATATATTTTATTTGCTGCGACATTTATTTGATGTAATACATTTTACGCTCGATCAGACGGGTGAAACTTTTTTTGACTTTAATTGCAGAATCCCTTTATGTAAACACTTGTAGACAAACTTGTTACACAAATATTAATCCGAAAATTGCTTGGATCTACTTAAAGACTTGAGTTATTTAAATGTTTTAATGGTGTTTAGGTCAAGGTACCCAGATAGATAAAAACTTGACATTCGGACATGTGATTATATGCAAGAAACCTTATGTAAACGCTTCCATCATCAAGGTGATGCGAATAAAATTACGATCACTTGATTTCAAATCATGAAATGAAAACCAAGCTAGAACTAGTCAATCATAGAATGAGAAAAAAATACTGATAACATTTTCTGATTTGCAAAGTTTTCAACTCTACATTTAAATGACCAAAAAAAAATTTTTTTATTCAGTTGTGTTTGCAATTTAAGTATTGGAAAAATTGATACAATAAAAAGTGGAATTGAATCAGCCCCCATTTCTAAAACAAATATCTAAAATTAGGCTATCGATTTTTCAAATCTGAAATTTTGGAAAATTGGAACATAAAACTTTGTACATGTATAATTGGATATTTCAAGGTCTGAATAGCAAAACATAATAGAACGATTTATTAACAATATTGAATTTCGAATTTTATTTGATGTTCAAAAGGAGGAAAAATTCAACCTCCATTTGTGTGCCGTTCAATTTCTAATGCTGAAATTAGTATACCTGAAAATATCTTCACATTTTTCCGACCGTTTGATCATAGAGCTGGAATTTCACTTGAGCCTCCCCTTAAGATTATTATATTAAGATGCACTGTATACATATAGAGTGATGTGAATAAAAAGGCAAAAAAAACTTGACACGAGAAGAAATGTTTCTTCTCTTACGATGAGATTCAGTTTTTGCATCAATTTCAGATTCAAGCGAACGTAAGAGCTACTGGGTAATTGCTTCATTCTTGTCATGTAATTGATCGCGGTAATCTATTTAGGCCAATATTTAACGTTTTACTTGTTCGAAGTTGATTTATAAAGTAATTTTCGAAAATTGAAATTACAAAGTGTGTATTCTTTCTAAATTGTTATGCAAATCAATAAAAGTTTTTAAAAATAACTTCAACAAATTTAAGTTTTTTATTTGTAGTGAAAATAATACAGCTTGGAAGCTTCTATTGAACATTAAATAAATGATTCTTCTCCACTATTTTGAAGACCTTTTTTAAGACGATTTTTAAAGCATTAATCTCAGACTAAGTTGTCTGAATATTATTTTATTATACCTTTTTCAATTACCGTGAAAGTAATATTTCATATTGAAAATTAATACAAAAAATTTGTCTCCATAATATCGCTGAATCATATGAATGGCCGAGTATAATTAAAATGGCTTGGAAAAATACGTTTTCTTATTTTTGTTGTTTTGGTTAGGAAATACAAGGAAAAGGCAGGGGATTTTAAATTTATTATTAGTGCGTGACAAACCTTACAATAACAATGAAAATCAAATGAAATTTAATAAATACGTTTATTGCGTGATTTTTTTCTAGAAAAGAATTCATTCACTATTGATTCAAGTCGATTTTTTGATTGACAAGTTTTTTACCTTTCATGCAAGCCGAATCTCAAATTAATGAACTTTCAATAATTAATATGTTGAATTTATTTCTAACATCGATTTCTAGCAATCATTAAGGATGAACTCACGATTTCCACATCGCTTTCTTAGGTCATGCAATTGTCTTTTATTCAATTATAAAAAATTAAATTGTTTAAGTGATGAAAGAAAAATTTCGTCTCTTGTATTTTTAAATCTGCATCCTCGTTCAAAACGAACTTTTACAACTTTTTTTCGAGCAAGGGACAAAACCATTAACTTCGGATTAACCACGTTATAAGAGAGTCTTACCAGCAGCTCTTGCTTCCTTGCAGGCTTCATACATATCTTGTTTGATTTCTGGGTTGTCATCTGCAATTTTTTCGCCAACAGTTACAAATCTTTCTACAGCAAGATTCACTGCTTGCCCCACTGTCGCTACAGCTCTCAGGCTCCTTTCTGAACATAATGATCGTTCCCTGTGCGAAACCAAAGTCGAGATCTAAAACAACAACAAATTTGCTAATTAAACTGTTGGTAGAAAGTATGTTCAATTCCTCATTTAATTAAAAAAACAGAAGAGCGAAGTTAACAGAAATATAAAAATAACAATGTTGAAATTTTTATTCACGAGAAACACGAAGTGCAAAATTTGAAATATCTTCCGAAATTTTATGTGTTTAACCTTTTATTAAATATTTTAAATTTTCCACTGTCGAATAACTAATGTTTTCTTTTTTTTATAATATCTTGTAAATTCATTAAATTCTCTATATTTTAGAAAAAAAGTATTAGATTCAACTAAAATTATGTCAGAGTAGCCATCTTCGTTGTGAATATATTGCATAATTTACATCAATGGGGTACAAAATGTCAGTTATGAAGTTCTAATAACCAAAATTTGTTTATTTTTTCTTGTATTTATAAAGTTCATGGTATGTCCATTCGAAGTTATATTACTTTTTTAATAAAAAATTGGATGATAACGATTTATGTAAATATATATCAAGTTAAAGTGATTGATAAGATCCGCTTTGAAAAGTTGAAAAATACTTTCGACAGAACTACAGCAATTTTCAATAACTTCATACAAAAGTTGACACATTAATTAATTGTTAGGATTATTATTTGCTGGAGTGGTTTATGTTGTAAATTATCGAAAATTTATATACTTTTATCGAAAATCAATTTTTAAAGTTTAAAAAAAATTGTTGCAAATTTTGTGTAATCACTGTTGATTATTAAAGTTGCGTCTAACAAATTGGAACAACCAATAAAAAATAAAAAAATTTTAATTTTGTTTATTCTATAAATGCATTCATTCAATTATTTTGGGAATAAAAGAAAGAAACAAAGAAAGCAAAGTGAAGAAGCATTGAATACAGGAAAATAGTTCAGCAATGATTTCAAAATCAAGTACCATTTTAATCGATTCTGCACGACTAAAAATAATTTTTTTTTTCTATACCTTTCAATCATCAAGTTTTGTTTCAATAGAAACTTAGGGTTCTGACAGCTATTAAAAATATCACATTGACATAAAAATCGTCTTTGAAAAAAAGCGCGCCCAAAAAGTTAAACTAAAAAGCAAATTAAACTATCTTTACTCTAATTTTTATAACTCTGTTAAAATTCACGTTTTGTAGCTGAATATTATCTATTAAAGTGCTCCTTTAAGGTTGACATTTTACACTTCATCGAAGATCCAATTTTGCAAAAAAATTGTTTACTCTTAACAAAGACGTGTGCCACAACAAAAGAAAAATAAATAATACCATTGATGTTTATTAATCTGATCATTTAAATCAATTCGTTTCAAATGTAGAATTTTTTCAATGAAAAACTATTTTTATACTAAATAGGAAGCATCGTATCTAAAAGAGTTTCCCAGTATTTTTCAATTCATTATTAAATTTGCTAAAGTTGGATAAATTGTACTTAATGGTACATTATATACAAGGACGGAAAGTACACGAATACTGACTAGTGCTACAACTTTTCCTTCGTCTGTAATTATACACTTATAAAGCGATAAAAAAAATAAAGCGACGGTAAATTGTCACTTGTTGCATGCAAATAAATTCATTATAAATTTTAGAATATTTCATTTATAAGAGTCTCTGTTCCTTATTAATTATTTTTAAAGCTTCGAGCCGACAAATAAAAATACGATTGGTTGAGGTTGAACGCAAGAATAAAAAACTTAGGCATGATGTAAATAAAGATTAGGTGAAATATAAAGACGATAATTCCAAGTTTATCATGCAGGGTGTTTGAATAATTTTGCCGGCTGATGAATATGCTAATATGAAAATTAACTTCTGAATATAAACAAAAATATAAGCTGAAATGAACTTGAATCGTGAGGTTTGGATATAATTATATTTATTACTAATCATTCTTGAAAACAAAAAAAAACCTTTTTCAAACTTTCATTTTATATTTTAAAATTAAATTTTAATTAATCAATGAAAGTATGAAAATGTATTTTTTTGAAATGCCTGAATCTCTAATTGGGATGTCTTATATTTTATCTTCTACAGTTCAAGAAAGTTCAGTGTTCACAGTTCTGAGTTCATTTGTCAATATCATCTCTAAACTATCATTCTATTAATTTTAAATGTTATTGAATCGACTATATTTTCCAGCCCATCAAATTACAACAAAAAGGAAAATTTAATTATACTACTGAAATTTGGGGCAGCGGAGGTTGCTTTTACGATCCAATTCAATATCCGATGTTGCATCAAAGCATCATGAAGATGTATCGAAGGAACTAATAGAGATAAACAAAACTTATTCGATCTGGCGAAATTAAATTTCTTAAAGAAACATCGAAAGAAAATGAATGAAACAATCAAGGCGAAACAATTGTTTGTTTGTTATGCATTCAACTTGGTCTTAATTCGAAGTGCTTGAATGTAATTGGAAAATTGTTGGAAAAGTAAGCGATAACAATAAGTTGTGTCAGTCCAGACCGATATGAGTGTAATGAAAATTTGATCCCGGAAGCAAATTGTTTTTCCCTGCTGCGGAAGACGAATGCAAAAAAACGTACCTGTCGCTCATGAGCCAAGCCTCCACCGTACATAATTGGCAACATTTCCTTTTACTTCTTTTTAAAATCTTCTTTAGTTTAATTTACTTTCTAATATTAGTCATCGAATTCTATATCCTGGAACCCTTGAGAGCGAGTTTGCGAGTTGGCCCAGAGATTAATTATTGTTGTGATAATCAGCATCAAAAATGCCAATGAGTTTACGATTCAGCACTGTCGTGTTAATCGTTCGTGTTCTAATCCTCGAACGTGCATCAGGTACATGGACGTATGGTTTCTTTATCGTTTATATATCTCTTTAGTAAAATTGTCTTAAATTATTCACGAGTGGGAGCAAAGTGATCCGAAGTCTCTGACAGGTGTTTTCCGATTAGGCTTTGCGAAACCAAATGACACAGAGAAAAAATTGTTCTGGTCACGACGATAAACGCACTCGTGGTCGCGATCTGTGTACTTGTGTGTATACGTGTGTATCAAACTTGTTTTGTGTGCGTATAGTAAAAACCGTGTAACCGATTGTGTACTTGTATAGATATCGTTAGAAACATATAATTTGTATATATAGGATCTCAATATGTATACATAAAATTTGAGAAAACGCGCGATAAATTTTCTTTTTTTTTTGTTCAGGCACTAGCCTACTAGGTGCCTTGGGAAGACTAGAGCAGACTGAGAAGATATGAGCACGAGAGCAGCGCGAAACTCTGATAGCCAAGTGTATATGTCGCACGTTATATAGCTGAGGCACCAGCGCGCACCCTCAGCTGACAATCAATACCAGGCAGAGGCCCGTATATTTCACCGCGAAATCTCGATTTTCACCACCTCTACCTCGATCTTCACCATTGTTCCCTATGATTCTGCATATGTGTTCTCTTCTTCTACTTTTTGTTTTTTATCTTCTTTGACCCTTTGCTACTTAAGACTGGTTTTAGATACGAACGTACGGTGTCTTTATAAAACCCAACCTGCCCTCTTACCAGCCCAGGCGCAACTTTTGCAATTTCGGTTTGTTCTTGCATTTTGCCAAACTGTAATCGCCGATTTTAATTAGTTCACCACTCCATCTTATTATTATAATAAGCAAGTCTGACTTTGATCAACGTGCTAAATTGGAAGCAACTGCTCGCTTCATGATTTGGCCTTTGAACGAGATTTTAAAATTCTTCAAACGCCAAACATTGTTTAATCATATAAATTTCCAATGCATTCAAAAAGATGCTCTAAACAATCGAATAACACATGGACATTCAATTTCTAAAAACAAGCTCCTTGATGAATATACATGTACGAATCTGTTTTTGTACGAGTGATATATATTCGTATTGCCAGATATTCTTTTACAATACATTTTATATTCTTGTGGTTAAATTTAACTGCTCCAGATATTTATTAACTCGATTATATTATCATTTTTATCAATATTTATTTATTTCTTCATTCAACTCATTATATCAAGCTTAAATAAAAGCAAGCAACAAATATGTAAAACAATCTGCTAACATAAATGATTTGAAACCCAATATTCATATTATAAAATCATGTGTACTACAGCATCGCTCAGAGTTGCTTCAATTTTAATTCAAACGTGATCTCTAGAATACCAAGAAAGTAGACCTGGGGGAAGTTTAAGTTTGCTAGTCTAAGTACGAAAACCAAAGTATTGTGGAGACATGGGGACAATATTGACTAAGATAAAAATCATATCTTTTTTGAAATCATAGTAATAAAATGTTTTTTTTTTTTTTTTCATTTTAGAACAAAACTACCCAAACTATTCACTCAATCAAAAAATCGTTTATACAAGCAGTCAATTTGTGATTTAATTCGCTCAGCCATCCATTTGCTTTTATGCCCTCAATCTAAGCAAAAGCATTTTTTGGTTTAAATTGATTAGTTTTGGTATTGTGGTCACGGACGTTTTTGTGCATCGAAGAATTCGTTTCAAGAATTTCGCCCTTCAACTTTGATGTTTGAAAGTTAAGTTTTCATCCCTTAAAAAATTAAACTTTTACAAAATTTAAATTTAATTGTTGAACGATTTGTCTGATTGAAACTTCATTTTCAAAGATTATTTAAAAAATGCAATCAAGCCGATGAACAATTTTTTTAAATTTTTTATCCAAGATTAGTTAGATGTTAGTTAGACGATGATAAATTTTTTCTAATATAATTTTAGATGATTACAGTAACAAGCAGGTCATGTTATTTGTTTATTTGGAGAAACATTGTAGAATTTTTTTCTTTTAATTTCTTATTGTTGATAACTAAGGGTTGAAATCAACCTGTCTTACCGACTGCACATTTTAGTTCTCCTGATGAATGTGCGCGGGAAGATATACTTTCTATGAGCTTGTTCGGTTAGGCATTTTTTTGAACATTCTAAATTTCTTCAACAAATAAAAAATATGTTGAATTCCGTGGTTTGTGAAATCAATGTATGCTTTTTTTCTGTTAGTTTCAAGATGAGTGACTCTTCACCAAGATACTACAACTATGAAGATGAAGAGCAGAGACGAAGGAAGAAGAAATGAATGTTGTCATATTAAACTGAAACAGTAGAAGATCGCAGAATTTGAAAGAAAACGTGTTAAGACATTAAGATGACAGCGAGAAGAGGAACGGCATAAAGCACAAAATTCTTCTCGAAGAAGCCGCAACCGTTCACCACAAAAAGAAAGTCACACGACAGAGTATGTGACTGAACTAACATTCATAATCTTATTCATAACTTTATATGAAAATGCAAAACGGGATGTAACTCATTTAAATGATAAAAATCTTTTTTTTTTATTTTAGGTCAAAAGATAGTAATTCCAGAAAATCTGAAGAGCATAAGAAAATCGTTATTACCCGTACTAAGGGGTATACTTTTATTAAACGACTTCAGAGAAACATCAACACCGTATTAACTATGAAACCTGACAATCCTCACTCTCATCATACAAAACTATTTTTATTCAACGTAACTACTGTATACTTAACCAAGATTTCATAAAACTTTGAAGGATATTATGACATTATTAACCTATTATGTGTGTAGAGTTACTGATCTCAACGTGAATGTGCAGAGCTGCATTTCAAAGAAATTGATTGTGTCAGCTTCCATGTGTCCAGGTGCTTGAATGTCGTACGGTTTTTATAATTGAAAGTTTAATTAGAAATAATGTCCTATAATGATGACATCTTAAAATTCTAGTGGCAATAAGGATGAACGTTTATTGAACACAACAATATTAGCAATAAAGTATTTTAAAATTCTAAATATGATGCACTATTACAACTAAAACAATACTCTAACACACTGAAAAGTGCATATATACTTTTTTTTTAAATAAATACACACACAAATGTTTGTATAATGAAAAAAATAGTTAATATGAGTTTAATGAAATTGTTCATTCATGCACTGATAGTAGGTGCAGGTGTTAATTAAAGATAAAGTGCTAAGTAATTATTATGATAATAAATTTAATTGCAGATTCAAAAGACATTTTTTATTGTGCATTTGAAAAATATCACTTTGATTTTTTAATTCCCATTTTAACTGTAATTTGTTCATGTTTATATATGAAGTGTGGTGAAGTCATTTGAAGGTAATTAGTGTACACATAAATACTATTAAACATGTGAACATTTTTTAATAATAAATATATATTCTCATGCACACAACGTACACCCTTTGTGAACTATTTTCTATGGTTTCAGTGTATCATGCATTTTTTCATTCTATTCTACTAGAGTATATATAAAAATAATTTCAACTCTTGGCACAGAAACGTGAAAATTCCTCCTTATTGCACCCAGAAATAATTTTTTTTCATCAAAATAAGAACAAATTGGAATTTTTCTCCCCAACAATACTCTGCAAAATGTTTGAGAATATTTCTGTAATTGTTTATATTATAAATTTGTTAATTAATCCCAGTCGCACGAAATTTTACAGAACAGAAACTTGTGTTAGTTTTTTTGGTTCAATGATTAAAAAATAAATGTCGAATACCTTATTTGTTTGCACTAATTTTGTTTGTCAACATGCAGGTAATGGTAAATTTGGTCATTTTTTTCTTTTTTTCGCTAATGTTGTTCTGAGTATCAGTTGTTTGAACAAACAGCTCTAAGCGTGTTCAGTCGCATATTATTCGCCTAGAATCTAAACGAACAAGAACTATATCTAACGGATCAAGAAAATCGTCTATTGTAAAATGAACTGTCGGTGATTTACCAGCGAATGGTTTTAGAGAATAATAGTCAGCGATTTCCAAACTTCTGTCCATAATCCAAATGTGACAATTCAAAATTCTATCTAAACATCCAACCTGGAAAAATTCATTGAAAATCATTTAATCAAATCTCAAATGTCAATTTTTTTATTTTCCCTGCGCAGTTCCCTCAGACGAATTTTTTTCACTTAAATGACATAAATTTTTTGAACACATAATCGCAACCGTTTTGTTTATCTCCAGAAAGAAGTTAATGATGGCGTCGCGTTCAATAAACTATGAAATGTCTATCTGAGAAGTATGTCAAAGCACAAGCGTGTTCCCCTGAAGATACCCTATATGACAAAACAGCAGCTTTTGAAAAGGGTATTTTTGGACTGATTTGTTAATACCTTAACATCCTCTATTGTTTATTTATAAATTTGTACGATAAATAGACGTATCTTCGTTTCACCCACCCTCTATGAGAAATATCAGATGTAAACAAAAACATCAAGTTTCTTTTCATTAACGAAACATATTTACATCTTTTATCCCTGTTAGAAGAAAATAAAAAATTATTAGTTGATTAACAAAAAATTAAAATTACAAATGAAAATGATTGTTTGTCTGTTATTTGATATCTATTTTATATCTTAATGTCTATAAATAAACAGATAGATTGGCTTGTGTATAACAAGAAAATGCATGTGACTTTTCATAAGTGATATGCGATCTCTGATGTATCTTAAATATTGATTACTTATGGTTAATCGAAAATAGAGAACAATGTTTGATTATTTGACAAGTTTCATTGGCACAACAGACATCAAGACGTCAAGAGAAATGAAAGATGCAGCGTTTTCGCATTATAATAAACAATACAGCTGGCTATTAACGACAATAACAAATAAAAGTGCACAAAGCCGGGTGAAGGTTATAAGCGCGAGTTTAATTGAAGGAGAAAAAACGTCAATTTTTAAGTCTTACCTGTTTAACTAGAGGGAGAAGTGTTTGTTCTATGCTACGGATTTTAATCTCTAGAGTGGTTGGATCTACGGGGTCGGGTGTCGCCATGATTCGAACAAAACTCGGTGCTTCGTGGACTTGAACCGAAGCAGGAGGGTTCGTTGCACCCCTCCCTCTCTCCACCCCGATTACTCTGTCGCTGCTCTATGCATGGTCTACCCGAAACTACACGCGCGCCAAATCCGAACCCCACGCCAACTAACAATCGACTCTATAATTATCCATAAAGCTGCAGACGCGACGCTTCTGACATCCAGTTATTATTGTAACAACTACTGCTTTGTCAAAAAATTAATATCCATTTTTTAACTTATCAATGCTTCGTTTTCAAATCAATATCTAGTTGACCATCTTGTACATCAAATAATTATTTTCTTCTCTATTTTTTAATGTCTCTATTCATTATTAACACATGTATTAAACAGCTTGTACATTCGATTAATTACACAAATTTATCAAATAAATTTTATTTAAATGATACATGCCAAGTTAACATGAAAGTTAATTTATAGAAATTTATACATTGGGAGACACGGAAAATAGGTATAAGATAAAGACAGAATTGTGTATGAAAAATTTTATTGAAAAAAAATTTCTTTCCACGCTACAACATCAGAGTACCACCATCTATTTAACCTCATAACAGTACAAAAAATTGCATTTTTACAAGTTGTTCAAGCTTACACGACTTAAATATCCCAGCCAGCAACCAAATTATTGCAGCATAATATCTTTCTTTATTGAAATATAAAAACAAAACTTGGTTATCACAACAAAAATATAAGTAGATAGATGTATATTTCACATGTAAATTTTTCAATCAATAATCGTATCTTTGCTTTCCCTTCATCAAGTTTTTTCAAGTTAAAATATGCTTTTTCTGTCGTTTTTAATAAGTACTAACCATGTAACTGAAAAAATAAAATGGAGAATAACAAAGAAACTAATCACGCAGAATTTTTCAAGTGATCAAACTCAAGATTGCGCCCGACCGAATTCATTTCTTATTTCGTATATTTTTCTATCTGGATACAATTGATCGTAAAAAATAAAATTGATGAAAATCTATTAAATATAATGAAAATATAATATCACATTTTTAAAAGCAGATTGATCACAATATCTTAACAATTTTTAGTCATCGAAAAGTCAATACTCCATAAAAATTATTGAATAATTAATTCATTAATACATTTAGAAATTAAACAAGAATTTTTATCACATGATTTTTTAGAGGAAGGCGTTCACTGAATATATCAATTTAGTTTCAAGTCAAAAATAGCTGATATGAAACCCCCAAGAAAATAATTATATATGTTTGATAATCATATACAGAACCATATATAGAGTCATATGTAGAACCATATATAAGATTATAGACGTAACCATGCATGGTACCACTTATGGGGTTAAATACACCGATGTATAGCCATATCTGGAGCCATGTATGGGTGTGTCATCATATGTAAATTTGTATTAAAGGGTTATCCATATCATCGGCAGCTTCTGGGATACTTACATTCGGCAATCACGATGCAGCCTTACATTGATTATTCGTCTAATACAATATGTTAGCATGACGACTACATACTCTAAATATTACAAGTACTCCCATGAATTTGTTTTTCTCTTTCGTTCTCTTCACGCTATATAACTTGTATCATTTTGACAGGCTCCTTCCCAGTTGCAGTCTTCAAATTGTTCCATTCACGCGCATTACAAAAACATCTTTTCGCACTTGTCCATCATCTCCATCTCTCTTCTTTTGTTCTTCTCTCATCTTCCATTCTATTCTTAACTATCGAAACGCGTGAAATAGTCAGTCTTTCAGGTTTACATTTTGTATATAGTAATTATTTAATTATTAATCGTACGCGTAATTTCCCTGTCGTTTGAAATGAATACAAGAGAAATATCGTTCCGCTGGGAGACAAACCAACAGCGTTGATTTTCAGAAAATCAACCCCTAACGTAACAGTACGTTCGATGAACAATTTTTGTTCGCACGGGAATCGTGCTCGCAATCACGAGCGGGTCAACTTTTGTCAGTTGCGTTTCAAATAACTTCGCGAAATTTCATGAACGATTTTTTAATCTCTACTACGAGATACAATTCCTTAACCTCTCTTCCTCTTCTTCTCCCTTTTCCATTTAGTCACATTCAAACAAATTGTTGAAAGTTCTTTTTATATCGATTTCATATTACGAAAATAGTTTGTTCATTTTATCTGTCTACGAGTCCGTCCTTCGTGCAAACAAACGTGTTTTCCGCGGCATATAAAAATATATAAATTATTTTGCAAATATATAATCAAGTTCACAAACTAATACCAATGCTTTGTTTGTAAAAATGTCAAGACCATAAATATCGTTGTTTCTTTTACATAAAAATGATAAATTTCATATTTACAACATAACGTTACTTCAAACGCAACTTTACAAAGTTTGCCAAATTCTTTTCTTAACTTTCATACAACCCACGCTCGTGACTCAAAAATTTAATACATTTTATCACAATCTTGATTTGAAAAAGAATCTAATGATCCTTTTTTTTTTTTTTTTTTTTTTTTTTTTTTTTTTTTTTTTTTTTTTTTTTTTTTTTTTTTTTTTTTTTTTTTTTAAAATGTTTCAACTTTGCACTTGATAATTGAAAATCATCTTGCTATATATAAAATATGATGATCATTGAAATCAATAATAACGTATTACACAGACGTGTCTTGAAACGTAACCAAGTAAACATTTATATATCGCTTCATTCACGTGTCATGTATGGGCCATAATTTGTAATTAACGACCCATATATGAGATCATATATAGAATAATATATGGGATCATACATAGAACCATATCTGGGTTTGTATGAAACCACATATGGACCATTTGTATGAGTCATATATAAATGTTGTTTTAGGTATCTGAAAAGCCCGCAAAGTGCACGTTGTGATGTGATTAATAATAACGTTGGTACAGTAAAACATACGCTCACAATTTGAAGCCACAGATTTCGATGTGTTAATCATTCTAATTCTCTATTTCGCGTCGCCTGTGTAGATAAATAGATGACTTAGACCAGAATTAATGTCATTTAAGGCCCTTGATAGATTCCCTGGAATCCCTAGACGTCCAATCTTGCGTGTGATAGTGGGCGGGACAAACATACTAACATTGAGCTTGACGTCTTTGAAATTGTTTGCATCGATTCATGTGTATAAGTTATCGAAATTGATGTAACAAAACCTCAAGCAGTGATTTGAAAACATATATTTTTTCACTCTTTGTGTCAATTTTTCTTATGTACAATTCGAACCTCCGTCTTAGGCGGGAACAAAGTAACGAGGGTTAAAAAGGGAAAAGCTGTGTTAATATAATGTCCGCGATTAAAATCAGAAGAATTCCATTTCCTGAAATGGATAACACAAAAATAATATTGCAATTATCGCACAGCTTAGCTTTCACTGCTTCATTTCTTCATTATTTTTTTTTCTTTTTAATTGTTTTTCTTCTTTCATTTTCACTTTTATCTCCCTTCCATCTTCGATATCGTCCTAAACAATCATTCTTTTCTCTTTTTAAAAATCTACAGTAATATATACTTTTATATAATTTTATTATACTTGTGTATATAATATATTTATATAGATTATAGATCTTGCTAATGTTAAGGGAAAGAATCTATCTTTCTAGTAGCATTTGGTACTCCAAATTCTGTCGATTTATAAATTAATGCGAGACAGTGCGATGTAAAATGTGATATCCATTCGATTTTTCAGAAATTAATTTTTCCGTCGCCCGTCTGCTCTGTCATCCTCTCTTTACACTACGATTGCGTCTGTTTTTTTTTTTTTTTGTTGTAAAAAAATTTCATCAGCTGTCCACCTCTTTTAGAGTCTCTTACCGATTCATAAAATCATCCTCAACCAAAAATAAATCCACCTTTCTTCTTCTTAGCATGCTCACCGTTGTGCACACTTGTCAATTAATATCCACCGGCCAATCATTTATTCAGGCCTCGCCGAATCCACCGATGGCCTGCTCGGTCATGCGCAAACACAGCGACTCCAATCGCGAATTTATTTCAGGCTCCGTCGTTTCCAGCGCGGTGCTTGATTGTCCAAGGAAATGATCTCTCGGTGCACTATACGTGCGTTGCAATGTCTTTTGTAATTGCTAGAAAAAAATTATTTTTATTCTAATCCATTAATTTCATTAAATTCATAGTTATTGTTATTTTATATTTATTTCATTGAAAGAAATTATTATGAAATATTAAATTTTTACCTCCATATTAGTTTCTTGTAAACTAGGTCGTTTTTCCGACGCATGCATCGGTTGCAGGGTTCCTTGACTCACATTTTGTCCCTGGTTGGTTTGTAAGTACGGCGTCGATATGCTGTTTCTGTGCGGAGTGATCATGAACGAACTGTTGTGGGTGCTACCGCCTGTCACGTGACTCAAATTTAAGCTCGGTTTGCGGTTGTGTGAATTGTGCTGCTGCGAGTTACTGAGTCTTCTGTTATTGTATGAATAATTATGCTGCCACCTAGAGAATAAGTTTTGTAAATTCTGTTCAAGTTCATCGCTAAGATTACCCATGTAAAAAGTATACTTGGTGTATATATCCCACGCGGACGAACAATATTTTTTAATTTATATATAATACGACTGTAAGTTGTATATTTAAATGAAAAAATATATGAACAAATATTCCTATGTTAATTTTTTTTATGAAATTTCAAATGTTCATATAGGATTTGTCAGTTAAGTTTACATGGGTATTCTTTGAATTGATCGTCAAAGTTCCTCACTTTGGAGTAGGTCTTGGATTGCCCAGTCTGCTGCGCCACTGCTGAACTTTTTCTTTTTGACTGGACGTAAAACAGTCGTGTTGCAATACTTTCTCCAGGATGTTCACACAGGAACACAAAATTCCATCGTCCACACTTTCCAAAGCCAACCTACTACACACTAGAAAACAAAAGAGCATTCATATATTAAAACAAAAATTTATTTTTCCGTCTAAAAATATTAAAAACTTGTCTTACATTTTCCAAGAACTTTAGTGAACTGTGCGGGAATGTCCTGGGGATTGCTTTCCTCGCTGGGTTTCAGCGGAGTGCACAAAATAGCTTTCAGATCGTCCAAAGTGTTTGTGAGCAACGCCGAGCTTTGAGTAAACAGAGAAGGTTGATTGCCCTCGCGTGACGATTGCAGCAAGTCTTTCTCTAGACTGAGAAGAGTCGTGTACCGCTGTTGCAGCTTCTGAATCGAAAGGGCCAACTTGTGTCTGGCGCCCTTGGTCACGCCTTGTTCTGCCAAACGTTCCTCTGTCAATTGCAGCATCTCGTCGTAACTCAGAGTTGTGAACAAATAACTGTACTTGTGCAGACGTAAAGTTTTCAACCACGTCGGAACATCTACAAAACAAAATCAACATTTCGAAAATAATAATCATTGTTCATTATGTTGTGTTTATTTTGCAAAAGAAAAAATAATCACAAGCAAGTACCTCTCATCCCACTTTCAAGAGACCGCGTAGAGGCTTCGTCCAGTCTTCCTTCGCTTCCGCTACTTGCACAAGAACTTTGTGGGCTTAGGGGACCCAACCCAATAAGGCCACCTACACAAATTCAAACAAATTATTTTTTTAATGAATAGTACAGATTTGTTTAATTCAATTTTAATAACTTTAAATTTATAATTGATTTATTTTTTGAATGAGAACTTACTAGTATGATCACCAGAAATGCTAAAACTGCGAGTTTTGTGTCTTGATGAATTTTGACTGTTATTGCTGCGCTCCAGAACTTCAAAATGATGAGACGGTGCGACCGGTGGCGTAAGACTATTTGAGCGACGTTGACGCGATACCGGTGGTGGAAATTGGATGTTGAAAGTCGCCCCGGGTTGGGAGTTGAATAAATTGGTCTGCTCGGTCTGCTGCTGTTTCGTGTTTCTCTGCCAGGCACTGTCCCACCTGAAATGTTAAAATATTAAAAGTTGTTATTAACGATGATTTTACAACTGTAAGAAAGAAAAACAATGAGAGGTTTCTATTTAATTAAAAAAAAAAATTTTTTAAATTGAGATTAAAAATCATAAAAATTAAATATTTTGATGAAAATCTTATAGAAAAAGAGAAAATGGATAAGAAAAACATAATGACCTAGAAGTATTGGTATACTCTTCGAGATTATGAATAGGAGGCGTGCCGCTTATTCTCTCCTCAAGGTGTCTAAGCCATTGCATCAGGGACCGCCTATCTTGACTAGATATTGCAGGATGTATAAGTGTATAACTTAAAAGCTGCTGAGTTTGTTCAGTGTATTGGCCAGTTGTCACACAATGACTGACCAGTTCGGGTATTGCTACAAGGTAACATTGCTTGCACTCAACATTGCCGGGCCTTAGCAAGGGCAGGTGAGTTAATAACTGATTAATTGCCACCTCTGTTGGCTCTGATAGGATTGAATTGACGAAAGCTAAAAGAAAAAATATTGAATTTTTTTAAATATCACATTTGTTTGATATTATTTAAATCGTTTCGAAATGAAATCTTATTTTTACCTGGATTATTTGCATTCAGTTCTTGAGAATCGAGTTCGGATACCGAATGCAAAGAGTGCTGAACAGCTTGCGCGAGAAACCGGGCCTGGACAGCTGGAATTCGTCGGAGCAGGGCATAAAGAACTACGGTTTGCTCGCATTCGTTCCACTGCGAGAATACGCGAGTCAACTCGCCGACCTGCTCACAGAACAAAGCTCCAGGTGACCACTTCATGGTGAACAAATCGTTACGATTTTAATTTAATGACAAAAAAAATTGTCCTCTTGTGACTTGTTGATTCTGTTTTCTGGTATAATTAATTAAAGACCGGAGCTGGCCTGAAAAACAAATAAAATCAATCAATTATTTTTGTTATTTTTGTTATTATTAAACACGATGAAACCCCATCAAAGTAAAAAAGCAAACAACATTAAAGAAAAAACGCAATGAAATTATTTATGAAATTATTTCATTATTTCAATATTTGAACCGAGCAATTTCAAAAGAATATTTTTCAATAAAAATATGAAAAAGGGATTGAAAAAATTCACCTGTTATCATTTAAGATAAATAATGTCAAAGCAGAAATTTTTTTTATCACAATATTATTACAAGCTTTGATAAGAAAAATTGAAATAAATAATAGCTGTCCGTGTTCCACGCGGATATTGTCACGACTTGAAATTCTGTACTGCTAATGGCTGTTATCGTAATTTAAATGGTTCGTAAACCTCTTGTTTTGCTGTGACGACCTCCAATTGTAAACATGGGGACAATACAAATATTACACTTGAAATTGAATATACTTGATTTGTGAATCATTTCTATGTCGAATGAATTAAAACAAAATCTCAATTAAAAATTTAATTTTCCCTGATTTTTAACCGTATAAAAAACAAGATAATCATGCTAATATATTTTCTTTCATCAATATACAAAGTTTACTTAATGATGATGTGAGTTCATCTGTTATGAAATTTTAATTTTATTTTTATTATAATCGTAACAATTACGAAACAACAATTCAGTTTATAAAAAAAAAAACTTTTCAAGTTATTTTAATTTTAATTTTTATTTTATTGTACTTTATAATCAGGAGAATTAAGAAAACAAAAACGAAATAAAAAATGAATTAGTTATTATTTAATAAATATTAAAGTTTACTTTTTATGAAATTATCACAAATGATAACTACCATTAATTGATTTTAATTATTTAATTGAACTATTATTGTTACTTAAAACAATCATAAAGAACAAAAAACTTGTTGACATTTTAGTGATACGTCACTATTGAAAGCTGAAAACCTCCCACGCATTTGACCTACCCCAAAGTGCATCTTTCTCATTTGTTTTCTCTGTCGCGACGATTCAACCATATTTGCTTTTTTTTCCACAACGAACATCCGTTCAGAATTTCTGTAAAAAAAACCAAACAACTCAAATCAGAATCTTGTTAAAAGAAATTAAAAATTAGATACGATACCAGAAAAAAAAAGTCAGAACCAATCTATCAAAAGAAAGTGTCACAAAAACTAAACCCTTTTCTTATTTATTATGCTGAAACTTGACAAACACGTTCGCGATAATTGGTTAAAAATGAAGATCGATAACCGTTCATTGAACCGAATCTCGTTTAGCATCAGCTTATTATCTATCGTGTCGTACCGTTTGCAAAAAGTAATCGCAATGTGGAACTTGTAAATTACTTATGTTTGTTTTGACAATGGTTAGTTCGAGGCGTTGTGACGCGCAACCAACAATGCAAATCAAGCTCGCGAGGGCACGCGTAACGCGACGCTTAAAAAAAAGTGCGAGCGATCCCCACCGCGGCCCCCGGCCATTACCTACGCAAACTGAAATAAAAACCTCGCGACAAAGACGTCAACAATAACAACAGCATCAGGGGAGGGGGAAGGGGGGAGGAGCAACGAAGACGAAAAAAAAAGAAAAGGCGCGACCCTCCGCGCGCTGCGAATTCCGCCGAGGTCAAGTTTGTTTACCCCGCGTCTGCTTGAGGTATTAATAGCTGGAGATCGGAGTGAGAGCGTCGAAAATTCGATGACACTTTCAATCGGACGCAATTTTAGCCAAAGGGTGTCGAGTTGCACGCGCGCGCGCGGTCCCTTGGCAAAAGTCGAGGCGCCGAAATCGGTCGCTACTCACCGCCATTGGATTGCGCTCGACGCCGAATCGATTACTCGCGCGCCATTGTGACTCGCATCGCGTTCATTTTCGCAACGACGCCAAGCTGTTCGTGACACGTCCTGTGCGGCACGAGATACGCGCAGCTTCGTCTACGTGACTGGGTACGCGCACACCACATTCCCGACTCGCGAGAACCCGAGCGTTTCACACTGCTGTCACGCACCAATCACGCACACACGTCCGCTATGACCAGGGCCGTAACATTACATCCATCACACGTCCAGTTACAAGGCCTGATGTTCAGATGGCGTTCTTCATTTTTCATATTTTTTTTTTTTTTTGGTTTTTTTATCTCAAATTTGTTTTTAGAAATTTAAGATACGATTCAGTTGTGTTCTATTTGGAAGATCAGAAAGTGATCTTTAGATTGTTTGATTTTATAAACCTTCGGTAAAGAAATTTGTTAGTTGAGCCATCGGTAAAACAGAATTCAAACTTGACGCATGCGCGTTACATTTGCAGTGTTACCAGCATCCCACGTGTTGTACTCACGGTGTGTGTTTGTTATGAAAAGGTTACCAAAACCTTTAAAAAAATGAGCCTCATCAATAATGAAAACAAAAATTCTCCGACAAAGAAGAAACAAAAGGCCGTTTATGATCCAGAAGAAGAAAAAGGGTATGGGGTATTGAACATTGAATCAAACAGATGTTTTAATTCAAATTTTTCAAGTTTTGTGTTTATATTAGATGGTTGTCACTTTTAGGTTAGAGAAGCTTGTTTTTGGTGACCCTGAAGATGTTTTTGAACATTTGGAATCTAAAACGGCACTCAAAAAAGAGGAACCAGAATCTGAAGATGATTCGGATTTGGATAATTTGGAACTCCTAGGAAAGCCGAAAAGAAAACCTGCTTGGATAGACGATGATGATGACTACTCGTAAGTTGTCAGTAAGACTACTAACTTTGTATGTGAAGGTAGAAATAACTTTTAAATTTGGTTGAAGGATAGAGCAAGCTCTGAAGGAACAAAAACGAAAGCTCCCTGGAGAGAGGCCAGAAAAATGTTACAGTGAGTTGTTGCAGAAAAAGTTCAAGAGCATCGTTGGAGAACCGGAATGGGCAAAACTTCAAAAAAAAGAGGAAGAAAAGTCTGCTGATTCTGATGACGAGGATGAGATTTTGAAAGTAAATTTAAAAAAATACCAAATAAAAATTAATCACTAAACAAAAATATTAATTAAATTTTCTTTTGCAGCACAACAGCCATATTGGAATTGTAGTAAGTAAAAACTTGGAAGAAGGCGTAATTGAATTAAAAGCTCTTCGCAATTTAAATTCAAAGACTCGTGCAGAAGGAACGTATATAAACTGTATTCAGTTTCATCCCACATCGATGGTCGCTTTAGTTGCTGGTTGTTCTGGAGTGTTGTCTTTATTCCAGGTACTAAAACGCCGATGAAATATCTATAAAAAAAATTCATATAATTGTACTAATATATTTGTTTACAGGTGGATGGCATAGAGAACCCAAAACTGCATTCTATGCAATTTAAAAAGTTCCCGATCTCTTGTGGAAGTTTTAATAAAAATGGTAACGAGATAGTCGTTAGCAATTTAAGTCAGAATTTTTTCCACACCTACGATCTGATCACAGGGAAAACTAGGAAAATTTTTCTTCCACATGGAATAACGTCTATGAAGGTAAATTTGTTAGCTAGGAATTTAACTTTAAAGTATCATCAAATGAAGACAGATGAAAACTAAATGGTTATAATGTTTTAGATATTTAGAATTTCACCAGACGAAACTATGATAGCAGTCAGAGGTCGATGCGGTGAAATTCACATTTTAGATACCACAACATATGAATTACTTTTCAATGTGAAAATGAATAACAAATGTAACGCATTGCAATTTACGCCTGATAGTCGATACTTGATCACTCACGGAGGTAAGATGAGAAAACTAAGCTTGAATTTTCATTGCAGAAAAACTAAAACATTTAATTTATCACTGCTAATTGTCCACGAAATAACATTCTTTATAGCGTCGCAGGATATGTACGTTTGGGATATGAAAACTCATCGGTGTGTAAACCGAGCCAACGACGAGGGATGCATCTCCTGTTCTTCACTTGCAATTTCACCAAGTGGCCAATTTTTAGCGACAGGCAGCAAGCAGGGCATTGTTAACATTTACAATTTAGAAGACGTCATTAAAAGTCCTAATCCAAAACCTCTGAAATCTGTAATGAACCTTGTCACTGCCATAACTGAACTCAAATTCAACCCTCAATCGGAAATTTTAGCAATGATGTCGAGGGAGAAAGATAATGCTGTCAAACTGGTACATCTGCCTTCGTTCACGGTGTTTAAAAACTTCCCAAATTTTAAAACCGTTTTAAACAAACCGCTGAATATAGCTTTTTCACCAGGCGGCGGTTTCATGAGCATCTCGAATGACAAAGGATACGCATATTTGTACACATTGAAACATTATGGAAATTACTAACGTTAGTTCGCATTTTTGATTATGTATATTTGTAATAAAATTATTATTTTTAAGATATGAATGTTTGTTTGTTTATTATCATTTTATTTTATATTTGGATTCTTTGTTACTAAAATTTTGATTTGAAAAAGGAACGTTCATTAGAGCCAGACGTGCCAACTGTACTGCCAAAACATAACCTACAAAATAAAAAGGACAACATCAGTTGATAGTTGAATGACAATCAAATAATAAAATTGATAAAATGTTTCGGTTACGAGCGATTGGAGGTTCTATCAATTTCCTAAGAAATTTTGCAACCAAGCCTCAAGCTATTGAAAAACTTGTCAAGGTAATTTTGATTCAATGTATATTATTTTTTTCGTTTCAACAACTGATGTAACATGCGTCAATTTCACTTTGGAGTGATTTCTTTTCATTTTATAATCATTTTTATATGATCAAAATTGTTTATCATTTGTTTATCAACATCTGTCCTTGTAAATTTCTGATTAAGTGCCATACAAATTAAATTTGAAAAATGTATATAAAAAATATTGGTTAATATTTTTTTTATATACAATTTATAATTTATATAAAAAAAACATCGGTTATTCTTTTTCAATTTTTATAGGAAGATAAGGTTGTTATCTTTATGAAAGGAGTGCCAGCAGAACCAAGGTGCGGATTTAGTAATGCTGTAGTACAAATTTTACGCATGCATGGTGTTAAATATCAAGCTCATGATGTGCTAAAAGATGAAGATCTCAGACAAGGTATAAAAAACAAATAAGCAATCAAAATAAATACAAGTTAAATAATCTTTAAAATAAAGTTGCATAATTTCTGAAGTATGAAGTAGAAATTTTAAAAATGTATTTTATTTTAGGTGTTAAAGAATTCACAAACTGGCCAACTATTCCACAAGTTTTCATAAACGGAGAATTCGTTGGTGGTTGTGACATATTATTACAAATGCACCAAAATGGTGACTTAGTTGAAGAACTGAAAAAAGTTGGAATTACTAGTGCACTTCTCACCAAAGAACAGGACTCATCTGATAAAAAATAATAAACTGTGACATCCCTACTGACATTATTTGTGTAGATAGTTTCGTTATTGTAAATGTTGAATTAAAGTAAATTGTTTTTTATAATTTGACTCATATTTTGGCTTTCAAACTTTCTATAAATCATGTTCGAAAAAGACATCCTCTAAAAATAATAAAATAACATATTAAGAGTCAACCATCACTTTTACAACAAGAATATAACTTCTTATTTTTATTATTATAATAAAAATAAAATCTTGCAAATGCTTTAAATGTTGCATAGAATCAACAAAGTTGCAATAAACGAAATCTAAATTTTTTTTCCATTCTCCCCAACACCACAATGCCCACTTCATCGTGACACGTCCTGTCTTTTTTCTGCCAATATATAACCAAGGCAGAAGCATATTTCATTCAGTAATATTAGATAACATTACCCAAGCATCATCTAAGTTTCTTTTTCCAGTTTTATCATATAAAAAATATATATAATAAAGCAATCAAAATAAGTGGAATAAAAAGTATCCAAAATAAAATTAAGCAAAAGAAAACAAAAGAAGAATATATTAGCTGTCAAAGTCATGTCCCAGTTTGAAGTCTCAGATGACGACTTCGGGGTACGTATTCTCTATTTATTTTGTAGGAAATTCTTTCGTCTCGCGTTTGTCTGTTGGCTATTAATAGAGCTGCAATTATTTTGAAAGGAACACATTCGCCGGCATAGTTTTGTCTCTTATTTTGTGGCAGAGCTCGTCGAATTACGCAACGACGACGCCAGTGCGCGAGTCCCCCGTCGTTCCAGTCGCTCAGGTACATCGCGCGAAAATCTCGATCGCGATTCGTCCCACGTGCGCCTCGGCCCAGGATCGCGATGTCACAAACAAAGACTGTGGTAAACTTGCGTGCATCTTTTCTTTTCTGAAAAAAAAAAACCAAAAAACAAAAATGTGCCTTGTCAGATTTATATTAATTATAATTATTTGCCGAACCTAACCTCCAGAAACTTCTTTGGACAAATGTGATTTATGAAATGTTCACGTTTCGTTCTATTTATTAATTCTTATTTATTCAAATGAATTTCCATTTTTTGATTTCTTCATGTTACTCTTTCGCAATCAGTTGAATTGCAAATTTGTTTTATTTGAATAACTTAATTTGTCCTTGATATTTACATTATTTTTGTGACTAGTTATTTGAAAAATTAGTGATTGACTTTCAATTAGCTGAAATTATCTTTGAGCTTCATGAACACTTACGATTTTTGCGATGTGCTAGAATATTGAATCAAAATGTACAGTCATCTTTTTTTTTTTATTTTTGTCTATGTTAAGAATTGAAACAAAAGGAATGAATGCAATTGTACAATTAATTTTTCAATGAAATCGTAATTTGCTTTTAATGAACCTCAATGAAGTGGCAGAATATTCCACCGTTATTGAAGTAATGAATATTTATTGTAGTCGCATTATCGTAAAGTATTTTGACTTAAACTTGCCATTGAATTATTAACCGTTACAATACAATTTTATTGCTCATGTTTTTGCAACCGTAATTTATGAAATGATTATAAACCAAATTAAAAATGATAACATTAAATGTTTATTCTAAATTGTTATCAATATTTCCGCTAAACTCTAATCATCCGACCGTTTTTCATTTTTTATTTTTTCTTCTGCGCTTATTTATAAATTTTCATCGAGGTCATCATCCTGAAATATATTGACTGAACTTTGCAAAGCAATTATTCAGTTCGCTAAATTAGGATTTATTCTTAATTAAGTTATGTAACAAAAACTAATTTTAGAACATACAAATTTGATGGATAAATTGAAAACTTGTCCAAGTAACCCGTGATATAAATATAATCTACTTTGGGAAAAAAAGAATTGTGTGACAATTTATTCTTACATAATTGCAAAAACACATGCCTCTCGTCTTCAAGTAGTTAAAAAAGATTATATCACCAGCACTCGTCATAGATTGACATTGACATCCAGTCAATGCATTTTTTCAAAATGATTAAATGTTAAACACTCAGAGTCTCGTTTCAAACATTGACGCGTGCAATTTTTTTCGACTTAATTATTATCATCAACTTCTATGTTTTAATAGCGTCTATTCTTTTTGTCTCAATTATTTCTTAAACTGAAAATTTCGTTTTTAGGCAGTTCCTGTGATTGCAGCAGCAGGTGCTGTTTTGATAGTAGGAGTGGTGATCAAATATTTCCTCTCTTCAAATAATGGAAAGAAAAAAGCGCCGGTGTTGCTGGAGGATCCGCTTGCTAAATACAGCTTGCCTCTGATTCAGAAGAAAGTCATAAGCCATGACACGCGCTGCTTCCGATTTGGCTTGCCTTCGCGCGAACACGTGCTGGGTCTGCCGATCGGCCAACATGTCAATCTGACTGCCAAAGTCAACAACGAAATTATCATTCGTTCTTACACTCCGGTTTCTAGCGACGACAACAGAGGCTATGTTGATCTTGTCGTGAAAGTAAAGACCAAAAATTGTTCAACATATTCTTTCAAATATATGCTTGTTCGAAGGTTTCTCATGATAGTTTCCATGTTTCAGGTTTATTTCAAAAATGTGCACCCAAAATTCCCCGAAGGTGGAAAGATGTCCCAACATTTGGAGAACATGAAAATCGGAGATACGGTTGAATTTCGTGGTCCCCTTGGTAGACTGACGTACAAAGGTTCTGGTTGCTTTGCAATCAAGCTATTAAGGAAAGATCCGCCTGTTGATTTTCATATGAAAAAGGTTGATAAATAGTTGATTCAAATACAAAATTAAAATACAAATTTTAAACAATGCAAAACTTGATTGCGAGCAGATTTATATAATTCTTTTTTTTTCAGGTACTTATGCTGGCCGGTGGTTCCGGAATAACTCCCATGCTTCAGTTGGTCCGAGCAATAATGAAGGACCCTTCGGATCACACGCAAGTTTCGATACTTTACGCGAACCAGTCAGAAAAAGACATCCTTTTGCGTGAAGAATTGGACGAGGCTGTCCAGCTGAGCGGTGGTCAGATCAAAATCTGGTACACCGTCGATACGAGCAACGAAGGCTGGCAGTATAGCACTGGCTATATCAATGTTGACATGATCAAGGACCACATGCATCCCCCGTCTCCAGAAACCATGGTACTGATGTGCGGCCCACCGCCGATGATCAACTTTGCCTGCATCCCGAACCTTGACAGACTCGGCTACGACCCCAAACTGCGCTTTTCCTACTAATACAATCAGAACACTTGTTTCCATTAATAGAACCTGTGATCGAACTAAGCATTTAAAAGCACGTGTAAAATTACAGTGAGTTGTGTTGTGCCGGACATGTTTTTTCATTGTAATTTTACATGTATTCTTATTGTCATCATGTTTGATACGTTACATATGTCACTCGATTTGTACATAAAGAAAAAAATTTTACAACACGTCAAGCACTGATATAGTTTTACTACTGTTTAACGTCACAGTAAATGTAAATTGTTATTAGCCAACTGTCATGACGGAAATTTGCGATTATTAATAACTGAAACAGTCTTCTTTATTCGTAGTATTATTAAAACGAAGAACAGAGAAGGGAATACCATTGCAGTCGTTGGTTCAAGTATTTACACGCAATCCAATTTTGTTATGTAAGCAGTGTTGACATAAATTGTGTGTAATGTTTCGACTTGGTTTAATGTTTCCTAGCCTTTATGTTCTATCTCATACGAAATTTATTTCCACATCAGAATTTTGGACTTTTCCATTTTAAAAATTGATTTGAATACAGCAAAGAAATTGAACAAAGTTTAGCTTGGTTTATCAAATCCGATACGTTTCTTATCGAATTTAAATTTAGATACAATTAAAGTTTGTTGTTAATCATCAGTAGTGGTCAAATTTTGAAAGTAAATATAGTATTATCAGTAGTTTTAGTGACATGCTCAAGCACGTTTTATAAATCATGAAGAGATCTTTAACATTTCTGAAGAATCTTCAAACCAAATATACAATTTCTTTGATTGACAAAAAAATTCTAAACCACGATACGAGATGTTTTCGTTTCGGTCTGCCAACATCGGATCACGTGCTGGGTGTACCTGTAGGGCAGCACATTCAGTTGTGCGCCAACATCAATGGCCAAAGGGTATTTCGTTGCTACACACCGATTTCAAGTGACGATGAGCCCGGATTTGTTGATCTACCTATCAAAGTGATATTTTTTTGTAATCTTTATATTTTTCTCTATGATTAAAAAACCAACAAAATAAACTCGTAAACGCAGGTTTATTTCAAGAACACCAATCCAAAGTTTCCCGAAGGAGGTAGGATGTCCCAATATCTTGAGCAAATGAAGTTTGGAGACACCATAGAATGTCGAGGGCCTTTCGGTAGGTTGAAATACAATGGCGGTGGACAATTTTCCATAAGGATGTTATTGAAAGATCCTCCTGTGAATTATTCTGTGAAAAAGGTAAAGTTGAAAATAAGTGCTGAAAAAGTTACGAGATTGTAATAAAAGATTCAGTTATAGAAACTTATGTTTTGTAGATTTCCATGTTAGCGGGAGGTACAGGAATAACGCCAATGTTACAATTGATTCGAGCAATATCGAAGGACCCTTCAGATCAAACTGAAGTATCGTTACTGTTTGCTAATCGAAGCAAAGAAGATGTCATTTTCAAAACAGAACTGGATAACATTGTTGAAAACAGCAAAGGTCAAATTCAGGTCTGTTACACGATCGATAAGAGTAGCAAAGACTGGACGTACAACTTGGGACACATCACTGACGATATGATTCAACGTCATCTACATCCACCCGCGTCCGAAACTATGGTGCTGATGTGCGGACCTCAATCTATGATTAAACACGCTTGCGTGCCCAACCTAGACAAACTTGGTTATGATTTGAAGCTTCGATTTTGTTACTAAATTCTCTTACAAATTAAAATTTGTAAATACAAAATGTTACAAATTAAAATCTTGACAAATATCATACACGTTTAAGCTTTTTATTCTTCGGAGATGACTTATTGTAAAATTTGCCAATTTGTTTCGAGGATTAGCAAGACTTCGGACTCGATATAAAAATGGGTTCGTTTTGCGTTGACAAAATAATTTTCACTTTGTAGAAAAAGGATGATAATACTAGATAAAATAACGAAATGCGTATAAGATCAAGACCTAAGTCAAATTTTCGAATGAGACATTTTCAGCAGTGTCCGCGGTCTTGCACACGTTTTCTCGGCGCTGCTCGGAGAATGTTGTCCACACGCAGGATCATTTCGGCAGCTTCAGCCGCGCTCATCAGGACTTGTCTCTTCACCACCCATGACTCGGTGATGCCGAGGGCTTCCATGCATCCGATCTCACCCTTTTCCATGTCTAAAAACAGAACATCAATAACGTTAAGAAAAATAATCTTCAACCTGTATAAGAATTTATTCTTCACGTCCTAAGAAGTTAATTTAAAAAAAGGCAATGCAGCTTCCATACCCAAGCCCATGGTAAATTCATTCTTGTTGTGAGCAGCTCTGAGTTCGTTGATAAGTTGAGCTGAATCGTAACCGGCATTATCTGCAATAACAGTTGGCAATTGTTGCAGAGCTTTGGCGAAGGCTTCCATGGCAACGGCTTCCTTTCCGGGAGTGTTGGCTGCAGCCATGTTAACTGCCCAGGCCATCAGCATCTCGCTGCAACCACCTCCATAGACCACTCTAGATTCTCGCACAGTGGCAGCCAAAACGCAAAGAGCGTCGTGCAGAGATCTCTCAGCTTCGTCCAAAATCTGTTGGGTTGCACCTCGAATCACAACCGTGCAGGCTTCACCCAGAGCAACTCCAGAGAAACGCAGAAGAGTTTCCTCTCCAATCATGACCTAGAATTGAACATTTTATATAAAAAGGAAGATGTTAATAAAGTGAAAAAAAAAAAACTATTTTTCAGGCCACTTACTTGTTCAATTAAACTGCACTTTCCAAGTTTGACGAGCTCTGGATTATCGAACGTGCTGACAATTTCACCACCGGTAACAAGAGCCAATCGTTCGATTCCATCGAAGTCAGCATGCTCAATTGCCATAACTCCTGCATCAGCGAACAGTTGTTCTGGGTAGTTGTAGATAAGTTGTCTGTTGATGAAGACGTTGCAACCATGTTTGACGATTTTCTCGACTTTGTCCTGAAGAGATAAACAATATAAGATGAACCATTAAGAAAAAAGCAAACAATCGCTTGATTTGTGCCATCTTCATTTTCATACCTTCATCTTTTCTTTCTCAGCAATTTCCAATTCTGCTACCTTTGCCATGGAATCGACACGCACTCTTGATCCAAATACCTGTAATTTAAAAAAAAAATTATGGAATTTATAAATACGATCTTTATTTAATTCAAATGAATCAATTTTGGTTTAAAAGTTGCAAATTTGACCTTAATCTTGTCAGTATCCATGGGTGTATTAGCAATCAAGATCTTGGCATCAGTGATCTTCTGTGGCTGATGTACGCCAGGTTTTTTATCTAGTAAGAAACCATTGTCAAGGAAAGAGTCTGACAGAGTTCCACCACGGATCTTGATGATCTGAATAGCAGACAAGTTTCCTGATCCCTTCAGACGCAACACGGCCTTGACAGCAAGTTCACTGAACTGCTCTTTGTGCTGTGACAAAATTTTCGAGCTCAAAGTAGTGCGAGCGATATTCATCAGATCCTTGCGAAAAGTTTCGGGATCAGCCGAGTTGTCCACAGCAGCTTTCTGCAGAGCTTCACGCGCCACATTTAAAGCACTTCGCCAACCAGCTATTATTATCTGGGGATGAATTTTCTTTGCTATCAATTCTTCGGCAGTTTTCAACAATTCAGCAGCTGAAATGAAATTGCAAATTACAATGAACATTGAATAAAATTGTTTGAACGGTATTATGAGAATTATTATTCATATAATTTAAATCATTTGTGTAAATAAAAAATCAAACCTAAAACTGTGACAGAAGTAGTTCCATCACCAACTTCGTCGTCCTGTGTTTTGGACATGTCAACGAGAATTTTGGCCGCAGGGTTATCGACTCCCACGCTTTTCAGAATTGTGGCACCGTCGTTCGTCACTTGCACTTGACCAGCATTGCGTCCATGGGCGACCAAAATTTTGTCCATGCCTTTGGGGCCAAGGGTAGATTTCACCAAATCACCAATGGCTATCGCGCCAACGAAATTGCTCAACCGAGCAATCTCGGCTTTTTCTTCCTCCGCTTCATTTTTCAGAATTCGAACAGGGTTCAGGGACACCTGTAAAACAACATTTATTAATAAAATCAATCAATTGTATTTACGATTAATTTATAAAATTAAATTAAATTACAATGTATACAAATTAAATTAAAAATTACAAGTTTGCAAACTGTCAATGGAAGTGTAAACAAATAACCTTTTTTTTTCATTATTTTTTCAGAAAAAATTATTTGAAAGAATTTCTTAATTTTGTTTATGTAAATCCATTCATTTTGTACTTTTTTTTTTGGTTTTGTATTCTTTCTGTGATTTTTTTAATAACACGTTTGGAATGAAGGTTATGTTCCCTACAACAGTCAGGTTTATAGAATTACCGTATATGGTGAAAAGTTCGATCTCATGTTTTTAAACCAACTCCCCCGATTGTCAAAACAATTATCATAACTAACCTTTGTGCAAAAATTCCATCTAATAACTTACATTTTTTGTTTGCAGACTTGACGTATTTTTTAAATTAATTTTAAAATAAACTAAAGTAGTTGCAAATAAATATACACGAGACACATTAGTTTCGCGCGGTGATCTACCGGTTAGATGTCTTTGTTACAAATTGTTTACCATAAAACAATTGACAAACCGAACTTTAAAAATCGTTGATAATTCAGCGATTAAAAAATGATTTACTTACCATTTTGTTTGATTTGATTTAACGTAATTTGAAAGGACAATGAAGTTAAGGATTCTTTTACGATTTCTGTGTCACGCCGTGTTCATCACGGAGCAACCAAAATTCAAGATCGGAAAAATCACACCTCTCGGAGCGCCACCTAGGGGGCCATCTGTGAACCAATTTGTTTTCAAAATTTTGTCATTATATTTACCTATACAAAAATTAATACAAATTAGTCATCAAATTTAAATAATGATAAATAAATTAACACACAAAAAATAACAAATAACGACACAAACAGATTTAATTTTGTAATATTTTGAAGATGAAAAAAAAAAAATATTCTGGTGAAAAAATTAATAACAAATTAACCTCAAGTTGAAATTGATTAATAAATGAAAGATTGAAATAATTTGAAGGGACGAATTTTTTGGGAACAATTTTGAACGATGGCGCAACGTACGTTTTCCGCATGCTCTAGAAGCGAGAATAAAACTTGTCGTTGGGCGCGCGACTCGTTCATTTGGCTTGCCAGCGATTTCCGGTACTGCAACGGTCCATTTTTCGTGACACGCGCAATGAGACAAGAGCCATTTTGTTACAAGGGCCGACGTGGCGGCCGGCGTGAGAGCTATTTCGTCCCACAAAATGCAAAACTGTAAGTAAATTGTTTACTTGATTTTCTTTTTGGTAAACGAATCATCCTCATTGCCACTTTTTGCTTTCATCGAGTCGTAATCTTTCCAAGAACAGGAGATGCCTCGACCACGTTGTTTCAAGAATTGCGTTTAGCTGCAGTATAAAAATTGTTTTTCTGATTTTTGCAACCACATTTCATAATTAATTAAAACCATTTCGCTCTTTCAAATTTTTTTTCATATTTTTTTATTCATCTTTGATTATTTCAGTTGTAGTTATTCAGATTGCTTTTATGAAACTAGTTATTAAATTGTTAAGATAAATTTGTAAATCAAGATTAGTTGTTAGATAAATGAAAAGTATTGTCAATTTAGATCGATCAAAATTATTAATTAATTAAAAATGATAATTTTTTTAGACTTATGGCTGGTGGTGGCGTTAGGCTTTTTAGTTTCTGCAATTGCAGAAACGCCAATGTCTACAAATCTGTATTTACTGGAGACTGATCAAGCAAGACTCAAATCCGTGCTAGAACCTGGATTTCAATTGAAAGACTTAGCTTCTGTGCACTATGCGGTGCTGGGATACAAATTGACCGGAAGTCAAATACCCAAGACTGCTGTGAGTTTCGACGGATTAATATCCAGATTAATTTTGTGATTCCTATAATTTGCACATGATGAAAAAAATTGCCTTTGTTGACTTCTGTGATACTTTGATTAGTCTTTCTGAAAACAAAAGAAAAAAAAACATTTTTATGACTTTTTTGATTAGTTTGATTTCATGTTTTGCTTTTTTTTTTATTTTTAGGACATCTGCAAATATGTAGTAAGTTATGCAGGGGACGGCAGCTCGATATCACCCGAGAATGCTTACTATATAACAACCACGTGGCAGGCTCTTGGATCTTGCAATGCTTTGCCAAAAAATAATTTAATCAAAGTGAGTAATCAAAAAAAAAAAAATGAATAAAAATGAAATCACCCAAAGCAATTTCATGAAATGATGTTTATAATATAACTTTCGTTCTACTGCAAGAACTGTGGAGAAAAAATTTTAATTTCTGATTATGAAAATACATTAAATCTTTTTTAAGTTTCATCTCTCTTTTGTAGTTGTTTAATAGGTGTTGATTCTTTTTAGGCCTTGACTCCGCTGTTGCAAAAAGAGACAACATCTATTCCCGACTTGTACTATGTCTTCAACACTCTCAATGCCTTGTCTCATCAATTACCAAGTTCTTCTGTCGACAGTTTTGTGAAAATTTTGCAAGCTGGTCTGAAGAAGGATGACAGCCTTTTGAAGTATGAAAATGATATCTACACTTTTTATATAAAATTCAAATCATAAATTAATTAATAAATATTCAATTGTAAACCTAATATAATTGATTTTTTTAGTTTGGGTTACACGTTTCACATCGCCGCAGAATTGGGTTCAGCAGGATCTTTTTCAGCTAAACGAATCGAAGATGTCATCGTTCAGGCTGATGAAGTTGATGGGCGGTACTTGCAATTCGAAGGCGGCCTTTCTATAACCAGTAAGAGAAGAGAATAAACATAAATTCGTTCAATATATATATTTCAATTCTGTTGGCTAAATTCTTCCTTCTTCTCTTCAGGTATTTTGGTAAACGGAATCTACAAGCTTTCTTCTTCCATGAAAAAAAAGCCTCCAATGACGTCAAACCAAGTAGTCAAATTGGCAAATTATTTCCTGTCGCGTCTTTCTGTTCAAACACCAAAAGGAGTAGTCAGCTTGCTCTCTTCTATCAACACGTTGGCAACTAATGAATTTGAAAATCCAATCTGCATCACTCTTGCTGATAACGGAATCATTTTCCCGGGACAGCAAACTTCAGTCAACGTTAAGGTTTGCGATATTCTTGGAAAACCGCTGCCAAGCAAACCAACAGTAACTTTGGATTCGGCAAAAAAAGTCGATGATAATTTGGAGATTGTATCTAAGAAACAAAATTTCCAAGCTTCAAAAACAGACAGGTAAATTATCCTCAAAAGAGAAATGTTAAATAATTATGAATACCAAGTCCCCAATAATTTACTGGACCGAACATGAAATTTTGGTATCAGCTATACGCTTGGGGTAAATTAAAATTGTAGTACATGAGCTACTTGTTCCGGTTTTCCTTTGGATCAAGTATTTCGCAGTCAACAAACAATTTTTATTCGTCTAAGATGACACGTGTTTTGGTTTGTAAAGCAGCTTAATTGATTGCAATTTGTTTTCCTGCAGTACACTGTTTACATTCAATTTCATGGATCTGAAGCCAAGTCGTGGCTTTTATAAGGCATCCGTGTCTGCGGGATCTTTCACCAACACTCTCACCATCAAAGTTCTAACCGACGTTTCTGTGGATTATTTGGAAATCGGCACGGCCGACGCTGATCAAACCACGCAACCTAAATTGTTCAAGTAATTTAATCAATCCAAAATTATTTATTCGTTTCGTTTTACTTAGCTTTAATTTAAAATTTTAATTAAAATTTCTTTTATTCCAGAGTTACCCAAGGAAAAACTTTGACTGAAAAAATTGAAGCTGACTTCCAACAGAAATTAATGATTAGGTTTTTGTTAAAAGATTCTACTAGCAAAAAAGCAATTCGAGTTCATCAGGCTTTTGTCAGACTGATTCCAAAATCAACAGCAGCTAAGGAGAAGGGAATTTCCGAAATCATTTTCATTGCTGAACCAGATGCATCGAACATTCATAAGTTTGACATGGTACATTTCAAAATAAACAATTTTCATGATCTGAAAAAAAAAAAAAAAAAAAAAAAAATTTAATTCAAACTGAAAAGCTTAATTAACTGGTTATTTCGTTTTGCAGCCTGTGGGAACAACCGGCAAGAATTTAAGGTTGCCACTGTGAGCCTCAAATTCCCTCAACCGTCTGGCTCAGATGTAGCAGAAAAATCAGCTGGCTACAAGCAAAGACAGAATTATTATACATTGAAACCAGAAATCAAAGTAAGTATTCTAATTTGTTTAATTTTCAATTGCAAAAGCCAATGCTCGTTAGTGGCCAAAGTTCTTTATACTTTTTCCACCTCCAAAAGATTGGCAAAACAAAGATCATTGTTTCAAACAACTGTTTGTATTTTATACTAACAAGGAAACAATGACCAATAAAAAAAACATCAAAATAACTTTGATATTATTTGAAGGAAAATATTAAAATAAAATTTGATCATTTTTCAGCACTTGTTCCGTGAACCTGAGAAGAGGCCGCCAGTTTTCGTCTCTAATCTTTTCACCGGTCTCTGCCTTGCTCCAGTTCTGTTGCTTCTCATCCTATGGGCCAAGCTGGGAGTCAATATTTCCAATTTCCCATTTTCTCTCAGCGCTATTGTATTTCATGGCGGTTTAGCAAGTAAGCGCTACTTTACTCACAATGCCGCTACCATTGGCGCTCAATCATTCACAAACAGCTGGCTTTTATTAAAGAGTCATGTTGATCTCTGTCGAGCGCAAATCAACCGCTGAATTTTTCGCAAGTCTAATTACTTTAATTGAACTTGTAGCCCGATATTCACGACATTGAAATTTAATAAAATCATTAGACCTTCATTTAATTATGTCTTCATGAATATAAAAGACTGATTGAATTTCACTTTTGTTTCAGGTATCTTCGTACTTTTTGGTATATTTTGGTTGAAGCTGAACATGTTCGTGACACTGAGGTATCTCATTGGTTTGGGCATCATCACGTTCCTAGCAGGCAACAAATTATTGTCACACATCGCGAAAGCCCACAAAGCATCGCGTTAATGATCAGCGACTAACCCGCAACCAACATCCGAACGTTCGTCAAATATGGTGTATATATAAGTAGACCAGCGCGTCGACAACCACAATTTTTCCCATAGCGTTCCTTTTTCTCTCCTTTTGCACTTTTTTACTTCACCGTTCGGTCTCACTGGCCACGTGCGAATAATTTAATTGTAGTGCTGCGTGCGTGAGTGATTGTTGGAACCATTTTTTCATCGAGAGAGAATCAATTGTTTCGGCTCGGAGCGACACTATTTTGTATTTGTACAGTCATTCAAATAAATGTGAAGATACAACGTAATATAATTGTGGTCTTTTTTTTTATTTACTCTGACTTTACAGCTACTATGTTGAACTTGTTATTGTTCGGATAACAAGTCAAGTGAATTTTGAGTTTCTCCGTCAATCGTTTATTCTCTATCAGTAAATTGTTACATTCAGTTGCGAGCTGTGAATTCCTCAACTCAGCCAGTCCAACTTTTTTCCAGAAATTATCCATCGCGTGCATCTCCTGAAAGCAGAAAATAAAGTATAAGAAATAAAAAGGAAAACAAGGAACATTGTAAAACATCATTTTCATACTAGACAGGTTTCCAGACAATTGTCATTTGAGCTTTGAGTCGTGTAGTAAAACAATCTTTCCTCTTCTGTCTCATACTTTTTACACATCTCGTGTAGACTTGCGAGCATCTGCACTTTTTTACAAAGTGGAGTTAAGTGTTTTACTGTCCGATCGAATTCTGTGACTTGCAGTTTAAGCATCTTCTCACACATGTTGCGCTCTGAAAAAAAAAACATTAAAAAACTGCAACTCATCGAACGTGCAAGCAAAAGCCCAAAAGTCATGTAATTACCTTCTACGAAAGCCTCGCTCGCTATTCGAAACTTGTCAGAAAAGTGTTTCCGTTCTATCTCGAGTTCTCGGCTTGAATTTTTGTGAAGACTTGTCGTTTGGTCGCGCAATTTTCTTTTTAATTCTGACAGCGCTGTTACACGGCTCATTAAGTCTGCTATGATTTTTCTGTCCTCGTCATTTTTCTTTTTCATGTTTTTATAATTACGGAACACTGAACCTATGATTAAATTTGCCTTAGACGCCCGCGACTTGTACATTCTTTTCATTAAAAATTTCAACGTGTTACAGCGTCGTAATTCTTACTTGTTAAATAATTTTTGAGCACGTTTTGAAGTTCCTTCGTAATGATGTAACTCTTGCTCTTCGTCGTTGTCATTATTATCTCTATGAGATTGTTACTTTTTTCTTTTAACACATTCTTTTTCACTGAAAAGACAGGTACGAGTATTTTAAAAAGCTGCATTTTTTAATAAGATTTTTAACATTCATCTAAACTTTATGGAAGAGACCTAGAGCTTCTGAGTTTGTCTTGTTCAAAAGTTCGTTAAGTTTTTCGTGCATGCAATGCATGATGGTTTTTAGATAGACCAGATCCTCATTACTGTCGTGCTCTATTCTTTGGGTTTGAAAGTTCGCCTCGGACAGCATCTTATTCAACTCGTTCCTGTATCTTGTTTCATTGTCCTGGACTCTCATCTGAAATATTGTTTCTAGCCGATCTATCTGCTCCAGGTACGTTTTGTTTTCGAGCTGACGCTGCTCCTCGGACTTGTTCAAAGTATCCAACAGAAACTGTATACTGAAATGTGACATTCGTTTTTACGCCAAAATGTTCTCCAAAAATTTGTACAAACTTGCTCATCTTTACTGAGCAATCCGAGTGTGAAGTCGATGAAAATTGGATTGAAATTCAATTGTGAATATTTAATTATCATCAAATCTTTCTACTTTTTAACATTTTTATAATATTAATTTTAATTGCCTTCCATCTTTAATGTCAAGCTGGCGATCAAAGACTTGTCTAACAGCCTCCAAATCTTCCTTTATCGCTTGCATTTTGATATGAGTTACCATGTCGTTCCACCGTTTGCGAGATCGCTTTGCGTTAAAAGTTCCAAGTCTCATTTCGCGTTTCAGTTGCTCCATTTTTAATTTCTTCTCTTTATCTTTTGCATCGACCTTTAGTTCTTTGTTCAAGTTTTTGGACGATTTCATTTTTTTTCTCCCAGTCTGAAAATAATGTCTTCTCATATGAATCTAGATTCTTTTTAATTTAATTTCAATGTTCAGTATTTGTATCAAAACTCAAAGACTTCAAGATTTATACTTACCTTTGGAGGCATTTTGGATTTTATGAAAAAAGTTCTTTTACAGGGAGCAACTGTTATAAGCAGGTTAATCAAAATGTCACGAAGAAATAAAAAATCTTTTCAAAAATAAAAGAAGTTGGATTAAGAAAAAGGTTTCTTCTAAAAAAAGATAAATTTGTTTGGTTACTCAAAATGAAAAAGTATTAAAAAATGTGACTAATTATTACTCAATTAGTTTGTGCAACGAAAATTAAAGTGCTAGGCAAATAGTTAGAATTATAAATTCCAAGTTTTCCGGGCGCCCAAATTCGAGAGCGTCAATTACGGAATTCGGCTTTGTAGACTTTCTCTCAATGTTTTTTGGTGTGAAAACATCTAGTGCATATATTAGAAATCATTTGTCCTCTCGAGTTGTACAAAACCGATTGATTTTCCATCGAATCACAAAAATTGTCTTTTTATAAAAGTATATTGCTAACTTTGATGTGAAAAATTAATCGAAATCGAAAGATTACATTTTGAATTCCAGACTAATAATTCAAGATTGTTTTAAGCTAGAAAATGTTTCTGCTTTTTGAGAACCAAAACTAAACCCATACATTATACAAAACTCAAACGTTCCTCTGTAACTGCCGAGATAATCGAATTTTTGTTTGACCACATCATACTCGAATACATTTCAAAACGGTCTTTGTTCCCGAAAATGAATTACCTTTTTTTGCTTGTTTTCACGAATTGGATTCATTATTTATAAGCTTCCACTTTTTCACTTCCATCGTCTCGAGGGATCGCCATAAAAATTTTAAATTAACATGCGGCGACAAGTTGAAAAGACCTCTTCAAGTTTGAAAAGTCTCACAGTAACTCGGGATAATGCTTCTTAATAGTTTTGATGAGATTTTGAATTTCGGTACAGGTATGGTCCAAAATGGTTCGACTCATTAAATCACCATCCTTAGGACGATGGCAAAAATTCAATCGGTACTGTTTCATCTTTGTTCCTTTTTTCAATTCTATACATTTTTTTTTCTTCAGTTCATCATTCAAATAATCTCAAACTCTTATGTAATCTTGAATTTTTGGGTCTACTTAGATGGAACAAAATTAAACCTTAAACTTGAAGAATTTAAACTAGAATAATTTGAAACTCAGCATTTCTCGAGATTTTCTCTAAAACTGATTTCAGAAAATGACAAAAAATGTCGAGAAAAAAAAACAGTTGAATTGAAAAACTTCATCAGTAATGATGATCTGACGTTAAATCTGAGGGTATTCAAATTTTATGATTTTGAACGATTTTAAAATTGTTCAATCAGTATTATATCAAGATTTTCTTCTGAAACTGATTTAAAAAATTGATAAAAAGTGATGAGCGAAAAAATTGAATAGAAAGGTTTACAGGAAAGATGATGTGTCGTTAAATTTGAGAGCATGTTAATTTTATGATATAATTAAGAGGAGCCCATTTTACGGAAAGTTTTAATCGGATGTCGACTATTAAATGTAATGCGATTTCACGAACGATTGTTTAAGGAATTCAAGTTTTTCTAACACATGCAGACACGATAGTATGGTCGATGAGTGACGTTACGCAAATCTTTTACATTCAAGGCCTCTCATGGTTCCTTCAAAACGAATCATTCAAATTTTGCCTTTTTTTAAACGACCAAAAATATAACGGGATGCAACATGTTAATTTAATATAAATAATTTTAAACCGATTAAAGAACAAAAATAATGATTTAAAAGTTTAAAAAGTAAATTGAAGTTCGACTTTGTAACAATTATTCAATCATATTAAAAATGGTCCAAAGTTGATGGACCTACATGGAAGTGACCCAACACCTGTGTGACAAGGTGTGTCTATATTACTCAAAATACCCCTGAGAAACTGAATGATCGTACGATTAAATACTTTGACCCTGGAATTAATTTCGTGAACTCTTGTCTGCAGTCACGTAGACAATAATAAAAGAATAAAAAACGCAATTAAATTTTGATCATTTAATAATCGATACATAAAATATTAAAAAATTGCTAACAACAACTTAAATTCGGTAACTTTAAATTTCAAACTTTGGTTTGCATTTGACAAGAGCATGAAACAAAATTAATTCTAAACGATTCTTATCTTTTTGAAAAAAATATAAAAAATCAATTTCATTAAAAATAAAACTAAATAAACTAAAGGATGGCAAAACAATATATCCAAGTGATCAAAAAATTGTCTACAAAAATTGAGAGAGAATGTACAAGATAGATTTTTTTTAAGAAATTATACAATTTTAAACTTGAGACGGAATGTCGAAGAACGTCGAATATTAATCGCGTCTAAATTTGGTTTTACAGGTTTGATATCTACTGGCCCGCCGGCGATGATGATACTATTCCCGGAAAAAAGTCCCACTGAATGAAACGAAATTCATGATCCATTATCATCTAAAATTGTAAAACACAATTTTGAAGTAATTTCATAAAACTTCATCTTTATTGTAAATTCACGAGGGCCAATTCTCAGAGCGCTTATCAGTTCATTCTCTTCCGAGATGCAGTAGTAATTTGGAAATTTTTTATTCAGTTCCCTGGTCGGGGCTTCCGCTATAAAATACAATGAACATTCCTTTTAGTTCAAAAGGAACGCGACGTTTTTCTTGACTTCTTAATTAATTAAAATAATTCAACGCGACTTTTCCTTTTCTCACGGCAGATTTATTTAGAACGCGATATATATATCTTGGATACTTTTCGAGCTGCAAAATCAAACCCATATTGTTTATTCGAGGACGTTTAACCGAAAATGTCAATGCCATTACGCGTGCAAAATGTTGAATGCCGATTTTTAGTTATTATTTTATTGATTTTTTTCATTCATTCAGTTTTTGATTCGTTTCTTTAATTCGATTTTTCGATTTAGATCGGTTAAAATTTGCGATATATAATATTCAAATAATGAAAAAAAAAAAAAAAAAGGTTTAGATGTAGATTATATCTATTTTATGACTGAAAACATGAAAAACCATTTTATGATAAAAAATATTGTTTCTACAGAAAAGTCCATTTAATACTGAAATTTTATTGGAGTTTTCAAACCGAATTGTTTCGCCGTGAATAAATATTTAAATTCCCATAGACAGATTTCTGGGGATTTTCGGATTGGAGTATTTTAAACGTTCGACCGGTTCCTGCCCAATTATTGTGCAATATTTTACTTTTGTCAGACATCATTTTGAGATTCTTCAGAACCTAAAAGCATATTGTCTTTGCACTTGTAAAACAATTATATTGCTATTAAACCAACAAATAATTTCAAAAATAATATCAACTAAAAATATTCTTCTATTTCAGATGTAAATGAATGCTTCATTTTTGATAAATTTCCGAAGCATTAAAATAAAACAAAAATCTATCATACTTTTTTCTAGCATCTAATTATACAAAATTAGCCGTTAATTTTCGTTAAATTATTTTTTTGATCGAAAAATTCTTTTGATCAACACGGAAGTTGTCGTAAATTGTATATCAGCGTTTTTATGAATGAATCTTTCGAGCGATCATCATTTTTCTGTCACGTTCATTTCGTCAGAGCGTCCGAGGTTCGTGGGAGGAGTGGCAAATCAGGTACCGTCGGGCGAAAAGGTCGCTAACGATACACTCAGGTTTATTCAATATGCGAGGTGTGTGATCTTTGCGCAAGTGAAACATTTTCGGTTCCTTGTACACGATATTTTGCTAATGCATGTCCGTTTGCAACTCACAATTAAGTTCAAATTTGTATGGACGTTTTTTTTGTCACCTACATTTCAGTTGAAAAAAAAAAACTGGACAATCTTGCCATCACTAAAAAGTGATCAAAAAAATTCTTGAGCAAAAAATAATCCCAAAGAAGAAAAAAATAAATTCTTGAATAAAATCTACAGAATGCTAAGAATTTCAATTCTCTTCCCACTTCGCCAAACTTAGTTAATAATATAAATTATGAATTTCATAAGATGAAAATGGTATACAAAATCAAACTTTCAGTTTATTCGAAACAACTTGACAAATATTGAGAAAAAAATGTCATCACTTTTTTTTTCTTAATTTACTTATAATCATGAAATTCATCTTACGTTCCGACTGAATTACATTTCTTTCTTGCGCATAGACTTTCTTTAGGAGTATATTTTCACTTCATCGAAGTAACATTCGATTCACGTTCGTTCGTTCAATCAAAATGAATCAAATATTAGTTTACGTCATAAATACGGATTCCAATTGACTTCTTTTTTTCTAATCACTTTAGTTCACCGCAAAATTTATTGTAACAAAAGACAAATTTCCTGCTATTTAAACTCACTTTTAATTAAATTTTCGAGAAAAAAAGTTTTTCATGCGATCAATCTTTCAAAAATACCGTCGGTATTTTATTTCATTCCCGTCTCTCTTATTTGATACTGAATAAAAAATCGTGTTCGCATTTATACCAAAGATTTTATCAGAATCGTAAATGTTTAGCAGCACGTTTTTGTCACGAATCATTCAATGCTCTGCGTTTGATGCTAAAAATACCGTTATAAAAGGTTAAAGCCTTCTTGAATCAATGAAAGAAATGTTCCATCACGCGATATTTAGAAAAAAAAAACGACGAAAAGGAAACAAATGAAGAAAAAGGAGGATTGATTTGCATAAAAAATTGACTAGCAAAAAGAACGGCGAGTTAGTTGAATTTCTGATTTTTTATTTTTTATCTATCAGTCAACCTTTTTTTCATTTTTTTTCTCCTACGAATTGTTATCTTTAACGAGAAATTTCAACAACTTTTTATAAGCAAACAAATTGGTGCTATCCGCAACGGAAGAAAACATTTTATTATGTCGAGGATGTCCTTCGCAAACACAGTTTCACTGTTACCTTTCGTAATCCACCAAAAAGTTATGCCAATATTTGACCACGTGCGACTCCGTTCGAAAACGCGCGTCTTCGAAAAATCGCACTCACTATTGCCAAAATTGTTGCGACAGTTTTCGAAATTTCGACAATGTGCGAAAATTATATTTCATTTTATATTTTCGACAAAAATTATACGAAGCATTAAGAAAGAGACTGACTGTTGCAGTGCACTTAAGATGCACTGAGATAATAAAGAATGTTGGAAACTGAAAGTGGACAATCAAAAATAAAAATGTTTCAACTAAACAAAGATAACAAACATTTGTTGCTTTTAATTTTCTTTAATTATAAAAGTTGATTTTGAAATCAAATTCAATTTCAATAGCGTTGAGGTTCGAATTCTTTTTTTTTTTTTTTTTCGTCAAAGGAAGTGTGATAGAGCACGTGAGACGAATGAAAAAAATCCAAAAAATTGGGAGGCAATTTCGCAAGCGCGATTAAGTCTAGCTGAAAAGGGGCATTAAACGGATGGGCGATTATTGTTGAAATTCATTCACGGCTTTCGCTCGTGAGCTGACTAATTATGGCGCATTGTCACGCGCCCAAGTGACATCGGTGCATGTGCGCTTGTTGCAATGTCTGCTCTGTTTCTCATTTTGTCATAGGTAGGGATGTCAGTGTGTTGTATAAAATCCAACGACCCGTCAATCCACGTCACAGTACACCCACGGCTTACGCGTCTTTTATCTATCTCACCCAAAGTGCAACAAGGTGAGCGAACACCTGCACCTGACTCGTTTATCTATCAATTTTTGATTCCCTAAAAATTGTTATCAGTGCAACTTTTCAAAACAAAGTATTAACAAAAACATAAAAATATAACTAAATAAAAATACGTGACATCAAACAAAAATTTTCAACAAGTTCCTGTTTAAAGTTCCAAACAAAAACTTTAGATTAAACATTTTATTTATCAATTATATTTTCATAATTATAAAAAATGGTGTTTAAAATAGTAAAATAATTTCAAAAAATAGAACTTTATTGTAGTTAAAAATTTGTTCCATCGTTTATAGATTGTAAACAACGTCGTGTATTTAAGTGGAAAAATAAAATGCGAGACAAGAAAATGTCTAAAAAGGTTGAAATTTAATTAACACATTAATTAAGAGCACCGTTGCATAAATGCTTCATCTTTTTTTGCACTTGGTTCATGTAAGTTGTCCGCACAAGTACAAGGAAAGACAGAAGAAAAGGTGACCTAAAAAGTGCGACGAATTGCGAAGCGCATTGAAAGGGAAAGCACACATTTCTTTTCGCGCTTGGATACAACGTTAACTCGCATGTTCATCAGTCCTCGAGAAATTAAAAACGAGGAAGAAATTGAAAAAAAAAAAGAATTAAGTGAGTGTTGAATACAATTTTCGGTTGCAGATGAAGTTGGTTGCGATAGTTTTTGCCTGCTGTATCGTGACTCTCGCAGCGGGGAACGCTCTTCCGGAACGACAAATTCCGGAAATAAATGCAGAAGCTAAAACGACAGATGACACTCTCACGAGGAATAAACGGACGTTATTTTTGAAGAAGAAATTGATCGGCGCTGGCCTCCTGGGATTCGGCCTTGGGGTTGCCAAAGGGTGAGTAATAAAAAAAAAACTTGTTGAAGCAAAACTGAATAAAGAAGCTTCCACACTCTATTTTCAAATGAATTTCAGAATGTATCAATTCGCATCTCAGACGAAATTAAAAATATATTAGGTTATAAATATGATGAAAATTATCATCATTTTTATAATTTTATATCAAATTTAATTTATTCAATTCCGTTTCATTCAGTGGAGTAAATTGAATGAACCTGCATCATCTTATTTTGGGATTTTAGTTTGAAATTCGGCCACCACGGTTATCCGGACGTGCATCACGTTTATTCGTCGCCGCCTGTGAGATATGTTGAGTACGTCGAGAAGCCAGTCTTTGTACAGAGGGTAATAGAGAAGCCAGTATTCAAACAATCTCATGCTGATTATGAATCGTGGTCGCCCCATGAAACATCCTACGGGTAATTATACGTATAAAAATATGACACGTATGTTAATATTTGATTCGAAGTTGATATCTCTCTATAATACAATAACAAGATGAAAAATAAATGTATACAATGAAATGCCCATTTTTTAAATATACAGTTTATGAAAATATTTTTGTATTTTGAAATAACACATGATAAGCAATGTTACTTTGATCAATGTCGAGTTAATGACTTTCGGTTCAACGATATCAACCATTGAGGAAACAAGTGTTTATCGCCTTTCATTAATCAAGATCTCTCCTTTTTTTTCAGGAGCTGGTAGTGCAAGAACTCGACAGCAATTTCTGGTTTGCTGAGAGCTGCATAACAATTGACCAAACCTCGTTGCTACTGTTGTAGAACAACTTTATTGTTAAGTTTCTTTTTTTACCAATAAACTGATACCTTTTTTACAAATCCCAACTGTTTTTCATTCATCAAAAACCCACAAATCATTCCCACAAAAAGAGATGAAGAGAACTAAAATAAAACAATACTTAATTTGATCATTTAACTTTTTATTAAAAATGTTGTCTTAAAACTAAAAGAAATTGTTCAAGATATTAAAAGTTTATATCAAATTAAAATGACAAAATAATTGCTTTTCTTGTTTTGATCAGTTCTTTTCAATGTTTGAAATGTGAAACAAAACGAGAAACATATTCTGTTAAACGTTGTCTCTTAATGATCAAATATTGACAGTGCCAAAAGACACAATGAATATTTGCATCTCATTATAATTTTCGGTTGTACCTCAAAAACAGTCAACACGAAAATGTCTGTGCAAATTAGCAGGTTCTGATGACTCTCTGATGTCAGTTTGAGAAAATATAACAAATTCCAGAATGATGGACGACGAAAAGTTGCCGAAATGGAAATGTTTCAAGCTCCGAGAATCGAGCTGATATCGTCTGACCAGACTTTTCACAGAACGATTCCAAGTGCAAAGCCGCACATTGGTATATTCATGAAGATTCAAGGTTCCATCGGTCATTTACATGCTTTGAGCAAAACCTTCGCGGTCGTTTTCAAATTTTACGACTCTAACCCCTTTCAGATTGCGGAAAAAGTTATAAAGAACAAAGTTACGAGGAGGTAAAAAAGAAAACAAAACTAAAACGAATGACGAGAAATTCGTCAAGATCAGAAAATGATCAAGATCTGGCCATTTCAGTAACCAGAGGAATTTAAGGAATTTATCATGCGTGGATCTATTTTATTTTAGAAAGTGAAAGTTATTAATTCAAACACCTGTTTGATAACGTTTAAAACCGAATAACTCAATTGGTGACGAATTTAAATTTTGCCTTTTTCGGAATCGCCGCGACAAAATTGTGAAACAAACTTTTTGGTTACCATTTGAAAATTCGATTTCGTAACGTATGATCTGTATTCTATTATCGAAAAATATTTTCTTTTTTTTTTATGTCACTCTAAAAGTTGGCTTCGCTACAATTTACCCGGCTTGTTATGTCATTTCGAATAACCAAATCGTGGCAAATGAAAAATTCATACATCCGTACGATGTGCCAGAACCCTTTGAACATCACTATGCGCGTTGCACAAGCGCATTAAAATTAATGAGCTTTTCTTCTTTCAAAATGATACACGTTTTAGCGCAGTTATCTCGTTAGTTTTTATTGTTTAAAATATTTTATTTTATTTTTTTTTTCCATTTTTCACTGCTCAATTTAAAATTTCAATGCACAAGGTCATTGAAAAATTCACACACCTAAATCAACTTTTGACAACTTCAGAATATACAATTTTTCATCATCCATCCTCTTTGTCCTGTTTTTTAATTTGCTAATTGAACGTTTTTCTTTTTCTTTTTTTTTTTTTTAAAGAAACTGAACTTTTTTACTTTTAAACAAATTGAATTTTTGCATCATCAGATTGTTGTCTCAGAGATGTCACTAGGTGCATTTTTGTTGAATTGCTATTGTGCTGATGGAATCGGTGCGAAGCAGCTTTTGTATTTTCAATTTGTCAAGCTTCCAAGTCCGTTGTCGTTATGTCATGGTGAGAAAGATATTGACATTGTAATATTAAAATATGTATGAAAATTGCTTTAGATTCGACTGGCGAAATATGGAAGAGAGAATAAAGGAAATGAAACAAATGAACCGTCGGATAAATATTTTTTCAGGTCAAGGTAGAATCGGAAGTCGCATCTAAATGTACATACCAAACTGATTCAATAAAAAAAAGAACAAACAAAAAATATATATCACTTTTCTCATTATTTTGTTATAAGTACATTAATCATTATTGAATCGGTTTACAAAATGGTCAAGTTAAATTTTTTTATCCCATTTTGTTATCCAGAGCACTTTTTGTTACATTTTTTTGTTCGTCAGATTTTGAATTTTATAAATGATTTTATTTATTAGTATTTTTTTGTTCACTTTCGTTTTCACCAGGTAATAAAACATCAAATTTCCACCAGAGAAATGATTGACAATAAAATTAAAATAATAAAAGAAAAAAAAACATGAGCTGTTAGCGAATTGTGTTCATAAAATGTGATCACTTTTATTGAGTTGGACCACATGAAATAAATGTTAGAATAAAAAAAGGAGGAAAATCCAGGTGATTCATTGGCGGCGAATGCGATTGCGAGAAAAATGTGACAAGAAAAAGGAAAAGGCAAGGTCCGAAAGTTTTATAATTTACAGGTGAATTGGAGCCAGGTGGAAGGGAATAGGGATTCGCTCTGCGTTAGCTCGGAGGCTGATAAAACTGGGAGGGAGACTGAGATTTTTTCGTGAGAAAGATAGGACGACCTATCAAGTGGGAGTCGGCCGAACTGATCGGTATAAGTACTGAGACGTCTTAACCCGAGATTATCAGTGGTGCTTCAGTGGTTCTTAATAGTGACTCGATAGAACCGACAAGGTTCGTCCATTCGCTCAGCATCCTCTTTAGTGACACGAAAATCCAACATTTTCTTTCACAAAATTTTTTTTAACTTCAACTATATCGAATTAAAAGAAAACAAAAAGAAATTCAATCAAAGTTAGTGAAGTGCATCTTTTTTCAATCACGGTGAAAAGTGGGATTTTCGGGGTCCAACGGTTTTTTTCATTTCCCATTTGGGAGTGAAAAACCGAAAATTTGCTTTTGGATTTTTCAATTAATTGTCATCCTTTTTTTGTGCAGATGTACTCCAAAGCCGTGCTTCTGGCATTTTTGGCCACTATCGCGATAGTTTACGCACAAGAATTGGAGAGACAGACGAGCTTGGCCGACGTGAACGATGATACTGCACTACTCGAAGCGGACGGCGCTCCCGTGACCAGGGAGAAGCGTTTCCTGCTCAAGAAGAAGGCTCTTGGAATTGGCTTGGGTGTTGGCGGAGTTGTTGGATTCGTTAAGGGGTAAGACAAATTTGATCATTTTCTTAATCGTTTTGTTTATTCTTTGAAACTTGTTTATTCTTAATTTATTTCATTCATTTTAATGGTTCAAATTTCAATTTGAATGTACGAAAATCCGTTCATTTCAATTTTTCACAAAATAAATCAAATTTGTTCATTTCTATTTCACTTGAAATAAAATCTGTAGGACATTATTTCTATCGATGAATGTTGCGTGTACTTCCGCGTTGATTGTCTGTTCGGTTAAAATAAATTTATGACAACCGCAATAGTAGAAGCGCATCATATATGTGGTCGATTATAACGATTGACCGCAACTTGATCGCAATTACGCGTGACTAGGGTTACAAATTTAACTCAGTTACATTACCGTTTGATTTACGATCGACTCGTGTCCAATTAGAGGCAATTTAATAACCAATAGTTCAACCGCAAAAATCATCCTTTCAGATGAAAAATTACAACCTAAAATGTTTAACTTTTCATAAAACCTTTTACATCGTAAAATTATTCATTTATGATAAAAATTTCAAAATGTAAATGTTTTGGTTTCATTAAAAAAGAAATTTAATTTTCAAATCAAATGTTGATTGCAAGAGAAAAAAATTGAAAGTGAGTTAATTTTTCTTCATTTCCCTTTCAACGTATTTTCTAAGGCCCTGGTCGAACGAAAGTGTTTCAATGTCAGTACCATTCTCGAAACTCGTGAGAAACATCTAGGAATGCCGGGTCTTCGGTTACGTAACGCCGATTACCATACGTCGCTCGTCCTTTTCACTCGCACGATTTGCACAATAGATTATCTCCAAATTTATTATGACAAATGGGCATATTTTTTTTGCGCTCGCAAACGCCTAACAAGTGCGTGAGACATGCTAATCGACGTTCATTCGAAGTCAAAATTATTCATGCTGTTATGGGGAATTCGTCATTTCTTTATAACCTGCCATTATAGTTCCAAAAGATTGAAAAATTGATGAGTTGATTTGAGCAGAAAACATCAAGCAAAAGAATCTCATGTCAAATTTTTAATCGTGAATAAAACTTGATGAATTAAAATCTTTTTTTATCTTAATGAATCCTTTTCTCTACTAATTTTTTTCTTCTTGAACTTTAATTTTTGTTTCACATTATTCACTTTTCATTCAACTGACGCTCTTAATCTTTCAAGATAATTTTTTTATGCAAACCACAAACATTCAGATCCAAATTAGTTATACATAATTATCATTTTAATTTGTTTTTTTTTTTTATTTTTCCAGATATAAAGTAGGCAAACTTTCAAACTACTTTGGAAGAAACTCCGGAGGAGGCTATGCTCCAAACTACGGTGTTGGTTCTTATGCCCCGTCCTACCCATCTTACCCATCGCAGTCTTACCCATCATACCCGTCTTATCCATCCCAATCTTATCCATCATACCCATCGGTTCCTTCTACTGGGTACTACGAGAACCCCAGCCAGAGCGGCCCAAGCTACAACACCCAGCACTACCATTACCACACCTACACTCCTCAATCCACTTATGGAGTGCCGAACAATGATTACCAGCAACTGAACAGCAACTTCCAGCAACAGTTGCCCCATGCCACATACGGAGTGCCAAACTACAACGATTACTACAGTGCTCATCAGGCTTCCGACAACAGACCGTCGAGCTACGATACTTCTAATTTGGGTGCCTACTCTGGTCAGAAATCCGTCGTCATTGGTGGACAGTGGTCTGCTGGTGTCACCAAAAACGGAGGCTACCAATACTAGATGTTACCTTATTTTTAATTGGAGGGTAATTATTGAATTCTTGAACGTTACTTTTAATAGTTTTTGCTATCATTGGTTTGAATTAATTTTGTTTATTCCATCCTTTGGATGGTAAAAAAATTGAAGCAAGTTGTTTAACATTAATTTACAACTACTGCTCTTTGTTTTACAGATGGCGGAAAAAGATCTCAACACCCGACAAACTCCATCTCGTTTAAGAAAGAACCAAACTTGTCGCTCACTATTTAATAATTTGATGTAAGCCAAATGACTTGTAAATAAGAACAATTTACAAATGCAATAAACGTGCGATTTTTCTATCAAACAAAAGATAAAGTTTGAGTTGGTGCTTTTCATCCCGATGATTAATTTTTTTTGTTCTATAATGATGATAACATTTCAAATTTCATGATAGGATTAAATCTATCAAATGCAACAGTTGTCGATTAGACACGACTGATTAATTGCTGCTTGTTCCACGTAAATTATGAAAATAATTTGAAGAGGATAATTCAGGAAATTAAGGACCGTTGAAGGGATCATTTTGAAAATGATTAATCGAATTTTCTCGGAACTCGTGCAAACTCGTTGATTGCACAATTTTAGATTGCATGTTTGTTCTTCGAAAATCGATTCACAAACTTGATTCGGGAAATGTGATTAAAAAGAGACCATATCATTTCTCTAATATGTAAATTTTAATGAAAATATAAACACAGAGTTTCAGTTTGAACGATTGTACACACAGTCGAAAATGAACGCAAATTAAACCATTTGTTTTATTCATTTTTTTTCTACGACCGAATATCTTTGATTTCTTTTCTTTTTTTTTTTTTTTGATTTTTATGTACATTTAATATGTATACACCGAAGAATGCACAAACTCCACAGTGATCGCAGCAGTCTAAAAAAAAAGTATTTAACTGTTTGCTGAATTTTTGTAGTTTATTAAAGAAATTTAGAAAAAAAAGTTGATAATAATTGATTTTGTATAGCACTTACCAGTTTGACTGAACAATTGTCTAATGCATTATAAATTATAAATTGTATTATTAATTAACCCAATTATCTTTATAACTGCGCCCAATTTGCTAAACGAAAAAATTAATTTGTAATTGATTAGTTCGTCAACAACTCAGCAAAAGTTTAAAACTGATAAGTTTGGGCGTTACAGCTGACCCCCGGCGGCATGAATACGAAATTGTGAACAATTCGTGAGGTCGTGAAGCGCGACAGTATAAACGTCAATCCAGTTCATGACCGGTACAACTTTCGTTTTACCGCTGACAAAGCGGTTTCCTCTATTAGGACTTGATATTTTATTGACAACTTTTCATCAAAATCATTCGTATTATGTTATCTCGACATTTGATTCAAACGATTTAACAATTTGCATTGTTCGAAATTTCAAATAAAATTTTTGTTATCGGCAAATGTTCCATCACAACTTCATTGTGGAAATTGAATTTCAGATGAACGAAACTACATAACAAGAAATGTAAGATGAACGAGGAGAGATTTTCGCGAGAGACGTAGAGTGTTTTGAAAAATGGATAGAATAAGTTATACGAAAACTTGCTCATCGATGCGTTTATTCTCAGCATTTATGTGTCTCTCGTCGCTGGATTTTGAAAGCTCGTTGCTTAATTATTGTAAAACACGTGTTAATTACTTCGTAAACTCACATACGCACTCACACACAGAACACCTGTTTCATCAACTGTATCTATGTCAATGTTAAAATTATTTCCATAACCTGTCTGAAGCCCGGGATATCAGTTTGCGTTGATTGTGAATCGCCTTATACAAAATCGATTGCGCAATGTTCCCTATTCGTTAGACTATTCTTGATTGTCGAAAAATTTCATTTCATCATCCCAACGATTTTAACTTCAAACAAAAACGTCTTTACAACTTCTGTCTATATTGAACGTTTAAACAATTCGATGCCGACATCATTTATCAATTGATATTCTACAAACTATTTACAAAAGTATGATCCTTCGTTTTTATAAGAAATAAATTGTCTCTTCCAGATAGTTGGATTTCCGATGGAAGAAAAAATTATCAGAGGATATAATATATATCGCAACTTTCAGTGTGAGTTGGAATTGGAATAAACAATCATTTGTAATTGCGTCAAATCATTTTCATGAACGTGTGCTTGACGTGCCAACGTCATAATAACTCACTCATTAACATCAGTCGTTCAGCTTCCTAAAATGGCATACAAACACACGATGCAACATAATGTTGATTAATGAGAAACACATGTCCACAACAAATTTTCGTCATCTGTTAAATTTTACAATTTTTCAATACAATTAATTTATGCACGTGAAAAGATGACAAAAAAGTGTACAACTTTCTCGCTTAATTTGCATTCAGATGAATAATTTTGATCAATGAATGACTTTTCATCATCTCGAATTTCACATTTTTTTTCTTTGACAACAAAATGACGCAACTTCTCTTTTGACATCGAAATTTTGTATGTTAAAAAATGATATCGCGAGAAGAATGAAAAAAAGGTTCTATCTTAGATTAAACATTCCTGGGGGAATACAAAGAAATTGCTTTTTATTTGAAAAATCATCCCGACAGGTTTGAGTGAATTTTATTTGAATCTGTGAAGTTCGCGCGAGAACATTCTTCGTGTTTTTTTCTTTTTTTTTTTTTTTTTTTTTTTTTTTTTTTGACAAAAACAATTTACACGTACTGGCGAAGTTAATAAATAATCGGTGAACTGTTCCTAAATCTGGTCCTTAAGTTACAAAGGACAGGTGGGAAATTTCAACTATTTTCTAACGAGCTCTTTTTCATTTTTGTTTTATAACATAGTTCTAAATTTCTTTTTACCGCTAGACGAAAAGCAGAATCACGCATCCTCGAAAAATTATATTGCGTCTGACGAATCATTGTCGAAGAAACGCATTCTGCTCATTTTTTTGTAATTTTCGTTATTCTTTTTTTTTTTTTTTTTTACAAAATAAACATCGTGATATTATTCTTTGAGTTGTATTGCAGTTTTGTAGTACTTCTGTTATTCATTAATCATTAATATTATTATGTGTCTTGGTGTTTTGAACAAAGAGTAATTATAAGGGGAAGGCTCCCAGTCAATTCATGTCAACCTGAAAAAAATTTCTTTTTAAATTTGTACCCATTTTTTGAATTAAAAAAATGACAATTTTACTGCTCCAAAATTTTGTGTATGAACTTACCATTTCAAATACAATGTTTTTTTTGTATTCAAAAAGCTAATATTTTATTTTCATTTCCTGCTAAGAACAAAAAAAATTGTTCCATTGTCAAATATTCAGCCCTTCAATTTGATAACATCTCTGATTCGCAGAATTCTTTTGTTTTAGTTTTTATTTTTTCGTACGAACAAAATTGTACAATGCATTCGTAGAATCAAATTTCAAAGTTCTATTTTATATCACATCAAAAAGTTAGTTCTAATGGAAGCGTGGACGTTCGATCAGAGATTTGGCACACAAAAATCATATACGCGAAATTGTAATCCACCATGATCACTTGATTGGCTTCGGTACTACCGAGCGCAACACCGCGCCGGTTATTGTTCTATCGCATGTTTTGCCGTCGTGTGTTAATTACAAAAAAAACTCTCTTTCTGTTCAGTGATTGTATTCTTCTTAGTTCTTCGCCGATTAACAGCTGCTTTAAATGCTTCATCCTTCGGTCAAAAACAATATTGAAAACATTACACAACTTGCTGATAAAACGTCATCTTGATATTATTTGTTCAATCTTCTTGTTTAACACTCACTAGATCTCTTTATAATGTAAATCTTCAATACAAAATATTGAATTCTTTTTTTAATTTTAATTTCTTTTTATTTTTTTGCTTCTTGTTGATATAAAAAAATCTACTTCGGCTCATAGAACAGAAAACTGAAAAAACACAACTGGCGTGTATTTACAAGAAATATAAAGGACAATGATTCCGATAACCGGTGTGCTAAAATTCAACAGTTTACATAAAGTTTACAGACCGTTGTTTCAGCTTTGAATATAGTTCGCGGATCAATAACTTTTTCCAGTTATTATTATTTTTCATATCAATTTTCATCCAAAAAATGAAATTTTCAGTTTACACACTTTATTTTTATTTCTCTATCGCTCGTTTGTCTCTCATTTGTCTGAATTTACTTTTCAAAATGCTGAACCATCAATGTGTAAAGTTAAAATAAAATCCATGCTACGTCAAAAAAAAAAGTGACAGAAATATATACTCATTTTGTCTAAAAAAATTCTATAGGCGATGAAAGAGGGAGAGGAGGTAGATCGAATATAAAAAATATGTAGAAAAAATAGTGTATCATTTATGAGATTCGCGGTTGTAAGTTTTTTTTTGCATTTGATTTGTCGTTCGTGCTCATCAGACTGCGAGGAAACAAGGAGTCGTTTCGAGTATTATTCACACTCAGAGGAACAGTGCTCTAATGCAAAGATAAGGACTCTACCGAGAGAGACATGGAGGTCGTGTGACGGTAGCCCTGGTGTGATTTGGGAGTCGTCGGCACTTCTTCTATCCGTTCCAGATCGTTCGCCGCGCCCGCGCTGTTCTGCTTGTACAGCCGCGGAATGAGCCTTGCGTTATGATCCGGTATCATTATCGAGGGCTCGTCTGCTCGATCCAAACTGAACTGCCTCTTTAGTAATCGATTTTTACCTGAAGTAACAAACAAATTGAACATTAATAATAAAAAAAGAAACAGATCATCTCTTGAACAATTCAACAAAAATGGGTTAATACAGAACCCGACACAGAATCGAAAGCCGTATCGCATTTCTCATGAATTTCCGACTAGTATTTTTTTTGTCAGTTCAATGTCACACGGTTATGAATTTTAATTTATTGAACAAAATACCCATCATAGAACGAACTTGACCCTTTATTTATAATGTTCATTATTTCTTAACTCCGATACATCGCGAGACCTTGGGCTCTGTTTGCACTTCTCTCAAGCCTCGGTAAATAGTGATCGATTGAATATATATATATTTAATTTTTTTTTTTCATAATCGTCGATTATGGTTAAATTAAACATGAGCCATTAACCGGTCATCCGCTTGAAGTATCGATCCTAAAAATAACGAAAATATTTCAAGGACCATTAAGATTCTTAATTATGTATTCATACATTGTGAATGAACATATTATATTCTTAACAAAAATTGTCAAGTGTTATCAATTTTTGTCTTTAGAGACAACAACTTTTTACAATCAATCATCATAAATGGAGATTGTTATACCTCTGGTACAAAAAACTATAAGAACAACTTTGTTCAATTTCCAGAAGGGAAATCAATTGTTGGATCTTTTATTTTGTTAGTACCGTAAGTTTCATTAGGCGAGAGGCATCTGTAATGGTTGTAGGGAGTGCTCAAGTCGTCCTCGTCTATGATGCCTACGCGTCTGTGTCTCGTGCGGAAAGCGGTGCTTGATATTGACGTCAGAGAGCTAGTAGATGAGCCGAGCAGCGCGGCGGCGACTTCAGTTGCGGACACCGGCGTGCCCAGGGACATTGGCGTGTCGCCGGAAGTGCTCTTTGTGACGGGCTCGCGCACCTCCACAGTCTCGCCCGACCTGATCGAGTGACTCTTCGTGAGGCTCTTGTCGTCGTGCACGGAAACGGCCACCTTGCGCGTACTCGTTCTCTCTAATGACAATTGTTTGCTTGGTGACGACTGCACACCGGAAGTCGTTGCGAAAGAGGCGCTGCACTCTCCGGAACTGTTGTCCTCCGACATGCCCACTTTCAGCTCCGACGTCTCTCCTTCGAGCACAGCTTCTTCCGTTTTTCGTATCATCAAACTTGCATCCAGTCTAAAGGAACACAAAAGATTACACGAAGTTAATCCAGTTTGAAATAATTTCATTTTATAATAATATGGTTTTGTTTATGAAATAAATACTTTTCTACAAATGCACTTCAGAGAACAAATAATTTAATTGTTTTCAATCATCTCTTTTGTGCTTTGACTTCTAGCTGTTTTGTTTTTAATGAGATCTTTTTTTCAATCCACTGTGCAAACTGATGAAAACGCGATTATAAAACTGTTTAACGGTGCTCTGTTATTTCAAATGCAGAAAGAGAGCGCATGAAAAGTTTAAGTTGGAAAAAAAAAAAAAACAAATTGAAATGCAAAATTTTAATGTTGCGAGTTCAGATTGTTCATTCACAATAACGAAGGTGAGTTCTGACTTGTGTGTATTCTTTCTGTAAAAGTAATTAATAATTTTTAACTAGTTTTTTTTGTTCAATCGACAAACAAAATACTTCGAATCGATTCCATTTTTTCATCGTTCTGAGATGTATTGTATGGCCGGAATCATAAATTTAAATCACACCCATGAAAACGCAAATGGTACCACCTTTGATGCAAAGTTATATTTTATAGCATTTTCATTTGAATATGTAAATTAAAATTCCTCGCATGTCCAAATTTATAATGACATTTATTTTTATACATCCCACACTTTATAAAATATCATAATACCGTTTCGTTCAGATTTTATCGAGAATAAAAAAGTATAAATGAAGATTTTTGCATTTATTTTCGATATTTATTGATTTGCCTCTAAAATTAATTGAACATAAATAAAACATAAAATAAGGATAAAGCTGTTATATTTGATCGGACAGTTTAGACGTCAATAACAAAGGAACCCTCAAAATTGAATGTTCCAACAATGCTTTTCAGCTTGACTGAACATTTTTTAACTGTTTTTATTTTGTTATGGAAATTGCACTTAATGTTACATGCGATGAAAACTGAATATTTATACGCGTATCTCAAACCGCGCTGCTTTTCCTGCTCCGACGATTTATAGCATTGACGATAATAGCGCACTATTTGTATTAATGTTAGTATTAATGATGAAATAATTTTAACGTTGCAATGCGATCGAAATTTACTATGCTTTTCCATCAAAAATTCAGATTAAATAATCTTCACCGAGAGAACTAAATTACTTATATTCCGAACGAAAGTATCAACTTGAACAATACCAAAACTCAAATATCAGTTCAAATTTTAGTTTTGGGATGACTTAAACAATAAACCATTTTTCAAACATTATTATTGTATACATTCATCTCATTACGATTGAAAAGGTAAAGTTCAAAAGAATATGACAAACTCAGTTATTTTACAATTACCAATTCGGGTCCAACTTTTTTTGCACAGCGTACAATTTTTCAAACTCACCCATGGTCCTCTCTGTTTTTCCACGCAGCGCAAAGCAAAGGGTAACAATCGTTAGTCTGCGACAAAAGTTGTAGAATTAATCGACGTTGCACGCTTCGTCTGGTCGAACTTTGCCTTACAAATAAAGTCTATAGTAAAAAAAACGGACTCGGCAAATTTTTACGATAATGATAGCCTCAATTTGCAACCCAAGTTTGAATAAGTTTCACGAGTGTCTGAAAAAGTATGAGTTGAAACTGATGGATTCTAATTGAGTCCGCTTCGCAAATTATGTTACAATTTTGCCCGTTTTCCATTCGACCCGGACGGACCAAGATTAATTAAAAAATTAATTAAAAATGCATGAACCAGATTGAATTTCAAAATAAAAATTAAAGAACTTAAGATGCACGAATGTTTCTTTTAAGGATATAAAAAAAGGTTATAATAATTTATGAACAAGTAAGGGTTTGGATCGATGACAAATTATAGATCGGGGATACCAGGCGAGGTGCAACGAAGCGTTGTAAATTCACAGCTCACCCGAGCGGAGGAGGTGTTGGTAGCTCTTTGTCGAAGCCTTGCTTTCCTAACAGCCAATACGTCGGCATTTTGCCTTTGCCCTTAACATCGGTTCGTCCGCGATATTCAATGTAATAACCGCCGACTTGTATTAATCGATCCCGAGTTTCCTGACTGAGATGAATTCGCCACGGTGCTCCGGTCGACTCCATTCGAGACGCTGTGTTTACAGTATCACCAAACAAACAGTACCGCGGCATCGTCAGGCCAACCACACCTGCACAACATGGACCTATTTGACAAACAAATTGTTCACACCATTATTTTCAGATCAAAGCTTGAACAAAATAAAAATCAACAAACGAAAAATATCGTTACGAAAAGGATTGACTGAAATGATGATTGATTTTTTTTTGAATTTTGCACAATACTTTTTTACAAGCAGTTCTTCGAATAATCCACTTAAGCGTTTAATAATTAAATTTAATTAAACCGTGAATTAATTTCCTGGATGTAATCAATTTCACGGGCAAGAATTTAAGTTAATTTGCGTCTCTGGGTTTTCGGAAAAGAGAAACAAAAAGTGCATTTCAAAAGCCCTCGTCCGGTCGATCTTGATACTCCGCGAAATTGCCAGGGATATATAACTCGGAACTCAGGTCTGACTGATGTTAATGTTATTTCACTTTGTAATTTAAATTGTTACGCTCTCGATGCAGCGATTAAAAGTTTTGTTGGAGAGATAGTGTAACGATTCCCGGGTCTCATGAATTATTGACAGCGATGAGAAAAAAAATTTTTTTTTTGTTTTGAGTAAAACTGTACGGTGTCCAGAGTTTTGTTTTCGCATTACGTTTTACGTTTGCCGTATACAAATCAGGGAAAACATCGGGCTTTGAAAGTTTCGACATTACATCGAACATTAAATATGATTACGTTATATTATGAGTTCCGGGGCGAATTTTGAGCCTTTCAAATTCCTGACCCAGTTACCATTTTGAAAGCAGATTACTCGTCTCGGGAAAATGATCGAAATACTCAAAGCGTTTCTCACTCGAAATATCTTCTCGAAAAGGGGCCAGTATTTAATAATAAATTGCTATATCAATTAACAAATTACATTTTTCCAAAAGTTTGATTTTTCCATTGCAAAGTCATCAAATACAAAGAAGTACCACAAGTGTAAAACGAAAACTGGAATTATTGATTTATACAAACCGCAATACAAGAATTAAAAATTGAACTAAAACGTTTATGGCCAATCGACAAGTTGACGCTGTTTGATCGATCGGCTGGAAGCAGACTCTGACCGCCAATTTCATAAAGCATTATTAATTGATTTATTACTGTACATTGAATCATTCGAGTCCTTAAAATTAAATCAATTACAATTGGATTTAATTTTTTTTAATTTTATCCTAAATCACAAACTAAAACATCAACTAATTTCGTATAGTTTCAACTTCAAGTAATTGTATGAACGAAAAATACAACACGTGAGGGTTGAAAAGAAAAATAACATGCAGGTAAGCATAATTTACCTGTATGAAGACCGATCCTAAGTCTCAGCTGAGTTTTTGGCAGATGTTTCAATTGGAATTTTCCACTTTGATGAAGAAGATCGAGAGCCATTGTGGCCACCTGAGAAGCATGATCGAGTATTCTAACAGGGCAGCCACCAACAACCATGTATGCGTCCCCGATGGTTTCCACCTGCCAAAACAAATGTTCGAAATTTTTATACGTGAACGTCAAAAGAACAAAAAAACGCCACAATTTGACAATTCATTGTTTTTATAAATAAATAGCATTACTTTATAATACCAATTTTTTTCGAAACGTCAGTCGTGTACAACTTCAATTGATTCCACACTTTGAAACTACTTTAATTAATTAAAATAGAAAAACAAAGTTTACTTTCAGAGAAATTAAAAATTGGGCAACAACTTTGTTAATAATTTTAATCGGAACTTTTTTTGCGAACTGATTTGAGAAAATCATTCATGTATGTCAGGAGAAACTGGAGCTCCGTTTGATCAAGCCTTGTTTTGCTGTTGTCACGTTTGCTATCGATTTATTTGTGCTGGTGAAAACGCTGCTCATACTTTGTAAACAGTGTAGGCGTTGATGGTCGCATCAAAACAAGTGTAGAGATCGTTCAGAAAATCCACCACTTGAAAAGGCGTCGAATGAGCCGATATCGTTGTAAAGCCTACGATGTCCGAGAAGTAAATTGTTACTTCTCGAAATTCCTCTGGATCCACCGGCATCCCAAGCTTCAATTTTTCCGCTACGGAGCTAAGAAATATAAAATACCACAATTATCGCAACCAAACTAAAAATTGTACACCTATCTTTCCCAAGGCTATAGTAAATAAGAACAACTAAAAAAAACTTGCCTCGGCAACATACGGTTCAACAACTGCTCGGTCTTTTTTTTCTCCATATCGAGTTGCTCTGTTCTCTCTCTTATTAACTCTTCGAGATTATTCGAATATTTCTCGAGCATCTGAAACATCGTATCCACAAAGTTCACCTTCCTGAAAAAAGGAAAAAAATTAAACTTCACTCATATTTTCTATCCTGTATATTTTTCCATGTTATTTTCACCACCCCCCCCCCCCTCATGAGTTGGATTCTACAATTTAGTTTGCTTCAAACAAGAAAACTTTTTCTTACTTATTTCAAGTTTAGACTTCCAATGGTACCCAGCCATTTGTCTGATCAAATTAATAAATTCCACGTATTGCAAAAAAAAAAAAAATTAATAAAACAAACAAAATTTGCATCAGGAACATCGCTGGGCGTACCTGCCGTGGTTCAATTTCTTAAAGAGGTCGTGCACTGCGTTGAAATCCGGCCGCATATCTGCAGCTTCCGCCCAGCATTGTCGCATGATATTGATGGCTTCCGGTGGTGCTGCTCCTTTGCTGACCGAAGGTCTTATCAACGGCGGTGGTTTCTTTACTTTCTCGATGATGTCTGGTGATGTTTCAAAACATTGTTACAACTGATAAACAACTATCTTAATCGTATATACCATATATTTATATGTTAAATATATCAAAGATTTGTTTTTCTCTAAAAAAAAAAAACAGGATGAAAGTCAAGAGTTTGAAAATCGCACAATTTTCGTTCCTCCGTTTCTCGATAATTTCCGGTCAAACTTGGCAATAAGGTAGCCATCCGAGACGCTAATCTGATTTTTGTGATGGTTCAAGAGTAATGAAATTTGAGCGGGGAAGTTCATTTAAAATGGTGACTTTTTGAGCAGCTTCTAAATTGCTAAGTGCAAAGTTCCTGAACCCATACTAAATCCAATCAAAATAATTCATACCTTCTGTCTAAAACATGAAATAACAAAATTAATTAAATGAAACAAAATATAAATAGTTAATCGATGTGTACATTTGCTTTAATTTTTTCTTTCAATTACAGCTGTATTATTGAATTAAATTGATGCAAACGTTTGACAAGTCGTTGAGGGTTGAAGGGTCAATATTTATCATGATGACACGGTTGGCGATTGAATCAAATGTTACCTTCGGGAGACAGTGCCAGCATGCAAAACGGCTCGCCGCGCACGACCACTTCCTGCATTACAATTCCAAAACTGTAAACGTCACCGGGTTGAGTGCCCTTCTTTCGCATTCCTGCGTGTCTTAATAATTCCGGCGCCGTCCACAGTAGATCTAAAATAAAACACTCGTTCCATTTTATGTATCTCTTTAATCTACTATTCGTGTCGGTTCAATTTCAATCAAAATGAAACTAAAAATGCGAATTTCAGCGCTCCGAATTCTTCAGGGACCATTTTTGTTAATGGCACTTTAAATCCCGAATGAAAAAAGGTTATAAGAAAAGACGACGAAGACAAAGAAGAAGGAGAAGGTAGAAATCCAGAACATAGTTTCTAGAAACGGTCCTTTTAATAGTTTTTCTTACCCCTCGCAGCTTTAGGTGAGGGAACGATATTCTGAGCTTCGTAAAAAGCCGGGAGTCCGTAATCCGTGACTTTGAGAACCCAGCGAGCATCAATGACACAGTTCCTTGATGTAAGATAACCATGAACACGTATTGGACTGCTGTGCAGATACTTCATGCCCTGTGGAGTGAACAACAAAAGCCCTCTATCAATCTCCTGTTTTGAATTACAAACTCGCGTTGCAATCGAACTTGAAGATTCGAGACTCAAATGAAATTCGCCGTGCAAAATGCTACGTTCAATTTCGCCTTTTCCCATCTCGCAAATTACTTTCTCATTTACCCATTTTACATTCGTAATTTTTTTTTCTTTTTTTCCATCATAAAAGGTGATGGGAGAGGTAATACAATTTTGCACGGCTTGATGAATCAAGAATCGATTATTTTCATTACCCTGACAAGATCAGTTAATAGAGAGAGGCGGAAGGACCAATCGAGTTTGATCTCGTCCTGGACAAGTACGTCTTCTAGGGATCCTCTAGAGCAGTATTCATAGACCAGACATGGCCTTGTTGGCTCGGTCAAGCAGCCAATCAGAGGATTCAAATTCTCGTGTCGAAGACCATGAATCTAAAACAGTTTTAAAAGCACATTCAATACTAACATTCAAACATATATTTAAAACGAATTATGTTAGTTGCATGCTTGATAATAAAAGGTGAGACTGAAATTGTGAAAGAAATGTGTTCTTGAAAGTGACTGGTATAAGTCTGGTATCTCACTGTGACTAGTACATCCATGGCCTTGCTTTTTATTTCAAAAGAACCTTGGCAAGGGACTTCCTTCAATTGTACCAAGTCGCCCTGCAAACAAAAAAAGAGATACAAATTGAATCGTCCTTGTGGCCGCTCTCAAAAACTCAAATCAAATAATCTCAAAAGAATAATCAATTCCAATCGTTATGATTCGCCGAAGGTGAGGGGATCTAGTTGCAACATTTTCCCAAATGGCCCAAGTAATGACTCGAGCCTCTTTTCAACTGCGCTCTCTCACTCTGAGTGATCATTAAGGGTGTGAGAGGTTTACACAAGTCTCTTAATTAACTCTCGACCTGCGATATCACGTTGCCGAGAGTTCCGACGAATTTGTTGACTGAAACTTAGCGGCATTGTTTAATCGCGAAGGCAAACTCGCATTTTTGACAATTGGATGGACAGAAAAGAATTCACCTTGTAAAAAAAGCCTCTTCTCAATCTTGTTTCCAACTTTTTTTTTGTATTATCTCGGTAGACTGCCATTTGATTTAGTGTTTTCCAAGTTCGTCCGATGATATTTTAAAAGTTTGTGTATAGAACATTAAATTCATCAGCTTTATGTTCCGCGAGCATTGTAACAGGATAGATAAAAGTTCCATCAGTATTCCATTGCGCTACTAAAATTTCGAGTGACACGTAACTTGGATTATACGTTATTATCTGATTAATTCAGCGTCGAACAATAAAATTGTTTCGATTATACAATCGATATTCAGTGCCATTCAAAAATACGTCCAACGAAATTGTTTCAAAACAATTTTTATTATCCCTATTTTGAATACCATTTAAAGAATTTTTATAAATAACAAGTTTTAAGACCCGCCAAGTTTATAAAATTTTAAATAGTTTCTTGAGTAGTTCGGCTTTTATTTCGTCATATATCTTTAAAAGCTCGAAAATACTTTGCAGATTAATGTCTAAGAAAGATGAGTTTCGTGAAAAAAGTTTTGCCAAAAATCAAAATAGCTGAGAAATGTTGTATACAATGCGATGACATTACAAAAGAAAAAGTAGTGTCTTTGAAAACGGTGAATACAAAATGACGAAATCACTGGTTCCTGACATGCTAGAACAATGAACGGACCTATATGTAAGACAGAACACAATACGGCAATAGACATTCCGGCTCAAATCGCACAGTATTGTGCTAGCACTCGCATCCATCCGGGATGCCTCTTAGCTTAATGCCATTTGATAATCCTCGCTATCCGAATTTTCCCGTTGTTAAAGTTTATTTTAAAGCCATTTTTCGACGACGAGAATTGACTTTTTTTTTATTGTATTATCAGTTTCATCTAACCAGAGAATTTCTACAGATTAACAAGAAAGACAACTAATCAAGCTTGTAAAGTGTTTCTTGAGCACAATAAAAGTGATATTTTTGAGCCAAAACTTTATCCCTGAAATTTCTTCGTCTCAATCTTTCTAATTATCCAATAAACATTTCACTTACAAAGTTTCTTCAATAATGAGTATAATATACGGTTTCCCTTTTCGTGACTGAAACTTTTCAAGCTGATATCGAAGTTCGGGCGGACAATTACAGCTCCGAAGATCAAAAGTTATAATTACGCCAATTGAAAAAGAAGCATCGGTGTCTGTTTTGCCATTCCAATTTCAAATCCGATTAAGGGTTCGATTTCGGTTAATTGTCTTTATATTGCCAATTCATTTAAATCGGCATTTCAGAAATTAAGTTACCAATCGATTATAGACCGAAGTTCTGTTACAAAGTTTGTGTTACAAAATTTGTCACGTTTACAGATCAATAACAAAGAAAAAACATAAGAACGTTATTTTTATTGGGTCGTAAAATCCGAAGCGGCAGAAAAATTTATTGCTCACGTTGTATCGCGCTCGGGGATCTTTAAAGACCGGGTGTCTGGCAAGATTTCCACTGCTGTTCTGGAGCTGAGGTTTTAAGGATCCCACGCTGCCCTGGAGCAGGTCTGGCTTTTCAACTTCAGGACCACCGAATTCTTGGAGTTGTTGCAACCAGCAGCATAGCATCGCTTCAATTCCTTCGTCAACCTAAAGTCAGAGAAATTTATTTATTATCAAACAAACTCATGACTTCATTTTATTTTTAATTCTGAGACAAAATGATAATAAAAAAAAAAGAACATACCCTTCGTGTATCGGGAACCTGAGGAAAAACGAAATCCGAAGCCGTGAGGATAATCTTGTACGGTCTCTTGGACATTCGTTTCTTAAGCAGATATCTCCTGTGGAACAAACGAAAATAAATGAGTTGTTTGTGATGATATTTATCATACGATTTTTGAAATTAAAAAAAAAAGGATTCATCTGGAGCTTCATACAAATCAGTCAGTCAATTAGGTCGGCGATGAATTTCAAAACCAGGAGCTAAAGTAATTGCGAATTCACGAAAACCTTCAACGAGAAACTCGTAGCAGACTGAATAACGAAAAAAATCTACCAATTTGTTTTCAAGCATTGCATTTTGTAAAGAAGATTCGAGGCTTTTCCGCTCGGATTGATGCAACAAGGGTTCTCGTATCTTCTGATGGCATCTAGAGATTTGAATAAGATTGTCTTCTTTGCCATTTGATCTCATAATGTTTTTGTGTTCCGAGCGACGCAGCAGGATGTAAAAAAAATGCTTTTAATTGGACGCGTTACCTTATCAGCGCAGCAGTGAGGATCGCCGTGAGGGCAAAAAGTAACGATCCAAAAACGATGGCTACGATATGTGACGTCCGGAGGGGAATTTTATAACTAGTCCCGTCTGCAATAGAAAAAAGGGGTGACGTCAATTTCAATTCAAGTTTGATACAAAGTGAAATCACACCCCTTGAAACTTGTCCTCTGCTTACGTGGACAATCGTTGGGGTCAAGACAAAATAGATCGAAAACCAGATCGTCGGCTAGCCCGTTACGAAAAAATTCTTGGACCAGAAGTTTGTCCTCCTGTTCGACGACGTTGACAATGGGCGTCCAAGAGTTGGCGTTCCACGCGAGCAACGAGTAAGTAAACATCTTATTGTTGAACGAATTCAAGCTCGAGTTGTCTCTGGTGAGCACGTCCAGCGACTCCTTCAGGTGGTCCAGCGTTTTTTCCGTGACGTACGTGGCCGTGCCGTTGAAGAGCCTCTCGATGTCATACCTTGGTGGAAATAAAAAAAAATCATTCAAATCATTATTTCGTTCAGCATATTTAACCTTGCAGATGAAACTCAATCAGCCTTCGAGGTTGGCTAAATTATTATTTAATGATTTGTTTGAGGGTTTTGCGGAGCTGCGCGAAGTTCAATCGATCTGGCGTGAGAGAGAGAAAACGAAGGTCGTTCTATTTGTGTGCACCAAAGTCTCATTACCTTTGATCGATGGGTACGATAACCAGTAAATTATCCAGCGTCGAGCGGCTCAGATTCTGCGGAGGCAAAAATAATTCTGAAGAGGAGGCAGCTCGTTGACGAGGGGTAGAAAAATTGGAAGACTGCGTCGTTGATTTCAAGAGCGGCGACTCGGTGCTTTCGCGTTCAGGCAGGAACGGCTCGGGACTGCCCGGGTGGACCATCAGGATCACCGAGTGTGGCACCCGCGATGCCTGCATCGTGTCCAACTCGACGAGCGTGTGACTCGCGAAATCATTGTCCAGGGGCAAACATAAAACGATTGCTAAAAAAAAGAACATCGACTGATTGTTTAAAACCATCTTTTAATAAAACAAGTAGAATGTCATTTTTTGTATCAATCATATTTGTTAATGAAATTTGAATTATTGCAAAAGTTTTTCGTAATTTAATTTTGATGTATTTAAGGTTGATGAAAAATGTACAAAGTTTAAAATAAGTAATGGGTTTTTTTTTTTTAATCAATCAAATTTATTTGATGGTTCAATGCGAATGAATGATAAATATTGTTTTATTCTGGAAGCGTCGAAACTTGACTGAAACGAATGAAATAAAAGAGCTCGAAAAACATAGAAGTTGGAGAAGACAAACACGAACAACAAAAGAGATTAAACTTGATACCGAAAACCTGTTTTAAACGTGCAATCTCGAATACAGGAAAAAAATTGTCTACTATTTCTTTGAAACTATTTACTTAGCCGTTTCATTTATTTCTAATTAGCTAGCTAACGTTAATGATTGCTGTAATTATAAATCATGATTCTAGATGAATTTTAAGATTTATGAAACGTTTGACTTTTAAACTTTTACATTTTTGTGATTTTTAAAACCCATGCTTGGAGAAATCGTGAAAAATATATGAAAAGAATAAAAAACACAGGACAGGTGTTTGCACATCAGATCAATTTTAAAATTCAAATCCTTAAACGCGGCTACTCGTAGAATAAGTCAGGCTTTATATTTGTAATTTATCGTTAGTTTATGTAAACATCGTCGGGCGCGTAGTTTATTTCAGTTTTCGCAACGACGTAATTCTATTTGCAATTTAAATATAATATAACTTGAAAGAGCCAGGGTGTCAAATTTATTGACAAATAAAATTTATCCTTCGCGCGTGTTTTGTCGTTTCTGATATTGAACGGCTGTAAATTTTTCTATGAAATAACAAACAATATTCTTTCAACCTTTTTTTCTTTCTTTCAATTGCAAAAAAACATTTTCTGTAAAATTAAAAAGCTTCGTATTCAATATTCATCCCGCTTACGAACATTTTTACCTCACTTTGGATAGTATATTTTTTCCTCACAACAAAAAAAAATGCTTCGCTGAAGCTAACAAAAGTTCGAGAGAACATTTTTTGAAAGAATTGCGCGGTTCGAAACAAGATTACGTCTCGTAAAAGGGAAGGTGAAACTTATTTTAAAAATACATAAAGTAGACAGATGTGCGTTGAAAGTGTAATTTTTTGATGAGCTCCCAAGTTTTCACCTCTGCATGGAATCGTATGAAGAGCTCGCAAAGACCCATGGATCTGTTTCGAGCTACTGTTGAATGGCAGTACAGCGTGATGTCTTGGTACTATTCCTACGCTTCTCAAGGCACCGACCACGGATCTGTCAAGACTTGACCAAAGTTCATGATCTGAAACACAACGATTGAAACATTCAGTAGTACGGATCAATTTCAAATCCGACCGGTTTGGGGTTGCTTGAAATAAAAAAGTACTCCGCTTTTTTTTAGTATTCAAAATTAGTTTTCATTCAAAAAGAATTGAATTTATAATGTTATTTCTCACTTCATAACAATAATTTTCAAATTTACTTGATCCTGAGTAGAGATTCATATTTGAATGAAAAATATGTATGTATTCCATCGAGGTTTGTTTCATCACAACCTTCAAAGCTGACCGTTACTACGAATTCACATGTACACTCTTGGGACCGAAAATAATCAAATCATACTAGAATTGAAATCAGATAAAGTTTAATCATTTTCTCGGCCAATATCCATGTTTAATCATTTCAAAGCCAAGGTTGATAATAATACATGGAAGCCAGAAAATTAAATTCAAATCCAGGGCGACTGGAGAACAATTGTTTGTTCGTATTATTTTTAATTCCAATTTATTATTACAACAATCACCTATTCTAGTTCACTCGTCGTTTTCGTTTATCTGCTTACAAAATAATGAATAAATAAAAAGTAAAAGAATGAAAACGACGAATGGACTTATCAGCTTTGAAAATCATAAAGATGGGATTTCATCCGCGAAAGTTAATTAATGCTAGACTTTTCAAAAATATAAATCGCGCTTTTTGCTGGACAAGACAGGCCATAACTAAAATGACTTTTGTTGGTGTTTCGGCAATTTCGCTCGATGGTATTTCCTGACAAGAATTATTCTACAAAAAAAAACAAACAAAATAAAGAAATGGAATTGGAAATCGATTTTTTGTATTAGTTGTGAGAATTTTTCGCGTCACATTTATTTTTACAAAGAAGAATTAATTAATAAACAAATAAACTCAATTGAAAACATTTGTAAAAATACAAATACATAATTATTTATAAATTATCATATAAATAATTTACGTAATCGGTTTGCAAATATTTCATCAAAATCGTTAAACTTTAAAATAAGCTTTACTTTTAAATGAGAAAGTTTGACGAATAACCTTGCCAAAACCGGTGTAATTATGTATTGGAGTTCTCAACATTTAGCTAACTTTAATCCCATTTATACTCCCAGCCGAGTCATAGCGGTACGTATTCAATGGTAGAAATTCGTTCCAACGAACATAAGCTTTACAGAATTATTGTCCCCCGTTCTGCTATGGCGGCCTCGCTTTATCAATTATCTATATCTAACGATTGTCTACATCGTCCTTTTATATATACTCACCAACACCAATAACTACGACAGACTTCCATCGAAAATGTAAAAATATTTCCGCCAAAGCTTGAGCTATAGTTGGCAATGAAGGTGATAGTCTAACAATGGACGTAAATTCCTTGTCGCCTGCCTCTATCTGGAAATAAACAAAAAAGTACAATTCCATTTGTTATTTTTATTCGATAGGCTCTCAAACAAAAAATTTGTGTTTTATTTCTTTCTTTCATTTTGATTACAAGAGAGACAAAATCTCTGAACAGATCTTTTATTTGCCCTTCCTTTTTTACTGATTTATATTTTGTTTATAAAAGCGTTTAAGTACTTGGCGCCAGAGTATATCATTAATTGTAAAAGAAATATTTTGTCAAAGACAAACGTAACGGTGGCATTAATGTTAGAAAACGTGACGGTTATCGTATCGTGTGCACAAGTTTTGCTGTCATGCAATAAATTTTGTCGGCAGTTTTACCGTCAAGAATTAATGAATTTATTTCCGCTGCAAAGTGTCTTGCTCTCGTAGATAAACACCGCTATTTCTCACATCGGTAAATTTGAATGCAAACATTTCAATTAATCCTCACTCCATTTTGTTCAGTCAGTTTTAAGCCAAACAATTGTCCAATGCATTTTTAACTAAGTAACTAATTTGCCGACCTGATAAATTTGAATTGTCAATTGTGACAAAATTGTCGCCTTTTACTGTTAATATTATAAACCTTAATATTTAATGTTTCATGTATCATATAGTATAAATCTATTAGCAATGCTTCAAAATCACTCAGGATTTCAACGTTTGATGTTTCTAATAAATGCAAAGCTCTTAGAGTGTCATTTAAAGTGTAGGTCTCATGAAAGAAACAAAAATTCTTTTTTTTTTTCACTAACAGGAAAAACCAAGAATTTAAATGCAGAACTTAAAGTTATACAACAAAATAAAATTAATTTCTATCAAAATTCTTTTCTTTTGATTTTCCTTTGTGTGTAAAGCAGATTTGTGTATCGATTATTTGTACAGGGTTGTATTATTTAATTGAACATTGTCGCACAAGCTCGAGTTTACACGAATTATGTCGACGAACTGTTGACATGTACGCAGTCATGTGTGTGTGTGTGTGCACAGAGATTTTCGGTGTAAGTGTAGTAATAATAACGTCCAGAATTTCCATACAACTGCGACAGATATGTAAAGAGTCGTGTGGAGGCTGAATTAAATCCCACCCGGGTATCATTCGGCGGGAGGAGCAAACCGCGTGGCCGTTTCATGAACACTTAACAGCGTGTTTTATTACGTCCGTTTATCCGACGTAAATCATCCGGCACATTAAGATGAATCGTTCTACCCTTTTACATCGCCGTTTATGTCGTTTTAGTATTTCATGCGAATAAATATCTCCAATTATTACATCAATTAGTGCAGAATTATCGAAACGTAATGTTTTTTTATTTATAAAATAAAGGTGTTAGAAATAGAGCTAGTTGAGAAATGTTAAACTTATCGAGCTTTAAAACCGCAAAATGTGCTTTACAAAATAAGCGATTGTTTCAAGTTGAACTCGGGATTCATCTCAGTAAGTTCATTCACAGATTAAAAATGAATGTTCGCATAAACAAGCGGCTATATTTCCAGTGGTACGAATGAGTTTTAGTCAGCCGCATTGTGTTAATAATTAAATTCAAGTAGTTCGAGTAAGTTTTTGGTCGGACCTGTGAGAATTAATTTTTCATTTCGGTTAATTAGTTTTCGTTTAATGAAAATTTTCGCACCATGATATCCGCGGGCGCATTCTTAGCAATCTCGGGCGTATTCCCCGACAGTTCTCTGACGTTGCCACTTGTGAAATTAATGTTCACAAAAATTGGAATTACATCATTCCTCCCTCCCGGTGCATAACCCGACGATAACAATTTAAATTGTCGCGCCTCACCTCGTGTTGCACATCAAAAACATTTTTCTTTCGTACTATATCATCGACTGCATAAATCATTATCAACTGAACCAGGCGAGCATTTTATGATAATTATTTCCCCGATACGATTTCGGATGATGGGGAAGAGAGATAATTTGAACAATTTCGAGTTAATAATTTGGTGAAATAGAGATGAAAAATGGAATCATTGACTGTTCTTTTTCACGAATGAGTAATTGAAATGTAACAATCAAAAAGTAAGAAAAAGTGCTTTGAAATTTTTTTCTCGCAATTGAAAAAAAAAAAAAAAAAAAAAGAAATTGAAGAAGGAGAAGAAGAAGAAAAAAATTATATACCTGAACGAACGAAACAAACTTTGGATGTGATTATCAAGGGAAACAGGAGTTAGCTTAGAGAATTCAAGCCGATCAGTTTCATGGGCAGAAACGTGATATTTGACGGATCGAAATGCGTCCGAGATCAGCAGTAATAACACAATTTAAAAATCACCGTGACGACAAAACTAAATCGAATATCGAACTTGTGATAGTCAAAAAGTGCCAAACAGTTCGAAAAAATTATCCTCGTTAATCGATTGAAACTTGTTGACGTGTAATGGCTTTTTCCCGTGATTGATATTTGCTTCATATTTGATGTCTTGATATTGTTGCAATTTCCAGCTGTAATTGATGGAGCGGAAAAAACTATTTCAACCGTCACCGTGTGTTAACTCATGGATGTCTTGTTTGCAAATATATAGCATTTTTATCACTATCGTTTCCACGCTTTTTACAAAACACCAAATTGTTCATATTATTTTAATCAAACATTGCATTCATATTAATGATACGAGACTAACCAGAATTTTAAGTTAGTCATATCCACGATTCGTTTCACACGTGCATTTTAATGATGTTCCGCATTTTAGTCGGTTGGAACGAAGTTCGGACGTTATGAGTCATAGAAAGATGTTAACTTGATTTTCAAACCTGTCTTTCGAAGAGTCGACGTTTTATGAGCACTTATACATGTTTGATTTCACTCTCTCCCTCTCTCTCTTTCTCACTTTATCCCACTAACGTAGTGTACTTTGCTCGCTCATTCAAACAAGTTGTTACTGGAAATTACTTGCTCTTTGAATCAGAGTGTTTCCTTTGTTTTGTGAAACACACCATTAAAAAAAAGACAGAGGAGAGAGAGAGGGAGAGGGAGAGGGAGAGGGAGAGAGAGAGAGAGAGAGAGAGAGAGAGAGAGAGAGAGAAAAAGAAGTTTGCCATTAATTAAAGACAAAATTGTGAATGGACTTATCGTTGCATGAATCTCGATCATTTGTCCGATCAATTGATAATATCGCTTGATTACTGCGCGATTGAAATTGTAAATGATTATTCAATTGCAGTTTCGCATTGAGTTAAAATAACGACGTCGATTTGAACGGTAAACTTGAACAATGATGATGGCAGAGTTTGATTTCACGCGTGTTTTGAATTTGCATCGAAACTGAAACAAAACATCGTACAACTGTAATACTGCGCGATCGCTCAAATGCATTTTTTTGTACATCTCATGACCTGACTTTATTATATAAATTTCGTTCATTGGCAACAACGCATTCGAGTTTCTTCGACCAACTCGGCGATACAAATTTCAACCGTTGGACCCTGAAATGAGCATCGTTGTCGATACGTCCCGCACAAGCTTTATCGATTTTCAGAGAGGAGGTACATTTAAAAACTTGCGACACTATACAAAATATGCAATTTTCATTTCGAAGTAGTTTTCGATTGATCGTTTTTCAACTAAACTTCCCTAACGAAATCACGAAACTTTTTTTTAACCTATCGAATGAAATAAAATTAAAAAAAAAAACTACACAGTTTTTTTTTATTGTTATTGACTGACTATTATGTTATCGCTTGACTATTGCTCGTAGAATTGAAATGAAAGAAAACCTTTTTTAAATTCTCTTCACAGGAATGAAAGTTTTAAACAAATCCACGCATACTTGAATACACATTGGTTTTGCAGCATACATGTGGGCTCTTCTCTCTAATCTATATTTCATTTGATCATCGCAATTTATTAGATAAAATGAACTGTGTTTCATGTCACTCCTTATAACAAGATATTTATCGAACATTTTATCTTTGTCTTTGAAAAGATTGGACATTCAAAACTCTCTTTCATTTAAACCTTTGAATTCAATCGGATTCAAACTTCGAATATAAAGCGAGGGAAAAAAAATTATAAATCGTCTATTATTTTTTTTTATCCATGTGCATAAAGCGTCTTCTTTCATTTTCACTGTTTCATTCAAACTTATTATTTTACACCAAATCCAATCACCAAACAAATAAAAAATCTTTTTGGCGGTTGAATCTCAACGAAATTAGTTGAAGTTAATAATTTAGTTTGTAAATAATCAAAAACATGTAATGAACGTAATATTTGGTTTGCCTTATAGTTTTAAAATTAACTCGATTTTATGCCATTAAAAAAACGAAACAAATTTGCTAATAAAACTGGGCTTTTTATTTATTACGATCGGATGCTCGCGAATAAAAGATTCTGAACGGAAAAAGACATTCTATAATGGCTTTTTTCGATAATAAAGTTCAATAGGAAAAAAAATTTTTCCTTCATTTCATTTAATAACAATTCTTTTCTTCAATCGACGAGAAATTAATCATTTGAACATTACCGTCGCGTTTCATCGGAAATTCTTATTCTCTAAAAGCTCGGACTCAAAAGTTTGTTCGCGATAAAATCCGCGCTTTTACTAATTAGTTTCAAAAAAATGTTGAGATTCTTCAATATAGTTAGGGTCGAACATCGACCCAACTATTGTATAATTTTTTTTTTTTTTTTTTTATTAAGAAAACTTATTCCAATATAAAACAAAACTCGTTTCTCAATTAATCAATCTTACATCAATTTCATCTTTTTTAACAACTTTATTACAATTTTACATTTTATAAAACACCTCATTCACTCGTCACAGTTAACCCAACTTGTCACAATTACCCCAACTGTCCCTATTTCCTTTTCTTAACTTTTTTATTTTCAAAAAAAATGAGAATGCTTCTTTTTATACTCTTTTATACCCGATAAAAATTTGTCAGACTTTTCGCATTTCTCCCTCGGTTAATATAAACGACAGGAAATCGTTCGGTAGAAAACTCGCGGAATGGCACAAAGTTTTCACTTGACACCTCGTTGAGATTCTTAGTTGGCCAACTTTTTTAGCATAAAATTAATTCAGACACTTAGAATATAAAAATAAGAGAGAGAGAGCTTCACAAAAACTTCGTCCGGAAAAAACAATTAACCAAGAAGAAAAAAAAAATTAATTGATCCTGATTGTATTCAATTTGGACAGCCTGAATAACCTGTTTACGATGAAGTTCACTCATTTTGTAAATTGATATAAGCACTGGTCGGAGAGTATTAGCTTCACTTGATACTTGTGTGTTTGATTGGACGATTAATTAGCTATGCTAATCGACCGCACTTACTTGAGGACAAGTCCAGGTGAGCAAAGGTTTGTTCCATAAGTGAGCAAGTTTGGCTGCCACCTCACAAATATTTGGGTCAAGCGCAGCTATTAAAGCTTTTGTTGTGGTTTGCCCCAAAGCCTGAACCAGAGCTCCTAATCCCCAGGATCTTGCGTCACAGGATTCTGTAAAATTTTTATCAATAAATCAATTTAATAACTTCTTTTTCCTGCAGATATAATAAAAAAAAGATAAGCTCTAGTTATTCAATTCAATCTGAAGATTTCAACAAGATGAATTGAACAAAAATGATTGAACAAAAAAAATTATTTCAATTTCTTTAATTATCGACCCATTTTTACGATGATGTCCTCTCGAAGGTAAATGGAGACATAAAAGTGATTGTTTCATTGAAAATTTATAGTCGAAAGGATTTTTAATCAAATTTTACGATTCACTTAATTTTGCAAGCACGAAATGATTAGTGGCTTGTTTGATTTATCGTACGATATAAACTAGGCCCGACCTTCGTTCGCGATTTCGCGGAATAAAAAAAAATAATAATATTCTCATGATTTTCATTCAAACAATTCAGACGTGCAAGACCAAAATCCGAATACGATTTTCTCGCATTATTGATCTCCAAAAGAACGAATGAACGGCTGATGGCAAAGCGCTCAGAAGTTACACCAGGAGGATTAATTTCAGTTAAGGGTATTTATGCGATTGGAGCTTATGATTAATAAAACTCGGCTTTGCTGTAGCTATTAGGGAAGATTCAACGAATCAATGAAAAAAAAAATCTATCAAAATCACTTTTTTTTTTCATTTCAATTCTTGTGTTCTGTCATATAAATGTTAGGTTTACATAATGATTCTGAACTTTCGGTTGTAATAGACAAATTGTTCTTCAATTTTTCACCGAAAAAAAAAAAAAAATAAATAAATTTGGTTGGTACAAAAAAATCGAACCTACTTTACGAGCAGACGTTTCGCTTAATCTTAAACTCGGTTAAAATATCTTCGTGTCAAGATAAGTGCCAAGCAAATCATTCAAGTGCGTTTAATAAAATGATCATTCGTGTTTACGGTTAATCGTCATAATTTAAAATTTTTTTCATTTTCACCAGATATGTATTCATTCTCTCGGAGTGAATGAAAATCAATTTTTCGTGAAATACCCGGGTAGATTATGAATAAAAAAAAAAAACAGCAAAACTAATCGAAACGACGGAAAGAAAATAAGCAATGAGCAGCTGCGAACCGTTCGGTTTTCAAGATCGCAAAAAACGCATAATTCAACGATAATGGTTTTTTATCGAATTTATGTAAATTGAATCAAACGTATTTGAGCCACGCAGTATTGTGTAAATTATGACGAAAGAAAAAATAAACTCTCACAATTTGCCATGAACTCTCGTTTCAATGTAAAAACACGATTTGGAATGTGACGTGCACTTCTGAAATTGTATAAAATTAAAAAAAAAATCACGAAATGCATTTAACAAAATAAGAAAAGCGAGGTGGAATACAATTTTAAGCTTAACAATTGTTTTAATCAACGAATAAATTTTACGGGTGATGAAAATAAAAATGAAATACAACGTTTTGATTTAATTTCTCATCATCATTACAACAACTTGAACTACTACAATATCAAAACTAAATACAAAGAGCAGAAATTGCTCTAATTAAACGGAAAATGATGAAATCAAAACTTGTTTAATCTTATTTTACAAAAACGTAAACTTTTAAACAAATTACGAACATTTTATAAATTTTGATGTAAATTTATGTTGAAATAAAGTAAATGAAATTCCAAAGTCGTGTGAATTGTCTCGCATCAGGGGGAACGAAAAATAAAACACTATCATCAGATTGGACGTTCGCTTACATTTACATCCATCGACGCCATTAAAACATCATCACGGCTAACGAGAGTTGGTTTTGGTGCAAGAGTTTCCGAACGCTTCAAACTTGGGTCATCAATTCATCACGTTTCATTTCACCGTGGAGAAAATTTTAGATATAACCGAGTCTCTCTGGCTTAGCAATGAAAGTTCGCCTCCGATCCATTGTATATATACATTTATATATTATACGAAGAGTTTTTGCATGAAACACAAGGTTGTGCCAACTAATTTCGTACGTCAGCACGAATTCGACAACTACTGTATATATAAATTTCTATGACATTGCGTCGGATTATCTCTTACTGAAATTGCCGTAGATGCGGATGTGCTCAAATGTGTAGTATTAGTTTTCAAGTTTTCAAGTTTATTAAACTTGATACATTAATTTTCATATCAAAATGATTACATTAAGTTTGAACTTAATATAAATTATAAAATCTGATTTTAATTTTTTTGTCTTCAATTCAGATGTAAAACTAATTGGTTAATAACAAATTCAAAAATGTTTGGAAAAATTTTGTAGTTGGAAACGACCATCAAAAACGTTGAGATTCAATTACAAGCACGTTTTAGAGTAAACCGCGCGAAGATACTTAGATAATCCTTTTCAAAGTCGCGTGGATAACAGTTAGGTGGAAACTTGCGACGAAAGTGCTTATCGCTTCATATAAATATTAGAGTACCCAGTCAATGAAAACTAAAAGCTAATCGTGACTTGGAATTACGATTAGCTCGTTCAATAACATTTTCACGAGTTGTCAAATGGCAATTGATTAATCAATTTTTTTTATTTTCATTCTAATTATTCAATTATTTGTGAGCACTTATTATGTATTACGAGCTTTGACAAATTTTAATTACCTCCGTCGTTATTAGCCATTAATCAGTTCCTTAATCCAACAAATAGTGTAATTTACATTCTTTTATGTAGCGCGATTCTTTGTTCGGCATGAGGCGTACACGTTTTATGAGCTGACTTTGATACATTGTTCGTTCCGTCGTTTTGTTCAATTGTTCATAAATTCTAAAATGAGATTAAAAAATTAGCTAAAAATTAAGTTCTTTTGACAAGACAGCAAAAAGTCAAAACTACAACGAATTTTTTTATTCTGATTTTTTTTTAATTGCTTTTGTTTAAACAATTTCGTTATAAGTTGAAAGCTACAAAATGAGCAGAAAAAAATGAAGGAAACCAACTAATGTGTTGGTTTAATTAAAAACAAAAAAAAGTTAATGAAGTTACAACTCAAACTCAGTGGGCAATCAACATTTTAATCATCCTCGTTGGGGTGCGTTTATTCGAGTAATTCTAATCACCTTCTAGGCACGTATTAGACCAAATTACAGCAAATATTTTGCGGACAAGTAATTCGAACGTATATAATAAGGCTGCAGCAGGATCGCTTAATTGCAACTTTTTAATTTGGTTCCATCGTTTAAAAAGGCATCAGCACAGCTATCTGTCTGACCGCAAAAAGAGCCCCTTTTCAGTTTAAAAACAGTTCATTTTACATGACTTCTGTGTATTACCTCTGGGTGTACGTGCGATCAAGCATTTCACCGTATTTTTTTTTCTTAAGACTTGCATTTTAATCATGACGAACCATCCGATTGAAATATACCTCGAGGCGAAAATTAAAACTGAAATTGTTCTTTACATTCCGTTTTATTAAATTTTCATGTTTCTGCTACGAGTTGGGGATTAACTTCAGAGTGGATTAAAATCGACCATAAATTTTTTTCCTTGAAACATTTTTCTGATGCACAATTATTTGAAAATTAATAAAAAAAATAAAAAAAATAAACAAGTTCAGGTGATTCGTATTAAAGGTAAATTGATAAGGAGGGGCAAGTCAAATTTGTTAATTCTCACGAGTTTAAATAATTACGACGGGTTAATCACGAAACGTGATATTTATGTGACAAAGAAATCCTAGGCGGGTGAATAATGTCAGGGCGCTTGCACTTTAGACGACGAAACTTGAGCGCAACAGTTTCATCTGGCCAGCGAATAGTTAATGCGAAATCGATGGAAATCGAGATGCTGAGCGCTGCATTAGATTCCGATTCATGTCCCTGGAGTTACATTCAATTGTTCAATTCAATTGTCTCTCAACTGTGTTTTCCGTACTATGAAATTTGATTGGCTGCAATGACAAGCTAACAATTCTGTTACTTTCAATTAAGTTTGCAACAAACTGATCTCCTGACTTTCCCAATAACGTTATCCTGACAACCTTGTCTCTTTGCGTCGTACGCAACTTACATCCGTGTTATCAGCTTACGTCAAATTCATAATTGAATAACTAACTTTTATTTTTTTGCTTTCCTTTTACCTGTCCCTTTTGACAGGAAAATGCATCCATTTATTTCGTTGAAAAATTCCGTTCAAGCGGTTCAAGTAAGTATTCAGTCAGATAATTGAAATGTTTATTTTCTACAACGTTTATTTTTTGACCATCGATCAATAATTTCAGCGATGCGAATATGATTTTAGTCAGACTTATCAAAATGAATGTTGTTTCAATTAATCTCGAGTTGAATTTCGTTACACGCCGAGAAATAATTCAATTTAAGTAGAGCGAGTAAATCTTTAGTCAGACCCATGAAAGTAAATGTGCCATTTTATTTTATTCTCCAAAGATCAAAAAGAATGTTGCTCATTTGACTCGCGATTACGACGTGATAATACCGAGGAAAAATTCGAAACCAGGGGATTTTGAACAAACTTTTCACCAAGATCGTGTATTTATGATGGTTAAAGCACCTGTGCGGAGGTATGTGCTAGCATTCGCGCAACTGTAAGGGAAAACTCATGTAATTTACTCGGGTTTTGTGAAAAAGAGAGGATATTACGCGGTCCCTCGTGTAACTTCATATGTATGAATTAATGTCCCGGTTATATTCGTTGAAAATAATGGAAAATTATTTGATTCAACAGTTGCAAAAACTTTTTATTCTAAATTGAAAAGACAATTATTTGACGCTGCATCGAAAAACCAAACGCGTCAAAATGTTGGTTAAAAATCATTCAGACTGTTCACTCAGAAGTATACTCTGAGTTACTAATTTAATCAAATGGAACTTTTTTATTTACTTGAGTACAGAGGTACTTAAAGAAGGGGGGGAGGGGAGGAAATTCAGTCGACGACGTGAAAACTGTTTTGTGACCTAATTCTGAATAAACTGAAGATTTAATCGTACGTTCTATTGAAAGTAAGAAGCTTTATCCGCTTCTTAGATGCAATTATGCGTCGCATAGCAGTATTGCGAGAAACAAACGGAGGGCTCCTTGGCAGACGTCCTTAATATAATATATTAATTGGAAGCTCCAAACTATTGCAATAATATTTGTTTATTAACTCAGCGGTTCAAGTGTAATTTAACTTATGATGCTGCAGATCTATTTTGTTATATCATTATTGTAACTAGATTGATAATAAAGCAATAATCATAGCAATAAAACGATGTTGCAGTTTCAGTTGTAAAGGGACTTCGAACTCAATATCTAGTTTCAATTGGCCTTTTTTGTGTAATAAAAAGAGCAACATAATCGATTTTATGAGTAATGAACAAAACTCTGCAATGTTCTTCATGCATGATTGATTGTGATAAAGCAAGTCATTCAGTTTGCATGATTTCAAAGTAATTACAGAATTGGGTCTGTGCAAAATGGTCAGTTGCTTTTGCAAGGTGAACGAAAATTGAAATTCATCGTAGGACAATTTGCAAAATCATCGATGTGAAATCGGTGAGGTTTGTGGGCAAGAATGTCGTATGATGAAGTTCGCCCGAACTCAATGAATGGCGTATGAGCTCGACGACGTGACGCGATTACCAAATGGAAACTGTTATTTGCACTGATTCACATATCCGTAATCAAGAAACTCGGCGCTATAATCACGCAATCAAAGTTCATCCCCGAGCTTTGCAAACAATTGAACTTTGCTTTGTGACTGGATGAGCCGTGACCTGTCTCTTTCGGGACTGGTCGTTTTATCGTTTCACTCACGAGATCTGGGGATGATGCTGATGGCGGCGGCTCCCGTGCTGTAATTGTTGATGAGTTGCTGAATTTCCAGGAGGCCGGAGTCGTGATCGCATTGCTCGCGCAAAAATATCATTATCTCCAGTCCGCTTGGGATCCGCGGATTTCGACGCGAAATGAAGCTCGACGACAGATTAGCGGCCACGAGAAAAGACCACCCGCAGATACTCACGACCACGAACCACCACCTGAGCTCATGTGACCAGCACCGGGCCATGGGCCTTGACTAAGCTCAAATTTTCAATGATCCCACCTGCAATTTAACAATTGAATTAGAACTTTCTATGTCTTTCAATCTTCTGATAGACGATGAAATGTTCAATTTCAAAAAGAAAAAAACAAATAAAAAAGATGAATAGAAAAAGAAAAGTAATTAATCAAAATTGGTTCAAAGGGATTGAAAATAAACATCGACCGTTAATTGAAAAATGAGCCGAATGAAAAGTTGTATTTTAAAACTTTAAACTTGAATCAATATCGATTTTTTTTTTATTTAAACAATGCGAAATATCACAAGGTTGAATATTTTTTCAATCATATTTGATTAAAAAACATCTCTTTTAAGCAGACCGAGCAGACGAACAAATAGCGAATGCTAAATTATAATCGAGCAAATGGACACACTCTGTTTGTGACACTGAATTAGATATCAGACGCGATATCATACAAAGTGTTTTTCATGCTTGGTTTTTACATCTCTTTGAAACACGATACGGACTTTCAAAGTTTGATTACTGTCAATTACATTCACTTGTCAGTTATTTTATGCAAATTTCATTAAAATATTTCAACGAATCAAAAAACGTCACGACTTAATGGAGAGCAGAATTTTGCAACGTTTCATTTCTCCAATATTAAAATAAAATAAAAAAACCAATAAAACTAATAAAAAAAAAAATTTAAACCAGCTCAAATATTACCAATCAAAAAATTTGGTATCTCACCTCTAACTCGATGTTCCTCCGTCTCACAGCCGCGTCTCTGACGCAGGCTTACGTTTTTTCATTTCGCAAATTTGTGTTTCTTCATAAAGTCACAGCACACTACATTTCATCTCAGCGTTTAATGTCAATATTTCTGTTATCTCTTCTTAAAAATTCCAGGAACTGGTCAACTTTGATCTTTTCAATCACATAACTCTTTTTTTATGATTGTATATTTGCTAACGAAGTAGCGGAACTAATTTGGACTATAATTTACACTCTTTACAATTATATTACGGCGCTGATGGTTATTGTCATCCTCGGCAAGGCGTAAGTCGATCTGAAACATAAGAGACGAAAACTGTTGACATATATTTGGTCGATTGAATGCAAATAATGGGGAAGATTTTGTAACATTGGCAAACAGTTTGACTCTGCTAAAACGTCAAATCTGAGCCAAAACAAATATGAGCACATGTGACAATTTACATTTCAAGCGTATTTGGAACAATCGTTTTCAGATAAAAATAAAAAATACATTGTGCAACATTTCATTTAAGTGAAAAGCAAGTGATTCAAAATTGGATGCCAAACTTGAATTTATATAATGAGAAAATCCGCTGCATCAGTACAAAATCCATAAATTAATCCCAAGATCAAGTTAACGCGTAAAACAATGAACTGCACCTTGAAACTGTTATGACATTCGAAATTTCAGATCAGTCGTATTAACTCCTTGCGTTGATTCTATATTAACTTGTTGTATTTCCACTATAGCTGGTATTTCAATTCGATAAAATATTCTATACGGACGTGATTATCCGTAAATTATATTGATTCAATTATGTTGATAAATAATTAAGATAAAAGTAACAATTTAAACGAGGGGTAAATAAATTGAATTTCCCATCAAAGTTGCAAATGCCGCACAACTTAATACAATCATTCGGTAATTTGATTCATCGCATGATTCATTTAGCGAATGTTCGAAATTCGACCGTCAATAAAATTGATACACACTCCCGCTGCAACATTATTTTAACCTAATTACGCTTGTTTTAACCAACGAGCAATTTTTTTCATGCGCGCAATTTCGTTTTCTTTATATTTTTCTTTAACAAATTTCTTTGTTCGTTCAATCAAAGATCGGACAAACACTCAAAACTTTTGCCACGCCGTCTGACTTAATTAAACTTAGTCTTAAACAAAGTCAGCTATTTTGAACTCAAGTGATTTATTGAGTGCAATTTTTGGTCAAAGTGTGTCTTATGTTGATATACTCTCACCTTGCAAGAAACAATGCTTTACTTCATGACTGTTTTACGAGCTTACTAGAGCATGCGAAATTTATGTGATATTGCAAGCTCCTCGGACGTTTAAGGGGGTTGAGGGTGGAGAGTCTTGGTCCCACTTTCCAATACTTTGCCAACGAGTTTGATAAAACGAGGAAAGTGAAATTTCAACTAGTAAGGAAATCGTTAAGTGACAAATCGAAAAGTAACGTTTCGATATGCTTTTAAGCGAATTTGTCAAAGGACTTTCAGAAAAACAGATTGAAATTATTTTATATGGCTTTTTTTTTTTTTTTTTAACCGATTCTGCATCCTTGAAACGGATCATAAAAATATGTCTTTGACTATTTTGCAAAAGAAAATTAAACGAAACTGTTGATTTACGTCATGTACAGTATTGGAACTTGATGAAATTTGCAGTTGCTCTAACGTTTCATTGCGAACGAAAATGGACTTTTGTGGAGATCAATTCATTTGGGACATTTTCTTTCTTTTTCGGTAAAAAAAAGTTTTCGTGCGTTGCGGTAAATAAAATTTTCAACGTCCATTATTTGGCGACGAGTGTTATCAGACGAATCTTTGAACAGTTGAGAGTTTAAAAAATAAATTCTCACTTTATATTGTTTTCGCAGCTTATAATTTCTGCCATTTTGTTTGTTTATTTTTGAACCGTCGGACTGTTTATTGAATAAAAGCATTGAGACAAATAGAGAGAGCTTCGTCGGAGAAAATAAAAGAATCTAAAGAATTGTGAAAAAAAAAAGTAACGGAATTGACATAATTTCGTTGGGCTTTGAACATATGAGAAAATGTTTCCCGGAAAGACATAAAGAATAACTTTGTTTGATGATTTCCTCCTTCACAAAAGGGAAGAGAGGTTACATCTCTACAGCCACTAGTCACAAGTTCGAAACGTTAATTCCTCGACAAATTTTTAGAGAAATTTGCTATCCTCAATCTTCGCACTTTTTCTTTGTTCTGTCAAATTGTATCCGCTGCGTGTTTTACATTGAATTATCACCTGTTAGAATTTCTGTCGTACGGGCCTGATATATTTTCATGATTTATGGCACATTCCCAAGATATTTTGGTCCATCGAATGAAACATGATTTTGGTCTTATCGAGATTGAATATAGATTTACAAATCATTTATTTTCTTGATGAAAATTGTGAAAATGAAGTTTCCAATTTCCTTTACGTAACACATTTTATGTAACGGTCTTAAACTGAAGCTGAATTCAACTTTGCAGTGGAATTTTTCAAATTTTCTCTGACTTATTTTCTATCCCTTGTTTACTTCCCGTTCACGTCAAAATTTCGCCGATCGAAAAGGATATACGGACAAAAAATTAGCAATAAATGACAAAAAAAATGGCAAAACAACTTTTTGACGGTGTAAAATTCGTCGAAATTTTCGAGCAGATTTCACGGGTGCGTCGCAGATGCGAGCAATTGATTTTCCAAAATACAGAAACCGGGTCATTTCGTATACACGTCGAAAGGCCGGTGAGAAAAAACGCCCGAGAAACTATCGTAAACAATCAACACTCACTTCGTACGCTTTCCTAAATAGCAATTGAAAAATACCAACGACCAAAAAAAAAATATAGAAAAAAATATAAAGCAGAATCTGAAAAATTTTGCAGATCAGATACAAAAATGTTTCCTTTCAAAGAAAATGAAATTTTGTAACAAATTTCGGATAAAGAATGTAACGTCCGTGGACGAAATTTTGCTTTGAAAATTTTTGCAAAAATTGTTCAAAATTGTTGAATCGAAACAACTTGAGTGTTTTGAAACTTTAATCAGCAAACCAGCGTATTCAGCATCTCTTTTAGCAGAAAGTTATAACACGCTAGCCAGAAAACCGCGATGACGTTTGTCAGAACAATTCTTGATGATAAATTAAATCTCGCGAGACCAGCAACGATAAACTGTTGCGATTAATTTTCATTTAGCCGAGTCGGCAAAAACACAAGTTTTGTAACATTCGTTTGCTTTGAAACATTTTGTTTTTGGTCACCGTCCAACGCGAAGAACAAACTTCCAAAGAAAGCTACCAAACTGACAATCTTGTCACTCTTGAATTCATATCAGCCAAACAATCTCTTTCAAACAAAGTCAACCAATTAACGAAAATATCTTAGGTGGGCTTCAAGAAAACCTCCCGCCCGACAAAAACAATTTTATACCACTAGAGACAATTTTTTGTTATTTCCAGATGAACAATGTTTTGCCATTAAAAATGAAGCATAAGCTCAGAAAAGTTACCGCCAGACTGGAACAACTTTATACCACTGGCAAAAAAAAATATTTGTCATCTGTAGAAAAACGTTTACAGGCCGTAAACAATGTTGCACTACTGAAAAATCAAGAATGCGCACAGACAAATTACCGTCCGACTAAAAACAATTTTGTACTACTGAAAAAAACCTCGCCGTTTGTATGATAACGTTTGTCGTGTGTAAACAATGTTTTACTACTGAAAAAGAAAATACAGCGTCTGCAAAATTACCGTCCGACTAAAACAACTTTATACCACTGACAACATCATGAAACAGCATAGAGTCTGGCGTATGATAAACTATTGAAAAACGTTTTGCTTGTCGTGTTCAATTAATCATTATCAGAAAGTCGAGAATTTGTCTTTCCGCATGGAGGAAAGTTAATTAATACATTCAGCGGTGTAATCAACGTTGATTGCAAAGCTGCGATTGAAGCATTTAATACTTCTACAATTCATTCTTAATGTCCAGTGGCATTTATGTTCCTTCGAACAGAAAATTGGTTGAAAATCAATCGATGCGTAAGAATGTACATCGATTGACATTCAGTGCACATACGCGACCATGCAACCCAGGGTTCTCCTTTTCAAGCCACGGAATAAGTTTTTCGATCGGCCCGACGGCAACTTGTGATTTACTCGCGCGTCTTCGGCTCAGATTAATTTCATCAATTTTATTATACGCGACCACCACTGCGTCAGAGAAGTATATACACATCGATTCAATATTTTTTTTTTAAACTTTGATCTATCATTCTTTTTTTATACTTGCTGAAAAAAGCCAGCAGTACACCAGAAGTGAACTTCATAAATTCATAAAGTTGGGGGGCACTGAATGAAATTCGCTAATATTTGAAATTCGGCGCAACACAACGGTTCAGAGATGTATGCGTTTTATTGCGTACTCATGTCATATCGCAAATATGTCAAGTGGTAAAATATCGTACTTTGTTATGACCAAATTTATGGCGTTAAATGCTCTTCGATGTCGTATATAATTCTCCAATTTTTTATTCTCCTTTTTTGAATGTACATTTTTCAAATTTATGCTAAAAGATAATGTATTAAGCTCAACGAATAATTTAAAAAAAAAATGTTGTACAAAAAACTTCGGTGAAAAACAAACAAAGTAAATAAACAACAATATCCATCAAATGCGGGTACAACAATTTGCATGCTAACTACGAGTAGTTATGACGCTCTATAAATTCGCAGGCAGTATAAAATAAACGTGAACGACTTTTCACAGATGTGCAGAAGAATCAATCACATGGTGATTGTCTTTAAAGTTTGCAGTTGGAAATTGCGACTGTGGTGCCAACCGAACTGACTGTGCCGACTGTTATGTGTACAAGAAATCGATTCCCAAACACACATCCCGCTATATCATCACAACAATCGGAGCGATCTATATCGACGCTTTGTGCATTCGCACACGAAATTTCAACCAATTTGAATATACTCGATTTTATTCTTATCGTTTTTCGCCACATTTGTAAGGACAATTTTTAAAGCTACAAATTTTCAACCTACAATTTTTGAATTATTTGTCTTTTGTGTGTTTTTTTTTGTTTCATTAAAAAAAACTTCACCTGATATATTACTTTGTTTTTTGTTTCGAACTAGAATTATCTTGTTTTGCGATACAATGAGTTATTCCATAAGAGCAACTGGACGAACATGATTTATTTGCCAGACGTTTCTTTTCCGCACTACTTTTTGCCAAGTCGTAATAACTCTGCGATCAAATCGAACAATCCTTAGTCAATGTTCAATTTGCCACAGAACGCGATTTCCCATTTCCAGAAATGTAAAACGATTAAACCCCATCGCTTTACATCTGATTGCTTCATAATTCAATCAATTCTCGACTCGTTCCAAAGAAGTCGCAAGTTACTTTTTTATACTGTATAAAAAAATTCTGATTTCAATCTTCAAAAATTAAATATTAAAATTGTCTTATCAAATCTACAAGCTAAAACTTCGTCCCAAATACCAAATTATTCAACATTTGTTCTGCGAATTTTATGATGCCGAATAATTAGCGCGGCTAATTCATTTGTTATCACCGCTCGTAACAGAGCCTTTTGACACATAAAACAATCCTTTTTTACATAAAATATTAATTAGAAAAAGAGAATGCATAATGTAATAAAATTGCACCGGTCGCGCAAATTAAAAAAAAAAAATCGGATAATTAATTTCACATCGTGCCATCACAAGACAGTACAGCTCGATGGATTGACGTCGCATTCAATTATGATACGAATTTAAATAGCCATTCAGGGCTCGTGATTGTCAATTAAAATTCTAATTGAAGCCATGACAATTTATTTATTTATTTATTATTTTTTTTTTGAAAATAATTTTTATTTATTGTTCACACATATGTATATGATATATCGATTTTTTTACAAGTCAAAGTTGGTTTTGGTTGATAAAATATTGCTGAAAATGTTGAAATGGCGTAAAAATGTTACAACGGTCATTTTCAAAAAACGAGTAAATATTAGACGAAAAAAATGTGCATTCAAAATCGTAATCGAAATCTAATCCTAGTTTTTTTTTTTTTTTTTTTTTTTTTTTTTTTTTTTTTTTTTTTTTTTTTTTTTTATTTTTTTTTAAATCTTATTTTTTTCCTTCTCTTTTCTCTTTCCCACTTTAATCATTTTTTTTTCTTT